>JAODKE010000053.1:7307956-7324450 GCA_026779605.1 Mormyrus hasselquistii
TAAATCATGACGATTCATGTATTTCATGCAGTTACTATATTTGCTCATGATTTGTACTTGAGTAGTAACTGAGTTACCAGGTTACTTGTGCCCCCTCAAGTAAAGTGTTACCACAAAGTTTATAGTTTGTTTCCTCATAAACATATGTGAGTCAAAGGGGACTTACACCAACAGACTTGAAGCGATTGTAAAACTACCAAAAAGTCACCGAGCGCCTGAGCAGAATAATTTCACACTGTATGACATGCACCAAAATCTACTAAGAACAAAATTAATTCATTAATTTGATGATGTTAAAATTGATATCATAATTCCTTCATGTGTTTCACACACAAAAAAAGCATCACAAAGTATCAAAATGATGCCATGATATTACTTTCCTTAGCAGAGATTAATTGCAGTCAACAAAATTAAATCCTGCCCACTGACTCCCGCACTCCATGCTGGTGAGCAGATGATTATATACCCGATAATCACATTGGTCACATGACATTACTACCGTAAAGCATGAAGTAACTGAGCAAGGTAATTACAACAACAAAAAAAAAAAAAACAGTTAAACCAATATGGCTTTACAAGGCACCAAATGCAGCTTACCTGTTACTGCAGCAAGCTTTCCTGTGGTGGTAAGCAGGTGAGCTGTAGGGGAGGCTTGA
Organism: Mormyrus hasselquistii; assembly: GCA_026779605.1. NCBI lineage: Eukaryota > Metazoa > Chordata > Actinopteri > Osteoglossiformes > Mormyridae > Mormyrus > Mormyrus hasselquistii. Next base: position 7,308,613 of record JAODKE010000053.1, read on the forward strand.
GCTGTACTGGGCAGGCGGGTTGTTGTAGTCTGTGGGAGTCCTGTACTGGGCCATTTCTCACCTGGGCAGAAATAAATACTTCACACCGGCAACTTGCACACTGAAGCACACACATTTTACTCCAACGCATTTCAGTATATCTCTTCAAAATGACCCAAATCTAAAATATTAAGTATGACAAACACATCTTATCCTTGACCTGCAAGGCGGCGCCAACCGTGGCAGCCGTCATATAGCCATTGCTATTTTATTCATTGTGATACTGTATGCTCTTAATTTGTACGCTCTGTTTTGTGTTTTATTCGTGTGCAGTGGAAGTACACGCAGAGCCAGATTTTCATTGCATGGTGGAACTGGCGATTTACTGTGCACATGACAGATATCCTGTTAAGCCTTGAATCTAACGGCAGTGATCATGCTGGGATTTCCCCACCAGTACCTGTCACGCGGATGCTGCCCCTATCAACACGCCCCCCCCCCGGGCCGGCGCCCTCTGCAGCCTGGACCCTGCGCACCAGCTGCTCCTGTGCATCCTCTGAACCCACAAGCCCGTAGAAAAGCAGGTCAAAGGTCACCGCCACACTCCTCCGGCTGTAAGACCGCATCCTGTTTTCACTTCTTCTCTCAAAGAGGGAAAAGGGTAACACTTTACTTAAAGCTGTCATCTATAATGCAGTATGGATACCCTGAAAATGCATTATAACGGTCAGTTTAAGAAATCATAAAGCATCACAGCGTCTTCTATTGACAGTTGTTATAGTGACAGGCAATATGGTGTTGATTACAATACAATAGATGAAAATCTAATCTATAATGCTTTAAAGATTCATTTTGCATTATAATGGTCGGTATAAGAATTACAGCATCTGCAGATACTTTAATAACGCTTGGTATATCATGTCGGCATAATCAATTGTTTGTTTATAGCACTTTATGAATATAATATAACGTGTTATGAATGTGTTCATAGATACTTACAGAAATGGCATTCATAGAAAGTGTTACCGGAACAATGATATTTGAGTCTGTAATTTTCACACCGCATGTATGCATTTGACTGCGCCGATATTTTCAGATAATGTCTCAGTGTGACAGAAATGCGGAGCTATCATGTGACCTGTAGCTCCAGTGTGACAGAAGTGTAGAGCTGTCACGTGACCCGTAGCTCCAGTGTGACAGAAGTGTAGAGCTGTCATGTGACCTGTAGCTCCAGTGTGACAGAAGTGTAGAGCTGTCACATGACCTATAGCTCCAGTGTGACAGAAGTGCGGAGCCGTCGCGTGACCTGTAGCTCCAGTGTGACAGAAGTGTAGAGCTGTCATGTGACCTGTAGCTCCAGTGTGACAGAAGTGTAGAGCTGTCACATGACCTATAGCTCCAGTGTGACAGAAGTGCGGAGCCGTCGCGTGACCCGTAGCTCCAGCCGTGGAGAGCATAAGCACGCAGATGTTAGGTTTCACCTGAAGTGCTGAACTGCGCAGGCTCTGAACTGCTCCGCCAGCAAGCTCTCCGCATAAAGCGCCGAGACCTGCAGACGAAACAAAACGGAAGCCTGAGGGAGGGAGACGAGGAAGATGAAGACGAGGAAGAGGCGGGGGCTTCACTTCTCACCAGATGCTCTACATCAAAAGCTAGGGCTTTAAACTGCACTGACGACGTGTTGAGCAGCTCCTCGGTGAAGCCGCTGCCGTTCACGATGGTGAATTCCCCTCTCAGTACTGTTGAGCTTCGGTCCACCTGCCTCTGGGTCTCTAAATTTGGGCGGGGGAGGGTTCAAGCCGATGGCCACTCTGAGTAACCCCAACGAAAACATCTACATGATACAGCCGAATATGCAACAGACATGAAGGTAAAACCATACAAGTAAACATGAGCATCCGGAGACTGTGGAGGAAACGAAGGCTGAGGTCGTGAGACGACGAGGGAGCGAGCGAGAGCCGTCACAGCCTTACCGTCAGGGCGCAGGGCCAGCCAGCCGACGGTGACGAGGCCCACACAGACGAGCAGCTCGGCCAGGAAGAGCACGGAGAGCGAGGCCTCGGCGAAGGACAGAGCGCGCCTTCCTCTGGCCATCCTCTTGCACTGATGCCGTCCCATAGGACTGATTCCACACGCCGGTTAACGTTGCCGTTTCTATCCAGCTCATTCGTTTGGTTCAGAACTTCGTACTCTGCCATTCCATCCAATGAGAACCAACGATACCCTTGAGTGATTATCAATGTCAGTAACAGATACACACGTGTCTGCAGATAGACTTTGAACAGATCTGCCACTCCTGATTATTGTACAATAACACCTGGTAGTGATTGATCCTTGCACCTTTCCACATCGGGCATCTCATTTGCAGACTTACCATATTTAAAACCAACAGCGTTTATTAATATTTTATCAAACATCCTATAGCCCCTCTTTGCTGAAATTCATTAGGACTAGATGATAATACATTAAGGTACAGATACATATTGAATTCCAGTTATAAAGTGGTTGTATTATTGTGGATTGCATCGTTTATAAATTTCATATTATTGTGCATTTAATAAATATGCATATATAATGAACAATATATAAAACTATTTAATTATGGTCACTTCTTCACAGTGACTAAAAGCTGTAAATGTCACCAAGCCTGTAAAACTCTATGCACTGCCCTCTGTATGTCGTTAATCTGTGAACTGTGTTTACACGGTGTGCTTCCTGGACCAGGCCAAGGGGACACCCACGTAACACCTGGCTACGGCAGATAGATGTTCACTTCAGGAGGGTGGGACTATATCGCGTGTCAGCCTAAGGGGGGGGGAGGGGGTCGGCAACCAGGATCTTGGGTGGTTTAAGTGGTGCGCGTGGTTACATGCTATACCGGTGCATGATCCCAAAACTGACCTGACCTGATTCCTGAAACACTGAAGACAAAAAAAACTGCGTTCTGTTTTAAGACATTCTTATGTAATGCTCTTTGCATTACTGAACTGAAAATCAGAAAACAGGCCAGAAAGACAAACAGCAAGCCACAGAAAGACAAGACATATTCAGATCAACTCAGATTTATTCCAGGTGTTTACATGAAACGCTCCATCTCGTCTCTGGCTCTGCGACATCTCTGCCGGAAGGTTCCGGAGCATCCCGGAGCTCAGAGTCTGCGTGTCCTCCTCTTCCTGCCCTCGTGGAGCCTCCGGCGCCTGTGCTTGCTGCCTTTCTCGCCGCTGCCCCTCACGCATGGCCGCCCCTCAGTCTCCAGGCCGATGTCAGCTAGCAGAGAGGGCAGAGCCTGGCCAGAGGGTCCGAGCGGGGGGGCCCACTGGGGTAACTCCAGGGCTGAGCAGGGCAGAGCTGGGAGGAAGCTGCACAGCAGAGAAGGCAGGGCGTGGTGCTGGGGGAGGAGGCGTGGCCAGTGAGTAATGAGAGACCCGCCCACACACCTGCAGCACAGGTGACATTCAGCATCACCGTATCCTAGCGACCTGAACTGTGTTTCGGCTGCCTGGCTCCGCTGTGGTGTGAGCATCACAGGCGATGCTGCTTCCTCACCATGTTCCAGAGCAGCTGCTCCTGGGAAGGGCTCTGGCTGGGAGGGGCACTGCCCTGCAGCACAGAGGATTCTGGGTAGGAAGTCATCGCCCTGCTCGAAGAACAGGAGAAGGCAGTGTTCAGAAACTGGGGGATGAACAACCACAAACTACTAGATAGAGCAAACGCGATCCACATCCATCAGCCCGATCGCACGTGTTTCCCATCTCTTTAGTGATTTTCTTAGCCGGGCTGCCCAAACCGCCTATCACTGGTCACCTGTACACTGGATGTGTGGAGCTGCAACTACCACCATCTGCTGTAGGAGGTGTTGCTCCACCATTGCCATGGAGACTCCCTGGAACACAAGAAGGGTGAGGATGATGGTGGGAGTGAAACCTCACCACAGCCCCTAACACAGAACTGGAATTCTTAGCCATGATGCCATAAAGTACCTGTGTAGTCTATTATTATAATGAGCTGCGCACACACACCACAAACTGTCAAAAACCACAGGCACTTAAAAGGAGCGGACCGTATGCATTACTCATACACACGTCCATTAGGTGTGGACACAGTTAATCTCTTCCTCAGTGTGTGTGTGTGTAGCGCACCGTATCTGTACTGCAGCTTGATCGGCCGTCCGTACAGCCAGGTCCCGTTGAGCAGGGCGATGGCATACGGGACGGCCTCCTTGTGCTTATAGCACACAAAGCCGTATGATTTCTGGCGGCCCTCCTTGTCCCGGGCGATGGTGACCCTCTCCAGCGGACCGGCCTGGGTGAAAACTACCCTTAGAACCACGACAGAGACAAGCGCGCAGCACACAGCAGAACCCACTATTTATTCTCATTCCACGTATTCAAAAAATGAAATTAACAGTTCAAAATACGTATTTTATAGCTGTAACTATCACAGCATTTCACTTTTAAGGAGAAGCAGAATGCTATGTGATGTGTTGCCGGTAGATGTTACCGCCCGGAATAAATTTCTAGCCATCTTCACAAAGTCTTGCCGGTAAACGGAGACATTTAATCAAAACGTCGTCTAAAATAGGTACATAACTGAGATGCCACTGAGGGTGTTGATACCTGCAGAAACAACTCGAACAGAATTTCCTCTTTCACCGAACTGCCTAAATTACCCACAAACACAGTCTTGTCGTCGTCACAGTGTTTATCTAACATAGCTGCATAGATCCGCAGTTTAGTCCCAGCTGCACCTCACGAACTGCGGTCTAGTTCTCCTGTGCTATTGCCCACATGATGGCACAGCGTTTGCCGTAAATTCAGTTTATAAGCGTCATTGCGACGCTGAAGGACACGATCGTGACGCCAGGGGGCGCAGCACGCACGGGACCATTAACTAGACAGTGAGATAACTACTTTGCAAGGCAGAAATGCATTTACAGAGACGTACAACCAAAGAAGGATTTCTCTCTAGCTGAACGCGCAGAGATTATTAAATGCAAGCAAGCTGGTGTTCTGCTACATGACAATCATATAGTTCAGTTTAAGACATGGCTCACTGGAAGTGGATTAGGAACTTGATATTTTCACGTAGGCTAATGGTCAGCTTTTGTTTTACATTCTTGTTTTTCTTTCCGGAGCTGAAAGTTTTTTTTTTTTAGATATCCTGACTGGAAACCCCACAAGAAGTTCAGGGAGAATTTCACCGGGGAGATTCACTTTATTTAAATTTTAAAGTTTTGAATTAGTTGAACTTAACTTCATGGATTTGTTTTTACATGGTACCTTTATCAGCAGATTTGCTGTCGAGTAATGGGTCAGCTCAGTCCCACGGCCATACCGGTGTTGTTCCGGCGACTACTTTTGCTGTCATAAAAAAACCTCTTTGACTTTAGCTGAGCTGCTGCTTGTAGATTGCAGTTTATTTGTGTATGTAAATAGTAAATGTAGTTCTTAGACTTTCGTCTAACCTGCTTTACAAAAAGGCATTTCTCTCTGCGCCTATAAGCAGGACCTCCGATCCTGCAGTGCCCCATCCCTGCTCAGTACAGTTCTCGCCCTGATCCACGTAACCTGATTCAACTTCTCTCAGGTGTGTTAAATGAGATCGAGAAAACCCAAAAATATGCAGGACTGGAGTTGGAGATCCCTATCTTAAATGGTGCTAGTGCTGGTGTGTTGAGTCTTGATCAGAGATCAGTAACACATAAATAATGATTTTCACAAATTAATAAAATCCCACAACGACCAGCGGGGGGCGGCTGTCAGGGGATGGGGGAGGCGCAGCATGTTTCATTTTGCATAACGTACCCCATACATCTTAAAAAAATATCTTGGAATTGTGAGGCGTAAGATTCTTTCATCTTTAGAATCGGTTTCTTCATTTTCTTTGCATTGATCTTACTGCCAGTCTATTAGTGTGGGAACTGCTCTTTATGTCCCTTGCACTTACAATGAACTCTGTATTAACTGTACTTGTTACGTCGGATTTAAAAGTTACTTTTCTGAAGTACAACATATTCTTTATTCTCTCAGAGCAGCAGGGAGGCAGTCAAAGAACCTGATGTGGCTCTGAAGCCGTGGGTTTCCGACCCCTGTTCCAGATCACGAGCCAAACAGGGCAGGAAAGAATTCTTTACTGAAACTGACACCAGTGGCCCTTGGGGAAGAGGCGTGGTTTGGCACAGGAGGCGTGGCCAGTGGCTGACAACAGCACCAGAGAGGGATAGGCTCTGAAGCCACGCCCCCTTCCGGCTGTGGTTTGTAGACATAAGACACAGAGGTGTAGATGTACGCGAGCCGTTCTGAGAGGAGTCAGCGCAGGAGCTGTTCACCTTTTTCTTACAGGTAAGACTCTGGCCTCCCCCTTTCCCACCAGCGCTGTCTGTGTGTTATGAGCGATGGGGGCAGGATCACTCTGCTGCAGGAGTGAAACTCCAGAAGGACTTTGGAAGTGTGCGAGAGTTGCGTGGAAAAAAAAGCTGGGAAGATCGGGTTTCCTGGGCCAGGCGGAATTCAAAGGTGCAGAAAAAAACAACAACGCTGATTTGATTATTCTTGCCACCACGAGGAGGATTAATGAAAGTTTGGATCAGGAATATCAGGATGACATGGGATACTGTTCGATAAATGATTTGCTTGCTGTAGCACTGCTTTGCTTCCCAATATGTCTCAGGTAGCCTGTGGAACAGGTTTGGAAAGCAGACACGTTCTGTGTGTAGGTGCTCATGCGGGCCTTGGAGCCACTGGACTAAAGAAATCCATCTATGTTGCTGCTCCATTACAAACTTGTTGGACCACATTCTTCGTTTTTATTAAGTTAGATATTTGCGGGTGGTGGTTGGTATAATTGGGTCTAGCAGTCACTTGGTAGGGGTTTTTCCATCTGACAAAAACCACCACTACTGCCCCGAGGACAGTTTGCGGCTGTGAACTGGACATACTTTGCCCTGGCGCTTTCCGAGAAATGGAGCGGGTGAAGCTCATTCAAGAGTTTGTGGGGGAGGTGTTGATTTTGAAAGTCAATCTTTTTCATGTTTTACTGGAAGCTACTGCCCACACGCATGCATACACTGGGGTCGCGGAGGAGTCGGTGCTGACAGACATTCATTCAGCTCATTTCTCTCTTTGATGGATTTGCTTGAGGCATTTATTTGAGGGTTAGGGTTAAGGAACATTTCCAGATAACAGATTCAGTATAAAATCAGCACATCTTTCATGCTCATCACTGTCCAGTGATTCATTTTGTGTTTATACTGCCTTTCTTTTTAGTTTCTTTTTCATTTATTTGTTTTTTTAGTCTGGGTGGGGTCAGTTATGTGTAACTTTCCACCCCTAGTTTCCAGTGTTTGTTACAGTATAGATTCACAGTTTAACCCCCTGTACCAACATAGACTAAAAGTATAATTTGTGTTACAGTATATATTTACAGTATAACCTCTTATGTTACAGTATAGACTCACGGTTACCTTGTGTTATAGTATAGACCCACAGTACAGCCTCGTGTGTTACTGTACAGATGCAGTATAACCTGCTGTGTTGTACTACAAACTCATAACCTCCTTATTACAGTACAGACTCACTGTATAACTTCCTGTGTTACAGTAAAGGCTGAATGACCCATCATCGTAATAATATTCACGCTGACTCACCACCTCATAGTGTTATATTGCTATGGTCATTCATTTCCCTATCTTTCCTAGGCTGTCATTCTTGATCATTCCAATGCTGCCCTGGATGCTGGTTCTACTGGGTTCCTTTGCCCTCAGCAAAGGTAAGGCAGGGTGTTCTCACTGTCATAGTCACGCGAGATTGCACCCAGAAGTTAAAAGTCTACAGTATGCAGTACCTGCTGTTCTTCCCATGTGCAGGAGATGTATGTAGGCACATGTCCTGACTCTCTACCCTTACTCCCCAGGGCAGGGCAGTGAGTGTGTGAACTTCACAGACCTCGGCATTGCCGACTCCTTGTGGGGGACCAAGCTGGAGGTGAAGCTCATTCTACACACACGGCAGAACCTCAACTGCGGCTACCTTCTCCAACACGAAGATCTGGTCTCCCAGCCGCTACTCAACATGAGCCGCCCCACCACCTTCATCATTCATGGCTACCGGCCCTCGGGCGAACCCCCAGCCTGGCTGCTTGATGCCGTTCACCTACTGGCTGCCCAGAGGGACATTAACATCATCCTGGTGGATTGGAACCGTGGTGCCACAAACATCAACTATTTCGCTGTGGTCAGAAACACGAAGAAAGTTGCACAAAACGTCACTGCGTTCATCCGGAACATGAAGGTTGTGGAGATGTGCAAGTGTCACCGTCTGTATCTATGCTGCTGGTCTCACTGTCTGTGTCACTGGTATCGCCATCTGTGCTGCCGATCTTTGTGTCTGTGTTGCTGGTCTCACTGTCTGTGTTGCTAGCCTCCTTGTCTGTGCTGCTGGTCTCCATGTTTGTGCTGCCAGTCTCCATGTCTGTGCTGCTGGTCTCACTGTCTGTCTACTGCTTCAGGACCACGGTGCCTCTCTCAGCTCTATTCACATGATTGGAGTCAGCCTGGGGGCTCATATCTCTGGCTTTGTGGGAGCCAATTTGACAGGGCAGATTGGTCGGATTACTGGTAAGTGGCTTGAGAGGAGGCATCTCTCCTTCATCTCAGAGCTGGTCTTCAGTTTGTCTGAATGTCAACTTCCTCTTATAGCCCTGGACCCGGCTGGACCGAAGTTCAATGGGCTGCCATCAGAGGATCGTCTTGACCCAAGCGATGCCCAGTTTGTAGATGTGCTGCACACAGATATCGACGGTAGGGTCAGATGAATGATTTGTGTGCAATGTAGAGGGTGGATGCTGCCTGTGAATTGGACCTCATGGTCTATGTTCCCTGTGTCCCCAGCCCTGGGCTACAGACAGCCTTTGGGCCACATAGACTTTTACCCCAATGGAGGAACTGACCAACCTGGCTGCCCTAAAACCATCTTCTCAGGTAAGACATTTTTATGCTTGGCAGGACTGGAATGACATCATAACCAACTGTGTTTATGCTCAGCAGGACTAGAATAACATGCACCCAATAATGTGCCCCAGAGCATGCTAACTGTTTGGTTTTCCAGCCGTAAGACCCAGCTACAGTCATGTGAAAAAGAAAGCACACCTTCTTTCAATCGTAAGGTTTTATGTACAATTTCAGGGCCTAAATTAAAAAGTCACCTGCTCCTGTTTTTCTGATAACGATGACTCTTAGCGTCTTAGGCATGTTTTCTTATGTATGTTTCCTGAACAATCGCTTAGGAGATTGCTCAAGGGAGAGCTTCTTAAGTGTGACCTTAATAGTTATGGGAACACCTGACTGGTTGACATCGATGGCTGGATGAGAGAAAGTGATGTTCTTTATAAATATAATATTGCAGGAATCCAAAATAATGCATTAACCAGAACTGGGGAAAACCTAAAAATAAAGTACAAAATTAAACAACCAGTATCACCAAATTTTAAATATGATTTTCACTGATTGGGTGCAAGAACCTGCCTCCCCAGATTGCAGTATCACCATTTTATTTTTAAATATGCACTCAGGGTGCTTTTTTGGGAAAAAAGATAATAGTCTTATATGTAAATGAACCTGCATTGTCGACTCTTATCGTCCTCACAAACCACACTTTTGATATACGGTGACTTTGGCACATCAGGGAGGTGTCTGCATTCCAGGGGCGTCGGAAATAGAGGGGACACGTCCACCCCAACATTGCCAGAACCTCCCCCCTCCCTTCCCAATTAATAAATAAAAAAATAATCAGCACCATGTTCCTTATCTTTCATTAAGAATCTGGGCGTAACTGAGGCCAGTTCGCCGCACAGAGCACAAGGATGAAACCTTATGAAGACTGTGGTCACGTGTCAGACACATTTAACAACGTTTAAATGAGCAGTATGAGCTGACAACAGCGATAAGAGACAGCTGAGAGAGGCTCATACTAACCTTACGAAAGAAGATATACTTAACTAGGAACATTTCGGGAAACACACTGGAGCGTTAAGAGACAACTTCAGGATAGAAATTACAAACAACGTAGCATTAAGATGGTTTCATGAAACCGGGCCCTGGTCCTTAGCAGGCCCTCCACCGTGTCATTATTCATTTAACAAAAGCCATGTGTGAAAAAAAAGTAAACTCTTCTTTACAACGCCACTTCAGTTCATTGAGGTTTGTGGGCATTCATTTATGCTTAAGATTCTGCTACAGCATTTCAATCAGGGTGAGGTCTGGACTTTGAGCCCTTGGAATACCTTGATTCTATTCTCTTTCAGCCGTTCTGTTGTGGATCTGCTGGTGTGCTTGGGATCATTGTCCTGTTGCATGACTCGATTTCAGCCAAGCTTTAGCTGTAGGACAGATGGCCTCACATTTTACGCTACAATAACTCAATATACAGAGGAGTTCATGGACAGCTGAGTTACTGCGAGGAGCCCAGGTCCTGTGGCTGCAAAACAAGCCCGAATCATCACCCTTCTACCACCGTGCTTGACAGCTGGTATGAGGTGCTTGTGCCGATATGCTTGTGCGTAATGCATGTGGCACTGTGTATTATGGCCAAACATCTCCAATTTGATCTCATCTGAGTCTGAAATATAGCTCTTTGGTTTTGTGCAATTTCTCTGAGCGTTGCATGGTCTGACCTACTGTAGGTGTGAATTTGCTGGGACGTCCCACTCCTGGGGAGTTTGGCGACTGTCTCGAATGTTTTCCACTCCTGAATAATCATTCTCACTGTAGAATAATGGACTTCAGTTTGTTTGGAAATGGCCTTATAACCTTTCCCAGACTGATGAACAGCAATGATTGCGTCTCTAAGATAGCTGCTGATGTCATTCCTTCTTATCATTGTGTTAGCACACAGCCGACTGCTCCAGACCAGCAAACTGCCAAAACCTCTGCTTTTATAGAGGTCACGCTTGCTGATAATCAGTGAATCATGTGCATTTCATTGCCAGCACCTGGTTGCTACTTACCCTCTTAATTCCTATGGAAGCGGTAGGGGTGTACTTAATTTTCCACACACTGCTTCTGCATTTTTACAATCTAATTATTAGTCCAATAAATATTGACACTGTGTATAATGTCATGTGTTGTTGTTCATCTGAAGTTGTATTTACCTCATTTTAAGACCCGCTAAGGACCAGATGATGTTTTTTTGTTTTTGTCCCGACACGTAAAGCCTTAGGGTTCAAAGGGTGCACTCTCTGTTTCACACGACTGTAGATGTTCGTTTCAGTTTCGTATATTTAGCAATATATTTTCGTGAAACCCACTTGATGTTGAAACAACTTCTTCCTTTGTGATGGAGCTGTTTAAAGCGCAAATAGAGACACAAATGTGCGTGAGCTTAACCCCCACAAACTCTGCACCAAAGCAGGACCTTGGCTGTGCTCCTTCTCCGCGTCTCAGCATGTTAACTGGCTCTGCTTTCCTTCGCACAGGCAAACCCTACCTTCAGTGTGACCACCAGAGATCTGTCTATTTGTTCCTCAGCTCCATGAACAGAACGTCAACATGTAACATCACCACCTACCCCTGCACCTCTTACGGTGACTTTCTCGATGGAAAGTGCCTCAGCTGCTCCGAATTCTCCCCCCTGGGATGTCCGGTCTTTGGTGAGTCCCGTTCTGCACAGCTTTAGCATGTCTATCCTTTAAGGCTTTCTTGGCTCTTATATTCAGTGCTTCGTCTGGCCAGGTTATTACCTGAGTGAGTGGAAGGACGTCCTGTTGCAACTGAATCAGACAACAACCTACTTCTCCACCACCAGCAAGCGGCCATTTTGCAGTAAGTTGACTTTGAGCAGAACCCACAACCACAGATCCACTAGCTTTTGTGTGGACTTCATATGAAGTCCTATTGATTTAAGGATTATTGCTGATTTCTTCCCAATCCCAATAAAAAATAGAAATAAATAAATACAAGTGAAAACAAACAGCCAGTAGATGACATTTTCAGGTACTGCTGTCCTTTTTATAGGTGTTTTTACACTTTTTTCCCTCTCAATGATAAAGTAAGAAGAAGAAAAGGAGTAAAGAAAACTGGAAAAATAGATTTCCAGGTTGGTGTCCTGGCAGGTAAATGGAAATATGAATATCAAGGTGTCTCCCTTTACAACAGAAACAAGCTATAAGTTGGAGATGGTGACATGGAACTCTCAGCCTCACTGGGCGACCGTCACCGTGAAGCTGCACGGCAAGGGGGAGGAGGCCGAGGCCAAAATCAACCAGTGAGTTCACAGTATGCAACAAAGCTCTGGGCTGCATGCACTGCATTAGCAGAAACGATAGCATTTAGCTTTAGCATTAGCTGTGGCATTTGCAATAATAGCAGCCTTACCAATAGCGATAGCTTTAGCATTAGCCGCGGCCTTCACAGTAATAGCGGCCTATCGTGACTGTTATTCATACTGTAATTCCTCTTTCCCTTTATGTGCATCCTCCCAGTAAAGCCACCAAGTTTCAGCAGTACAGCACAACCTATTTACTAGCCCAGTTCGACAAAGACATTCATCCAGTCCGTAAAATGTCAGTGCAGTTCAGCACCGGAAACCTGGTTGGACCTCGCTACAAGCTACGCTTGCTGTACCTGCGACTTAGCGCCCTGGAACATCCTGACAGGTAAGCGTGCCCTCACCTCTTCCCTGGCTCTCCTCCATATCTTACCAGCATCTGCCCTGCTGGCCGTGCAATGCATTAGATTTCAGGATTAACTGCGGTGAAAATGGCTGGTTAATGAATGGAGCCCATTATGTTTGCGGGTACTGAAGCATTTCACACAGAAGGCCTGCCATATTCCTAGCCCCCTGGCCTGCTGGTAGTTGCGAGTGTTAATTAGCCCTAATGCCCTCTTTTGTGCTCTTCTTCTCCCACCTTGTAGGCCGTCTCTGTGCCGTTATGACATCATCCTAAATGACAACGTAGAGACATCATTCAGACCTATTCCATGTGACGACTCAAATATCTGAGTGAACAGCAGGGGGCACCCTCCGAAACCTGAGCCCATTCTCCTTGCTGCTGATCTGGACAACAGAGCGTACTGCACAAACACTGCCTGTCGGAGTTAAGCTGATTCCTCACCTCCATACTGATCGGCCAGATACTTTTTTTTTTTTAGAGGAATATAAAAATGTATATTTATTGTAAATAAGTACATTTTTTTGGTGTTGACTATTATTTATTAAAACTGTCTTGTGAGTAATATGAAACCTCGTCGCCTGGCTTTCATTGTGACATAACGAGGGCCGCCCAGTTGTCTCCGTGTGATTCATGCATTCCTGTTTTTCCTGTTCTTTTGCTTGGGACACTCCCAGAAAGCTGGGAAGTTTCATACAAGCCTCACAAGGCACACAGGCAGTGACAGTAAGGAAAGCGCATTGCTTTTGAACTCTGTCGGAGGGCTACTCATTTATCTCGAAGGGAATGATATTAGCCCCAAGTCAACCGCGTTCCAGTGCATGCAGTCCCTGGGTTAGCGATATCCGACACGTCCGATGTGCCAACTCATACTTACAGGCTGCCATAAAGCCTGTCACGCTAAAAGATCAAGTCAAATGCCGCTGTTCGTAAAAAACAAGCACACAACATGGTGACACTTGTGGAAAACATCACAAGTTCAGTGGTGTTCCAGTGGAAATTTTGACTTCCCAGATCAAACCTAATGCCCCATTAAGATAGAGCAGCAGTCAGGGAGGGGAAATGCGATTGTCAATCACATGGATAAAGTAGCAGCAGTCATGTGACTGTCCCCCCCCCCCCCCCCATAGATCAGGCCAGGTTTGGGATTTAAACCTTTATTGTCATTCGGTACAGCTCATGCTGAGGACCCATGTGAACAGATTCATCAGAGCAGACAATAACTTGCCTTTTTAACAAGTCACTCTCATCCTAGATATAAGGTGCCCAGTCATCGGCATCTACCCTAGCAGTGACTGTAAAAGAAAACCTGGCCAAACACACCAGCCTTGTGGTTCGAGATGCTGGGTTTCGGATGAGACTGCCATTGAGAACAAGCCAGGGAAGATCAGCCAGAAAGTGCCATGAAGAGAAAAAGAACAACCTCGGACTCTAGGCTAAATTACTACAAATAAATGGGGAGCCTGACTGTTTTACATGGGATCCTGACGTGTTTTTAACTACAATATAATTCATTCGGTTTCGCAATAGGGCTCTCGGGCCTGTAACTGCTGTCGGACACATCAGGTCATTAGCACAGACTTCATACTGCTGATAGGGACGACCTTTCCCACGTAAGGAACAGTAAGGCATGGGAGCAACTATATACAGTATATGTGGTGTACATGCTGCACCAGAAGGGGGCGCTAGTAATATCAGCTACTGGAAGCACAGTTAGTGTAGCTGAACGTGGTAGGTTTATGAAGTTAATAGACCTGGGGATCAGGTACCTCTTGGATGGCACCCATGTCTGGTAGGTCCTGAATAGGTAGAATATTTTTATGGGAAGCCGCAGACCTTACACTACAATACGGTCAATTACAGTCAAGCCAAGGAAAGAGCCTGCGCCCCAAAAGGGATTTTGCAGAAGTGAACTTCTGACTTGTTCTTCTCAAGTAGTCATTTTCTGTTAGGGCATTTCCTTCAGGTAAAATGAGTATTTTCAGCATATTTAAAGTAGCGTGTTACTGACAGGGGGAACGGAAGCTAGGTGTGCCCGACGCCGGGTGTGAGTCGGCTCCTGTTCGGCTAACACTCAGCAGCACCTGCCCAGGTCTGCGGCGACCACACACCCCACAGGCGGCATCCGCCCGGAAAACAGCCGCTGGAAACCGAAAAACGACCCTGTTGCTCCTCATTTGTCGTATTTCACAATGAGGGAGGAGGGGCAGGACCCAGGCTTGTATCTGCATGACCACTACATGTACAGCTTGCTGAGGGGGGGGGGCAAGGGGGTCCGGACCGTCATAGGCCAGGGAAGCGTCTGTTTCTCCTTTCCGCGGTTTCACACGCAGCCTGGTGGCAGATCCAGGAACTGCAGCAGCGAGGAAGGCAGGACCACTGTGAACGAAGAGGACAGGTGAGCGCACAGTTGCGCGGGTCTGACGTGCTCCGGTCGCATGCGCGCGGGGCTCTCACCACCTGCTTACTGCGCGTTGAGCTTATCGGCAGGCGAGCTCAGGCTCTGGATCAGCTGCTTGTCAGAGCAGGGACTGAAGCCTTCGATCAGGTTCTTGTTGCAGTCTCCCAGGCTGGTGCTGGGTGAATGCTTGGGGTAGGCCACCTGTCCCGTCAGGTCCAGCAGGTCCTCCAGGGCTCGGGTGTTGCTTATGCTGCTGTGATGAGCATCACTGACAGGTGAAAATCGTGGGATGGAGATCAGCTCCTCCTTGGAGACTGGGCTGCCAAAGGGAAAAGTTACAGTATAAACAGAGTGGAACAGCTTCTGGACAGTCTAATGGTGGCAGGATTCACCAAAAGTGGATTCTCACCTGACCTCCATAGGCTGCACCTCATCTACGGACGCTGGAGACCCATCCTTCATCTCCAGTGGATCCAGGTTGATGAGTGCCGTGTTGACGTGAGAGCCATTGGGTTTGATCTCCATACTGACCCCTGTTCTGGGCTTCAGTGGGTCTTTTTTAAACTGCTCCTTCACCTCCACCTTCATCTGTCCAGGTTCCTGTTCCTTCAACTTCTCCTTCACCTCCATCTTCATCTGTCCAGGCCCCTGCCCCTTCAGCTGCCCGTTCACCTCCATCTTCATCTGTCCAGGCCCCTGCCCCTTCACCTCCACCTTCATCCGTCCAGGTTCCTGTTCCTTCAACTTCTCCTTCACCTCCACCTTCATCTGTCCAGGCCCCTGCCCCTTCAGCTG
>JAODKE010000053.1:7351893-7370888 GCA_026779605.1 Mormyrus hasselquistii
TGAAAGAAAATGCAGCTGTCAGAGTATTGCAAAGCAAAATGTAAATATCACCACAGCACAACTGCAATGCAAATACATCTTAAAAGACGACATTCAGGTTTGAAGGACACACCCAATGATGCGAGATTAGCCATAAATATGTGACATTTAATCTCTCGGAATAGCCTGTGTGTGTCAACATTTAGACTTCAATTATTTCACTTAATTTACTTTCTACATAATATCAAAATAGTTGCTGCTTAAACAAAGGTTAGCCCGGTCGCTTAGCAGAATCATTTAACATGATACGGTTTGTGTAACTATATTTGTGAATGTATTGAATTAGAATTAGGTGATCAGTGGTCATTGTTAACACACCACAGCACAGCACACAGTGCACAACGACGAAATGCGTCCTCTGCATTTAACCCATATGTGACTTTCGTGACATAGCAGGGGCAGCTAATTCAGCGCCCGGGGAGCAGTGCTTGGGGATGGTACCTTGCTCAGGGTACCTCAGTGGCGCCTTGCTGGTGGGGGATTTGGACCTGCAATCTTTCGATTACAAGTGCGCTTCCTTAACCATCAAGCCATCAGCTGCCCCTGAATGTTCATATTGTTATATTTTAAACCCAGGAGTTGAAAATGAACTATATTGCCAAACAGAACTTATTATCTACCAACAGAGTCTGCCAAATAAATTTGTAGAGCCAGCAGATACAAAACAGTGCCGACAATGTGCTCAATATCGTCAAATTTTTTTGTGACCGGTTCTTGTTCACTTTTCTCCTTCTCACTTGTTTAATTTCTTACAATCATGCCGCAAGATCTATAAACGAGTCCAACAGCAAGGATGAGTATGATTATAAATCGTCTTGGAAAATCCATGCAGAGCTTATGCAATAGCAGTGGCAGTAAGCATTAGACCTGGGGTGGGCAATCTTACCCGTAAAGGGCCGGTGTGTGTGCAGGTTTTTGGGATAACCTGTAGGTCAGCTGTTCACACCCTGGTGTGAGGACTCTTCAGCCAATCAGTCCTCTAATTAGTAATGTGATAAGGGAGTTGCAGCGAAAACCCACATACACACCGGCCCTTTGCGGATAAGATTGCCCACCCTTGCATTAGACTATCTACTATATATATATATATATAAAAAAAAGGGACCATCACTGAAATTGCATTGCTTGCTAAGTTTTGTTTCCTCCGAGTATAAATGTTTTAGCGCAACGTTTTGTCGTTTGAACACAGCAGACTACCGCGATCCTAGAGACGTGACAACTGCGCGTGCATGAAATGCCATCTCGACAGACACTGCACTTCCTGCCAGCCTACTGAGGGCAGTACAGTGGCACCGTGGGTAACACAACCCGTGTGCCTGCATACGTTTTAGATGGATCCTCCAGTTTCCTTCCACTGTCCAAAAACGTGCGACATAAGCGGAGTGCCTAAACTGACCGTATGTGTGACTGAGTGTGAACCAATTGCAACGTATATCAAATTATTTTATTGCATTATATCTCATAAACGATTACTTGATGAATCGTCAGATTCAATTGTTTTCAATTGTTTCAGTTTTATCGTCCGTTGCACCCCTGCACCTGACCCTAACCCTGTCACATGCTTTATTAGTGCCATGTTTTACACTGCTTACTATCAAGCAGAAGGCTGGCGGGTCGAGCAAAATTTTACGAAAAAAGGGGGTGTGGCCCCCTTGGAAGTGCAGACGGATGGAAGATCGCGGCCATCTAAGCCTCGAGGCAACGAGGCCCACCCTCTCAGCAGAGCTCATTCAGGTGTGCGACGCTTTCAGGCTGCGCTCAGCCGCTGCTGCCGCTCATGCGCTCGCTGCCCCGGGTCCCCTCGCCGACAGCTCCCCCCTGCTCAGGGGACACTAATCCAATCCTCTGACCCGTCACTGAACTGTGTCAGCTGCACCGAATGATGTGCCTGTTATGTTCTTCTTCCTTTTTAAGCACCTGCGCTGCATTATGCAATTTCATGTTGTTTGTTTACTTGTGTTATTTTTGGGTAGACTAATGTCCTAGGGAATTGGTTTTTGTGAAACTCCCGCATAACAAATATCTTGGGGTTTGGGGCGATAAGATACTGCTCTTCCCTTGTATGCCATTGTGGAGCTTTTGAACTCGATCACAATGCACAAGTGCTACACGCTTCCACAAATTTACCGAGAAGGATAATTAAAGAAAAATAGGCAGCTCTTCTGTATCGCCACTTCCCCCATTGCGGTTTTGGCAGGAGATATTAAATGGGAAATTTGAGAGTTTTGCAAAAGCTGCAGATGACACGCGATCTGTAGACGACACAAAAAAAGATTAGTTACTCATAAATGAATAAATCATATGTACGGTTCTGGTCAGGAGAAGAATGCCAAGCCTGTTTACGGCAGCCTCTTGTGCAGTGTGTCGCATTGCTCTTCTCTTTCCCCTTTGCTCCGTTTGCCAAAGTCACCAAAATATTTTACACGGTTCTTAGAGATCGCAGGGTGCTTATGTCCCTTAACCGCCCTGGTGTGGGTGGGTCGACTGTATAAAGTCAGAGTACAGAAAGGGCAGGAGCAGACCAGAACGTGGATGGATGGATGAAACGATGGATGGATGGATGGATGGATGGATGGATGGATGGATGGATAGCTTTTGCCTGCTACACTACACTACGGTATTTAACAGGCAGCAGTCCTGCGTCTACCATATACAACCAAACAAAACCAATACAAAAAAAAAAAATAAAAAAATACGACAACCGACACAACCCACTTCTGCTCAAACCTACAATGTCTTTCTATGTTTGGTGTATGTCTTCCTCCACAGACCACCTCTAACACACACACACACACGCGCACACACACACACACACACACACACACACACGCCTCACCTTCCCGAAGGAGCCCTGGCCCAGAACCTTGAGAAGCTCAAACTGTTGTGGGTCGCCCCTCTCGCATCCCTCTTTCACATGTTGCGTGATGTTAATCTCCTTCACCGAGCCTTCATCCTGTGGAAGAGGGAGACACTGTGAGCGCGCAGACGCCAATAACGGCAATCGCTCCAAGAAGAATCACCCCACGTACAAGACGACAGCTCCAGTGGTCTGGGCCCGGTACGGTCCAGGCTGCCCCATCGCCCATCCCTGCGGCTTGGCCGCCGACACCCGCACACGCTGCGCAGCCTCGGTGTGGTTGCCATGACGCTCCTCACGCACTTCGCCGAGTGGGTGTGCAGGAGGTGACTAACGTCACGGAGCTCTATCCGCAGCTCAAGTCAGACCATCCGGCTCTGTTTTTAACCCCCCAGGATCCAAATCCGTAACATTTAGTCCTTGCCACCCCCAATGCCTTACCCTCATCATTTAATGCCCCCATATCCAATCTTGTATGTTTATAGAATTTGATTTAAGACAGACAAAAAAAAAAAAAAAAAAAAAGCAAATTACACACAGATTTTCTTAATTTGCACCCACAGCATTCATCACCACAGGGTCCTTTAAAAGCAGCACACTTCCATGCCTCTGCACTCGTACATCCACACAAACACAGCACCGCGGGGAGGAATGCCTCTCCGCTGACTGGCTCCTGTTTCTAATTTAAAGCTTAACACCTCCGACTCCGACACCTCGCCTTGGAAATGAGCTCTGACAGACACATGGTGTTTTGAATGGCACGGATGACGTGGACGACCTCAGAGACACAAAGCTGCTGGAGTGACTGTACGCCCTCCGCTCAGAGACGCGTAGACATTCACAATATTTACAAACCTATAAACCCCAGAGCCACAAGGGCACCAGATGTGGTGGGAGGGCTGCTGACACTGGCGAGTGGGGTTGACACACAACGTCCAACACAATACAGAAGGAAGAAAGGAAGACGGCAATAGGACAGAGCTATTCAGTGTGACAACGCATAGAGAGAGACATTCAAGTTCCAAATATAACAGGAAAGGACTTACATTCATGGGGTCGTCTTCCTCACCCATGGACTCCTCCAGAACCTGAGAAAATGTATCTACATCAGGTGAGCTTATTACAATAGGACCCACCCTCCCCTCAAAGGCCACAGTACACAGACCATTAACAAACACAGTATATAACCACAGAAACGAGTGCAGGGCTCTCAACTTTGGTCAGCCTGCTGGCGTGAGATTTTCTGCACATGCATTTACACCTATGTGACAGTTTTATTACCTTGTAAATAGTCTGTATGGTTTGAAAACTGCCCCAACACTTTTGATGCAGCTAATTTTAGGTTCATAATGTAATAATATAAATTTGCCGTAAGATTTCTTGCGCGAGCGTGAGAGTCTGAAAGCATGAGTGTCACTCCAGATGCGTGAGAGTTGGCAGCCCTGCGAGTGTGACCGTCCAGTATTATGTACAGAACAAATATATGGATGTGTTATTTTGGTACTTCAAATTTTCATTTACATTTTTTTTTACTACAGTTTACCTAATGATGTTCACAGCAAATGTTGTCGATATTACGTTACGATTTAGCATGCGGAACACCTATCCCTTCACTTCAGCCGCAATTCGCTCGAATGCTTATAAGACAAAAGCGTAGGGAACGAAATTTTTACACAAAAGAAACCAACACAACTGGTTCCTTTTTGTTTGTTTTTTGTTATAGGGTCTAAGCCCATTTCAAACAATATTTGAATCCTAGGGCTGCACCATCGAAGACAGGAGAGCACAAGTCCCACCTCGCGCGCCTTTTCTTACCACCCACAATCCGGAAGTGCCGCGAGAAACAGCTCGTGCCAACACTGAAGTGGCCCGCGCGCCTCCGGTTCTGCTGGTCCGGACGTCGCGGGTTTCCGGTACTGCTGGCTTCGCCCGGGCCGGCCCGGGGACGCGACATGGGTCTAACCCCACATCACCCACAGGTTTTCAAAAGCCTAAAACGACCGACATGAATTTCCCCGGTTCGGAACGACCCAATCGGGCCGCCAAGCCGTGATCGCACTCTGACCTCCGTGGTTATGTGAAATAACTACTAAAACTAGCCCGGTACCGTCACGTAACCCGACAGTCGTGTGGGCATGTGAGCTCCGTCCGGAGACCGGCGGTCACTTCGTGTGTGTGAACCCCGTCCGAATCTCGAACCCAGCGGCCGGCGGCTACCCCGCTCGCGAACCGTGACAGACTCGCTGTGTCACCGGGCTTCGGGTTACTTGCTGTGACCAGCCGTGTGACTGCGGTTTGGGCCACTTCCCGTGTGACCGGCGGCGTCGCTCCAGCTGCTGCGATTAGCAGTCGTGGGGCGAAGGCGACACGAAAGCGTACGGTTAACTTTACTTTCCGCGGTCGGTGGACCGTCCCGTCCGGGATCGGACCGCCGCAGCATCTCAGGAACCGTCCCAGTGCGCCCCGGCGTTACCTCCGGGGGCCCCAGGGCCGCCTTTCGCCAGGGGTCCGCCAGCTGCGCCAGGGGCATCTCGGTCGCCGGTTATCCTGAAGTCTGCGGCGACTCTGTCACTGAAGTGCGTGTGTTTAGAGAGCCGCCCTCCGCCACCCGGAGAAAGACCTAAAACATGACAGCCCACTCCTGACGGCTTTTCCCGTGCCCTTTCGCAGTTTTTTGCTTTCTTCTCTTGCCTTTTAAGTCTCTATCAGAATTACTCACTTCCGTTTTTTTATCAACATGGCGCCGAGCCTCGCCTTACCTGGCCGTCCCGTCCAGGCTGAGAACCGCGTCAGTCCGCGTCACGGCCGGGGAGGAGCGTGGGGACCTGCGGGCCGGAGCAGGTAGGAGCCGGGATAGAGGAATCTCGGTACCGTCATCCCTCTCGTAATTAACGTGCTTATTTTATAATCATTACACATAGTGTGTAATTCAGTTTGTTATATTTTTGTATTCGCATACGTAAAGTAGGCTGAACATAATAAAACACGTAAAGCACAGAACTGGTCTCAATTTAAATAAATACCGTAAATTATATCACACACTGTGTTTTTATCACACTTTATTTTTACATAATGGTTTAGTTGTGCATAATTTTCATTCCGATCATCTGCCCATAAAACTTCAAATTTCAAGATTAAAAAAAAATAAATCAAAAAATGTTATTGTTTTGAATTTTATTGGAAATACCCGTAAGAGATAGACCTACGTGGGAACTTTACAGATTAGGATGGAGAGAGTGAGGCTTTTGTTTTCACACGCTATACCACCAGAGTTAACAGGGACATGGTTATGAGGGCACACGGTTTTGGCTGCACTGGTGAAGCTGTTATTGCTTCATGTAAAGCCGAATGCTGCTTCCTTTTAGAAAATGGGCATCTTTTAAGGCATTTGGGATGCTTTAGACCTGATGAATGTCTAGGTTTAGCCCTAATTTTGCGTTGTGTTAAAATAACTGCGACTCAGATTAAACTATACTGTGCCCTGTAGTGGACGTTCAAGAGAATTTTTGACAAGAATTTTAAATCCAGTCACTTGACAATTTATTCAGATTTAACAAAAATGTATGTTTTTTTTAAAAAAAGATGGAACTAAAAAGCAGAAAAGCACGCTGGAGAACAAAAAAAACGTGCTTATAAGAACCACACGCCGTTTGTATATTCTACTGGGGGTTGCTGTTCATGCAGGGTGATTCCTAATGTCAGAGTACTGTTCAGTGCCTTATCTTGGGGGAGGTTTTGGTATTGTGTAGCTTAGAGTGCGAGGTCCTTGTTAGTGTCAGTTGGTTTTGTGACCGATAAGACATTCAGACTTGGATAAAAGCCACCACATTATACCTATGAACATAAGCTCGACAGAGACTGAGCACTGAATGTATGACAGGAACAATTCATAGGTAGAGAACTGTAGTTACATTGCAATAAAATAAGTCTAAATTATTAATGAGTATAGAAGCGTCCCTAAACTAGTTCTACAAGTTATAATGTAGAATTATATGATAATGAGAAGGGTCACCAGGATTTTGGACAAAGATAACGGCCCACAACTGTACTGGACCAGATGCGGGATGGATAGACTAGGGAAGGCAATCCAGACTAACGACATCCATAATCTTACCAGCAGTAGCAAGCATTAGTAAAGAGGAGGGATCTGGTTCTGGTTAGATTCAGTTACCTTCCACGAAGTTCTAGCGGATAATAAAATCATGTTTGAGTTCCACACTGACACTGCTTCACAGGTAGAAGAGTTCCAACAAATATGGTCTTTATTCATGTTTCCACATGAGAGTTACAGTATTTTATTGGCCACTTGAGCTGCACCACATACCCCCTTTGTCTCTCTGTTCCCACAAGCACAAAAAAGGACAGAGATACTTCTAGCTGTGAAACTGCCATCTGATGTAGATCAGGTGACAGGTGGCTGCCATGGACACAATAACCCTTATCTCCCACAGAATTTCCCCTTCCATAAAATCCAGCCAACTTTCCACTGCTTAAAACAATACTATTTGAGACTGATAGAAAACATAGTCATCATTAAAGCCTTTTCCATCCACAGCTCTCAATTTTGTGAAACAAAAAATGAGAAAGGCCAATTAATGCTGGAGAAAAATGTTTCTCAAACATAACCATTTCCCAATCTAGATCCTTGCAAAGCCACAGACTGTCCACATTTTTGCTCCCTCGCAGCTGCAGGAAGCAAAAACATGCACTGTCTAGGGGTCTCTGAGGACTTGGTTGGGACACACTGGATTTCATCTGTAAACATCGAGTAGTGACTAAATGACCTCTGGTTCACCAGTGAGAGCTGTGCTGCACATACATGGCACAGTACATAGCACAGTACATAGCACACTGATCTTCAGGATGAAATGGGCTCCCAGTGGAAACATGCCATCAAGATTATGTCTACCGCAAAACTCCCCTTTTCCTTAAATAACCAGCAAGCTACAGAGCCTTGCTCCTGTTGGATGGGTGAGGGACAACTTGGGGGGAGGACTGGGGGGAGGGGGAATGGAGGGCAGCTGGGCTACGAAGGACTTTAGCTAACGGACTTCAGCTTGGTCCATGGGTGCGTGCCACGGACCTCCAAGGGCTGGTCATTATAGAAGATGTGGTTGCACAGCTCCTCCAGGGGAGGCTCCGGGTCAGTGGTGGCAAACTGGGCCGCGTCCTCGATCTCCTTGCGCACCTCCACATCGATCTCCTGTGTGCATGCAAAGTATCTCATTAGCACCCAACTGGGAGAAAAAGTGCAGAGTTATTTATTGGATGTTTATCTTTCATGGAGGTGCGACCTTGAGCTCCTCGACGTTGGTCATGTTGTTGCTCAGCATGCGCTCCTTCAGCATGGAGATGGGGTCGCTCTTACTGCGCACCTCCTGGATCTCCTCACGTGTGCGGTAGCTGACGATTAGGGGAAGGGTTAGGATTTAAAGATGGGCTGTGGTATGGAACGGAATACGATATAGCACTCGGACCACAGATGGGTTTGGACCTGGATGGTGTGGGGTTAATTCCAGAGCTTCTATATTCATAACGAAAATCCTTCGCGTACTAAAATTAGAGACTCCGTTTCAGGTTTCTCGGAGTATAAATCATAGAGGACATCTTACGGTCTGTGAAGTCTTCCTCTATAATCACTAAAGCAGAACAGCACCTTTATTTCATAAGGAGACTCCGGATTAACTTCTGTAGGTGCACCAGAGAGCGTCCTGATATCACAGCCTGGTACTTCACACTGGTAGGGTGCCGACTGAAAAGCCCTTCAACACATAGTCAGTACAGGCGAACACATCACTGAACTACAGCTGCCAGACATGACAGCATTTACAATCACCGCTGCCCCCGGAGGGCCTGCAGGATCCCGCCAGGCCATACCTATCCTGGATACGAGCCGCTCGGTCTTTTGCCATTAGGTAATTAATACATGAGCATACATGCCAACTCAGCCAGACTCGAGATGATCTTCTAACCCCGGGCTGTTTCCCGGCTGACCTCCAGGCCCACCTGCTATGATGCACCACCTCGCCCTGTAGTCCCATCCCACCCACCCCCTGTAGCTCTAAACGCTGCTCTGACTCAGTCACCTTTCTGCGCAATTATCACGGCACCTCGAGTTTATTAAACTACAAGGCAAACCTTTATATCTGCATATGTCAAGCTTCGAGTGCTACCTCACGACAGTGCTATATGTAGTTTATTGAAAATATTTCTCAGAATTCCCACATACATATTCCTGTCCTACTTTGCATAATATTTATCTAATACTACATACGCATATTTGTATGTATGAAGTCATTACAGAGGCAGCTGGGGCATTTTGTTGTACTTATGTAATCCACTTGCACGGTGACGAAAATTCTTGATCGCAGAACATGCTAGAAATGTAGGAACAAACCGGAAAAGGAAAAAAACGAGGGATGTTTCCGGTGATGTGTGAAGGGACGAGCATTCTGGGTGATCAGCAAGTACTAATCTGCTGCCAACGCATCCTCAGTCGACAGTTACCTGACCCCAGGGTCGCTCATGCTGTGTCCGTGGTAACGGTAAGTCTGCAGCTCCATGAGAAAGGGACCCTGAAACGTCATGTGGAATTAAAGTGAGCTGTGCCGTGGTACACCAACAGGATCTCCTCCTCAAGTCTGCTTGGCACTGATCTCCTACTGGTTTATCATGTCATTGTTGGTTCTTCGCAACCTTCTCTAAGGGCGAACTCAAAGCCCCATGCAAGTCTTAACACGCTTCCCTATTCATTATATAGCAAAGCCCAATCAAAACTCACCTTCCCAGCTCTGCAATGATCCGCAGCGAACTTGGCGGCCTCCCTCACACACAGGACATCCATCCCATCCACCTGGAAGGAAACATTTACAAAGAGAAAGGTATAGACAGAACGCCGAAATGAAACATTTCATCTCCAGCTCTACAGGCACCAGGTACTGGGAGTGCAGATTATAGAATGTGCAGCCACACGGCCGGCCTACCCGGAGTCCTGGGATGAAGTCGCCTCTCTTGTAATAGTCAGTGCTGGCAGCAGCTCGCTCCACTGAGGTGCCCATGCCGTATTTGTTGTTCTCACAGATGAAGATGCAGGGTAATTTCCACAAAGATGCCATGTTGTATGTCTCAAAGATTTGACCCTAGGAAGACAATACAATTGTTTGGAAACTCGGACCGACAGATGCACAGCATGACCACAGGCAGCTGATCTTACTTGGTTGGCTGCTCCGTCTCCATATAGGGTGACACACAGCTCATTGCGCCCCTGGTACTTACAGGCCAAGGCCACACCTGCCCCCAGAGGTACCTGGCGGAAACAGGGAGGATTCAGATGAGTGTCGTCGCTCCTGCTGCAGGAAACTTCACTAGTCCCAGTGAATGGATAGCAATACCTGAGCTCCAACGATGCCATTCCCGCCGTAGAAGTTCTTTGTGTACATATGCATCGATCCACCTTTGCCCTTGGCGATGCCTCCCCTGCGCCCTGTAAAAATCAAACACAGGACCGTGTCCCCTGGTACCCAGGAACTCCAGCATGCCACCTGTAGCACCAGGAAAGCTTCACTAGGTGCCTCATGCCCGTCGGCTGCCCACCTGTGAGCTCGGCCATAATCTCGCGCACCGTGCCCCCTCTGGTGAGGGTGTAGCCGTGGGCTCGGTACGCCGTGATCAGATGGTCTGTTGGGTTGATGCCTGCTTCAATGCCCACCGCACATGCTTCCTGTCATGTGACCAAAGGCAGTGAGCAGCTCTGAATCCCCCTATACGCAATTGTGTGAACATACGGGCGTATCTGTGGCCTGACCTGGCCGTCATACAGGTGACAGAAGCCCCTGATGATCTTCTGCTTGTACAGCTGGTCAGCCTTGAGCTCCATGCGCCTCATCGTCTGCATGGTGCGGTAGTACTGGAGCCCCTCCTCCCGGGTCAGAACCGCCTGCTGGGGCGGGCCCTCCTCCAGCCGATGCAGGTCACACCTCTAAAAACAGGATGCAGCGCGTGGGTATACTCAAAACACCGAAGTACGGGGTTTATGGAAGCATGCAGGCGCACACACAAACTCACCTTGATGTCAAACGAGGCTTGAGGGGTGAAGTCGGCATAGGAGCGAGACGATACCACCACCCTGGCACCCTAGGAAGACATCACACATCAGTGGACACATAGATACCCTGCATACCCTCAAAGGCCAGGAGAGGATCTGAAGTTTGTCATCGTCACCGGTTACTGCTGTATAATGTCACCACAATACAGAATCACAAACACTATGGTTTGAAAGCCTTTGCTTCCACTTCTCCAGCACTGAACCCTGGGGCCTCTGTGAAGCTTGGAGCAGGGGGGGGCCTGGTCTGCTGATAGTAGTCACTCTAGAACAGGGGTCTCCAACTCCGGTCCTGGAGAGCTACCATCCAGTAGGTTTTCTATCCTACCTGGCTTCTGGAGACCCATGCTCTAGAACAGGGCTATTCAACTCCGGTCCTCGAGGTCCGAGCACTGCTGGTTTTCCAGCCTCCCTTTACCTGTGAGCCAGGTGTGAAGCCTCTGACCAATCAGAATCAGTAATTATTAAACGAACTACCTGGGACAACTGAAAACAAGGCCTGGATTTGGAATCGAGGTCCAGAGTTGTAGAGCCCTGCTCTAGGACAATGTCTCCCAATCCGGTCCTCAAGGACTCTGAGCTCCTGGTAGAAGCAAAAATGTGGACCGGTTGTGGGTCCCTGAGGATCGGACTGGGAAACATTGCAGTAGAAGATGGATGTGCCACAAGAGTGTCAATAGGATGGAGGGATGGGTATCATGGAAGAGGACAGGCAGCGCTGGGACACATCTATTCAATGCATTTCCAGGGAACCATACAAATGAAAGCAGCCAAGTCACTTGTTTACTTCATGCCAGGTATATTCAGACCTTGGACATTTCCAGAGATAAATAAAGTATATGGAGGAACCGCTCAGTTGAGCAGGCTAGTGAATAATAGCTTCCTAAACACTGTGATCCAGATACAGCCAAGGCTGGGGGAGTCACCCAACCAGTACTTACCTCAGACACAGCCTGTGCCCCCTACAGGTCTCCCAGAAGAGACAGGTAGAGGGAGAAAAATATACACATTATTCTTTCGACGTATAGGTAACAATCTCAAGCAGGACAGCAGCATTCCTGCTCACACAAATAACATACAACAAAACACGGAAACTGACAACCGAAAATATGACCGTACAGAGACTTGGCTGAAATTTCTTTCATGTTATATGCAATTTTTCATATTTTACTCCCCTTTCCCACCCGAGCAGGATGATCGGAAACGAGAAACATTTCAGCTCCATTGGAAGAGAACACGAAAAAGAGAAACCATTCGTTTCTTAATGACAGGGTGACTTTTCTTATAACCCGTATAATATAGTTCATGTAAACGTCTTGAGTTCATTGCTGACATGCAAACGAAACTCCCCCGGACGGGGCCCAGGGCGGCTGACACAAAACATGGCAGTTGTCCTTGCGGACGTCCGGGTAAGATTAATTTATTTCGGGCCGCATTTTGCATCATCCATTTACAAGGTAACGTAAAGCAGTATACTCACGTTTTTCTTGGTGCTTGCCCTCAGCACGTTGGAAATGATAGTCAACATCTTTCTCATACTACCTAAACACCGCACTTATGAGGGATATTTCTCTCCTTAACAGCTGAGCCTTCCCTGCGGACGAACGGAAAACTGCCCGGAGTTTGAGTGGAATGAGCGAAACGCCGCCCGGAGTTGAGCTGGACGACAGGAATGTTTCCCGGAGTTGAATAGCGAGGCTAACTGGTGTCTCTACATTTCTAAATTATGGATGGTGTGCGCACCTGTGCCGTGTTATGTATAGGATCGTGTTCAGGGTGTTCCCAGAAAGTTGAATGGTTGCTGAATGTATTTTTAAGCAGTTTTTAACATATGCATTTGAACTGCATTGAAGCAATCTGTACTCTTGTTGTACGATACCCAGTGACTTAAAACTTAAAACTATCACATTTAAAAGTTGTATATTTTTCAGATCCATTTCTTACCGTTGAAGCGGCACAGATTTTATGAACAAGGAAGGCATCGATAATTAATCTGAGTAAAAGTTACGTAATGTTATTGTGAACCGAATACCAGCATCCGCCGCGCACCAGCAGAGGGCGACACCATGCAGGTCGATGGTTACCGTGGTTTCGTCACAGTTTATCGCCCCAGTTAGATATGCCTATTTTACCATCAGAGAAATTAAACAATTTTGGTAGAATTCATCAGACTTTTTTCTACATAATGATATTAACTTCATACTGATGGATGCCCTTACGTGTTAATATATGCTTATCGTCCACACGCATCTCAGTAACAAATCACTAGCAAGTTCACTTTTATGTGTAAACATAAAATAATTATTTTATTTATTATAATACTAATATTAATGGGAATCTTAAGCATAAAGACTGGATTTGGTACTAATATGGGGGAGCTGTCTGTGAGATTTCAGTTTATATCTGTGTAACAGTACAAAAACACGAATATTAAAATGAATTAAAATTAGCGCAAATAAAGTTAAGGCAATCAAAGAAATCACATGTTATTATTATTATTAATCTTATTAGTAGGTTTTATTGGTAGTACTTATTGTTTAATTAAGTAATAATGTTACTTATATGTATTGCGTCATTGTAGCTATTATGTTAAACGATGGACAATCATTTCTTCTTTGCCGGGAGGGGGGGCGCTGACCGGATGCATTTCCATATACGGCACCGCAGATTAGTCACAGTCTGGAGCCAGTGACGTACGGGATTTTCCGAGCATTACGAAACGTTCCGGTCCGCCACCGGGATAAAGCGGCGTGATTCGTAGCGGGTGCCTGAGAGCCTCGGTGTGAATGTGATCTTTTCGCTCAGGGGTCAGGATCCCAGACTGACTGCGGAGTTGACGCTACTGGGAAGCGAATGAAGAAACGCCTGCTGCTTCTTTTCAAATACAGAGGACTTGTGAGAAAAGGGAAAAAGAGTAAAAGGAGAAAATGGCCAATTTTATATTACGGAAAGCGGAACCCAGGGACGTACCGGACATACTGCGACTCATAAAGGTACCCGAATTTTTCCAAATATTCACTGCTATAAGCTTTTTCCCAAAATTAAATTGAAAAAGTTTTATTGTATTTTGATTAGGCTCTAAAGCACTTTGGTGATTTATTGAACGTTCGAAGTTTGTGAATGGACACACCATTCATTTAAACTTGATGCGCTATGCTTATAACATTTATTCAAAGTGTCTTTTTAGTGAAATATTTAACCTGTACTACATAAATACTTTGTTTTACAGGAACTTGCAAAATTCGAAGAGATGGAGGAGCAGGTCGTGTTGACGGAGACAGGTAGGATTAGGGTTTCTGATAAACCGAACCTGTCCCAACCCTGCTCTACAGACTCCTGGTACGGGTGGCCCAAATAATAACCAAACTTCTCTGGCCCCTTTCCCGCAGAGCTGCTGCAGGACGGATTCGGGGAGCAACCGTTTTACCACTGCATCATGGCCGAAGTCCCGGAGGACCGGCGCAGCTCAGACGGTACAGTATTTCCGGGGTGCCGTGATGATAGGAAAGTTCGGACGATTCTAAATTAAGGGCTCAATTGTAACTGGATTGGTTTGGGTTGGGGCCTAATATATGCTGTGATATGAGATGCTTACTCAAACCCAAGCAGCACCCCTGCCGTCTTTTAAAGGCCTTTAAGGAACCGCCTGCATCTTCATAAAACTGAAGCAGGTGGCACATACGTCCTTTCGCTCAATACAGGCCTAAACAGTATAAAAACTGAGATTTATTACCATTATTACAAACAGAGGCGATTCTAGGGACACTGGGGCCTCTAGACTAAAAACTCCATGGGGTCCTCCCCCGGCATGCTAATATCTATTAGCTTAATTTTACTGTGAAGTGTAAAATAATAATATCAAGAAAGATAATTTAATAAAACACAATTTTTTTATTTTCACCATGCTGGGAAACAAAGAATAGACAAAACAGATTTGTCGTCGTGATGTACTGTGTAATGGACCCAGCTTGGGGACCTCAGGCAATGGCCTACCTTGGCTGTCCTGTCTCTACGCCTCTGATCACAATGCAACCTGGCGAGGGTATAGGTGACTAATGCCGCACTGAGCTAATTGTCATGTGAAATCTTACCCCTTGTG
Source organism: Mormyrus hasselquistii (assembly GCA_026779605.1). Taxonomy (NCBI): domain Eukaryota; kingdom Metazoa; phylum Chordata; class Actinopteri; order Osteoglossiformes; family Mormyridae; genus Mormyrus; species Mormyrus hasselquistii. The sequence goes on from JAODKE010000053.1 coordinate 7,366,990, forward strand.
GTGCGTGAACCACACACATAGAAGCACAGTTATTCATGGAAAAGATGACCGGTAGTGAAACTGGACACTGTCAGCAGTGATGTGTTTTTGTAACACAAGCCATTTCCCTTTAGTGGACACGGCAATAATTAACGGCGGCATTTTTCCATACAGGTCACACGGTCGTTGGATTTGCCATGTACTACTTTACCTATGACCCCTGGATTGGCAAGATGCTCTATCTGGAGGACTTTTACGTGATGAAGGAGTACAGAGGTATGGCTGATCATACACAGTACATGCATTCAGCGCATACATGGGCCATGTTTCGGGTTGCGTGCAGCTCACCGTAATTCCCTTCCTCTTTGCTTCAGGGTATGGAATTGGGACAGAGATCTTCAGGACCCTGAGTGAGGTTTGTGTCTGATATTTCCAACCATCTGTCGCTCATCCATGACCTCTTATCACAGTGAGGCTCTCCCAGGGCAGGATGTAGAGTGCACGGGTGCTGACGGCCTCTCGATGCTTGTAAGAGAGCATTATGTAATAACTTAATGTAACGATAACAGAATGTAACGATGGAATGACAATAATAACGATGATAATAATACGGTAATGTTGCAACGAAATTTATTTAAAATTATAACGCAGTCTATAAATGGTCACATTCTGTCGAGTTATTAAATAATCCGGTGCTATTACATAGTGCATGATGTAATAACACTGCAGTATGTGATGAAAGTTTGTTACATGTTGTTATTACATAAAGCAGCATTATTACATGATGCGTTATTACAATGCTCCCTCCCTCAGACGGCGGTAAAAAGCCGCTGCAGCGGCATGCACTTCATCGTGGCCGAGTGGAACAAGCCGTCCATCGATTTCTACAAGCGGCGCGGCGCGTCCGACCTCTCGCACGAGGAGGGCTGGCGGCTTTTCGAGATCGACAAGGAGTACCTGCTCAAGATGTCTGTCAAGTAGAGGTCCTGGCGCTCGGGACCTGCACAGCTCACCGGATGCAGTTAGAAAGAATAACTTCTTTCACCTTGACTCTTAGATTTGCTTTACACTTCGACCTGAGGCAGTTTGATATTTGAGACGCTGCAACCAAATTATCGAATCTAATAACCAGCATGTGGAAATGGAATAATGTCCAGAAGCTCCATCAGAGTGTTAAAAGAGAAATATTTACATAAAGGGAGATGAGGGCTGCATTGTATCTTATCATTGATCTCTTTCCAGATAATAGCAGAGTACGGAAGGCAGAATGATCATTAAATAAATTGTACTGAATTGAAAAGCTTTTGGCCTCATAGCGTTATGTTAAAATGAGCACGTGAGCACACTGAACATTACAGTACCCAGAAGGAAACACAAGAGGTGGCCTGGAGCAGGGGGAGGACACCTCCCATGCACTCAGCCCCCCCCCCATCCCATGCAGCACTGTGATACACCTGAACAGTTTAGCTCTCATTCTTCACTGAGTCCATGTCAATTGCAGTTGTGCCCCATATCCATGAGTGATATGTTCCAAGACCTACCACAGAAAGCAAAAACGCGCTGATAACAGCAAATCATCCAGGAGCCATATCTAACATGATTTTCGTGTACATACATATGGTAGTGTTTAATTGATAAAATGCAAACAGTAGGACATTAACATTAAATACAGTAAGAACATTGACCTTTATACAGTACAGTACTCTCGAATGAAAAGGATCCTGACCTTTTAGCCCAATTCTCAAGCGATGACATAATGAAAAAATATCATGTATCAAGGTATAATTGCGCCATGAATAATGAAGGAATAAAGGAACAATGGAAAAAAAAAACATACTGTTACATTTTACAATGAAAAATCTTGTATCGCGTACCTGTACACGGGGATCGGATTACACTGGTTTACAGAGGAGCCTTGTTTTCCGGTGCGCGACACGGCTTCCCAAGTCACATGCACGCGCATACATATAAGCGCGCGCAGCGCGGTCAGTAACAGGGTTATTGCGAAAAACTTTCTGCTATTACTACTGCAGGCAGTTAATACCGTCAACAATACTTCACATAGGCGCAATAATAATAACCATAAAAAAATCACGCAGGAAGTTAGACTAATCAACGCAAAAAAAATAAAAAATTACAAAGCATAGGGACACCGGTAACGTCTTTCCGCTTCTCAAATGCAGGGCATCGATTGAACAAAAAAGCTGAGCATAATTTAGCTTAACATTAATATAGAGAAAATAAAATATATAACCTCTAACACGAAAGTGGCCCTTTTTTAGAGTCCCCCTCTAAACGCCTCGGGGAGAGAGGCGTTTAGAGGGGGAGAGCTCGTCCTTTCAAGGGCAACCGAGCGCCCCTTAATTAGCTCCCGGTAATTCAAAGCATGACTGTACATAAATTGTAATGAGAAAAACAAACATCTTAGCCTATGGTGGACACTCACCGGCTTACATCCAGCACTTGCTTATTGCACGAATTGAAACTTAGGAACCGTTTCTGGAATTCGATCTTAAACTTTTTCAGATCGCGGTAAACCGTGGGTAACTGAATCGCAGATACGGGGTACCACGTACTGTATACTGGTTCTGAGAGAAATATAGGCCTATTGGTAGTTATTGTCCAGATGAATTATCTGTACTTTCATATACTTTATTTGTGTGCTGGGTAATACAGCGGGGTATAGAAAAGAATCACATACCCCCTGTAAAAAATATTACATTTCGTTACTTCACAGCCTGCAACAAAACTGAATTTATTCAGTCCGGCTTTGTTCTATACTCAATAAACTGATACTATGTAAGTGAAAGAAAAAAAAATAGGAACAGTCCTGAAAAAAATCAAATAAAAATAAGAACAATAGAGATCAATAAAGGATCAAACAACAAAAGAACAAAGAAAGTAAGAAAGATCAAAATTAAAATTAACATCAAAAGTTAAAAAAATCAGTAAGGAATCAGACTGTTGTAGAAACAGATGAAGCCCTGGAAAAAAAAAACAACATAGAAAAGGTGCAGAAAGTTATACCTTTACAGTGAAAGACATGATCAAAAGGATAGAAGAGACAGACAAGCGCCATTGTACACGGAGGGTGTGTTACACGCTCGATCGCATAAAGCGAGGCACGGACTGCAATGGCTGCCGCGACCTGAGAGAGGCCAGGGGCCGCCTGAACCAGCAGCAACAGCTCCTGGCCAGATACATGTACTTATGGGCTACGGCTGGAGACGGGGGATTAAGAGAGATATTAAGTGTTATTATAGATGAAAGATGGGATTGGACAAGATAAGATAGGACAAGATTAGATAAGATAGACAAAGTTACAATCGGATAAGATATCATAGGATCGGCTAAGATAAAATAGGGTGAGACAGGCGAGAGCTTTACAATAAAACACATACTTACTATTCAAACTCTGCATTTGTCATCTCTTCAGTGTTGTCTATCTTGGTTTGATATTGTTGACACTTGCACACAATGACAACTCTAGACCATAAAGTCCAGTAACTCCTTCAGAGATGCCACTGGCCTCTCGGCAGCCCCTCTGACCAGTTTGGAGGGACGGCCGGATCCGGGCAAGGGCCGGGGTAGAACCGCACACCTTAATTATGGAGTGTGCTTATTGCTTATATTGCTTTGCCAGCCATAGTAACCTTTTTGCTTTCAATTCTACTACTAAGTAATAAATACTCTAGGAGCTGCTCTTTTCTAACTACTCAGAATCAGACAGCTGATCACAGGTGGGAGCAAATTACTTTGGTGTGCGATCCAGAAGGTGATTGGGTACACCTGATTGAGCTTACAAGTGCTGTTCTGGGGGGGGGGGGGGGGGGGGGGGGTTTTTTTCTTTTACTTTTTTTTTGTTATTAATATTTTTTTTAGGGTTTGTCTAAATTTTTTCTTTTTTATTGTCTATATAG
>JAODKE010000053.1:7390257-7409013 GCA_026779605.1 Mormyrus hasselquistii
AAAGTGGTTCCCCTATGATTACGAGCCAAAGAACCACTTTTAGTGCTATATAGCACCATTTGTTTTTAGGGTGTACTAAATCCTAAAACACTTTCCCACGGAATCAGGTAAAAATTGTATAACCCCTTGTGTTTTTTCCCCTCAGTATTTTATTATTTTATACATAAACAGACATGTTTTTTTGATACCTTGTTCTAAGTTGAGAAGTATATTTGGCACTGGGGTGTGGCTTTGTCGTGCTGCCAATCACCTGATAAACGTTGATGCTGGCATACTTGTTTTGTATCTTTTCCAATAAAATCAATTTTGTTAATCAAAAAAGAAATAACGTCTCAATCAGGAGAGGCAATACAGGGACTCTAAAACCCAAAAAGCACCGTCTGGAAACTTTTTTGGATTCAACAGGCAGTTTTTACATGCTCGAAATTAGAACAAGCCCCAAAGAACACACCCCGAAATTATAAGCGACTTCAGAACAACAACAACAACAACAACAACAACAACAACAACAACAACAACAACGTTCCACGTCGCTTATAATAAGCGGACTTGGCATCACTGGGCCGTAGTTACATTTCTGGGGAGAAGCGCATCAGGCTACGGCATAGAACCTACGCAGCAGCATGAATCAGCCGTAAAGTCCCCCAACTGGGTTTAACTGGCAGGGGAAAACTTGGAGAGGCAGACGTTCGACAGACTGGTACCTACCTCATCGCAGATCTGCTGCACTTCGGCCGTGGCATCCTGAACATTTCCAAGTCCTCCACATAACATGGTGACTACAAAGCAAAGAGCTGATCTAAAATCCAACTGAGAAGTAACTCACTGAGTCAACCTGCACAACTGGTCATGCGATCTCTTCCCCGTTTGAGTGTCACATGACACCACACAAATCTGGTCTGCGTGCACTTCCTCTAATGAACGTCACATGACTGCCGTTGTCGGATTGTACCATATTTGATCAGGCATAATATTAATATATTACCTCTCACGTGTTTAACGTTGGTTTATTAAATAAAACGTTAATTCAGTAAAGATAAGAATGTATGCTTAGTGGCATTTATAGCCTCTTCAACCATTTCCTCGTAGAGTTTGAGCTTCCGGGTCGGTAAAACGTTTGGAAAAAAAAATCGATGGTGGAATGTTGGTGGATACTTTGAGAGCTGCGCCGACTCTCACGCATCTAGAGTGACATACGGTACTCTCACTCTCATGCTCACGCAAGAAATCTTGCAGTATATGCAAGAAACACGGCAAATGTATATTATTCCACTATAAACCTGGTAGTTCGCAAATCCTACAGACCGTTTACAAGGTAATGAAACTGTAATGCACATGTAAAAGGGTGTGCAGACTTGTCCCGAATTGAAATCTCACACCACCCTTCACTGGCGACCACACGAAATCTAATTCGTTTTAGTCATTTGTCTGCTGCAGTACTGCAGCTACACACCATCGTCAAGATCTGTTACCGTATTATAAGGGACGGGTGGCAATCCAAGTTCGATGCGTTATTAGAAACCTAAAGTGACACAAAGTGAAATTAGTGAGCTGAGTCAGCACCTCAGAATATGCATGGTGCATAACAGCATATTAACAATTATTAATAAAATGCACTTCTTACTGCCGTGCAGATTTACAGAGTATTTCGGTGTCGCCGAAAATATGAAGCAAATTGAATGTACCCGGCAATCCCTGAAAACCGAAAATTTCGTCGTAAAATCCAGATAAATTTACAAGGGTACCTTATTTTACAAACTTCATTTATTTTTATACACAGAACAGAAACCTTTTTAAAAATTAACAAAGCACAAGGAATCACACTGCTATTGACTTCACTCAAACATATCTGTTACTTTTGCTGTACAAAATGTTTTAGCACCCCAGTACATGTTTAATTGTATATCAGAGTATGTGATAGTATGTGAATACCTGAATGTACATGTGTATGCTTTATACAGTGCATTTCAAAACCCTCAATAAAAAGAGAGTAGGCATAAATTAGATAGTTTCCCCATAAGTAGGGTGACCAGATAATCCCTGTCAGGGAGGACAGTCTGAGCTAGGACAGGATTTGTAAATTACCATTTCAATTAAAAAGACCTGGATTTCACTTTAGCACTGAGCTCTTGCTGTGTGCTGATTGGTCAGTCTCCTATAATCATGCATGTGTCACTAATGCTAATGTGATGGACGAGTCTTTCAGTCAAGGAAACAAACCAGTTAAAGCACAAGTAGAACTGAACTATTTAGCCAAACGCAGGAGCCTTTCAGTTTGAAAGTGGTTAATAAAACCCGAAGTAGCTCAAAGTGTCCTCCCTGACATGGATTATCTGGTCACCCTACCCTAAACCCTAAACACAGTTTTCTAAAAACCCATGACTGCAATTACAAAATTGAAAAAACAAAAATGTTTGTATTTTGTTTGGTTACTTATGATTATGGTTTGGGTGGGGGAGGGGTTAAAGGGTTTGTTAAGCTTAGCATTTTCCCCAAGAAATGGCGGGGGGGGCCCCCCCAAAAATTGATTTTGTGGAAAGCCCCCCCCCCCCCCCCCGTGTTTATTTGCGTGTGTGTGTGTGTGTGTGTGTGTGTGTGTGCAGTAGATTTCTGAATGTGCTTCCCCTATTTGGTCATAACATTGAAGTAATCATCACCATCACTGTGATTGCCATCTTCTTGGCCATTGTAACATGACTGGCTGGGGCTGGTTTTGGGGCTTGAAGAGGGACTGGCCTTCTTATAGAAAGAGTGACTAGAGCGGATGACCACATGCACTGGATTCCGCACACGCCTTCTTCGCCTCTGTGAACAGACCAGTATCAGTGCATCTCAGACACCTGAGCCTTCTTCCAACAACAGTCTTTTATTTTCCCGGACCTGTGATCTAATTCTGCGGGCTCATATTGTTAACTGCATAACTGGATTATTGGATATAGTTGGTGGTGCATTATGAACCTCTTTAGAAGACATTAAAATACTGTTGTTTTCTGATTTTGCCCTTTTCACGCACAAAGCATAGCTACATCTGCAGAGACGCTGCCTGGAGACATATGGCAGGACTTAACTAGTGACCCAGACGTGGTCTAAACTCACATGCAGTCCTACGTGAAGAAAAATATAAAGAGACACAGACGAGAGGCTGAAGTCGACTCACCCGATGAAATGTGACAAAAATGACCCCAACCAGGAGTGCAGTGGACAGAACCCCGGAAATAACGGGCACTGTCATCGCGGAGATGGCCGATTCCCGGTCTGAAATTAAAAGAGAGCACTTCAATGTCAGGTTGTGTGAATGTAGGCAGAACTTTCGGGAGATGCAGTGGATACTCTTACCGTCAGGTGGGCGGATCAGTAGGTGTAGCTGGCTCCCAATGTTCCCGTGGGGGAAGGCAGTGAGCGTGCAGCAATAGTCCCCAGTGTCATTTACAGTTGTATTTTCAATCGTAAACCCGGAAACGGTCACATCTGTGATGCGGCCCTGGTACGACGGTGCCACAGTCGCCCCAAACCTGCTGTGGAAAACCAGGACCTGATGCTGTTTGCACCTGGACCATTCCACCTGCTCTACTGAGCCTTGCTCATCCATTTGACAGCTCAAGGTTGCCTTGGCTCCATATCGGGTGGTCACGTTCCCGGAGGTGAGCACTCTTATGGCCGTTGAGGCTAACATGAGGGAAATATGCACGAGATGTATAAAATCGAAGTCCACATTAGCTAAATGAGAATATAAAAATTAATTGGCCCTCTCAGTTTAAGTCCCACAGTGAATTTGTCACTGGCTGTAGAAGAGGGGCAAAGAAATCTTTGAAGTATTATCCGCTGGGTTACGCAACACATTTACTATTCCCAGAGACGTTTGTTCTCTATTGCCAGTGAGAATACAGTCTGTATTATGTTCATCAATCAGATACCTCTGCTCACTAGTTTTTCACATATTACTCCTCCTGATAATAATCGCGAAAAAGAACTGTTATTAGCAAGTGTCTCTATCCGTGTGCTGCACACTCACTCTCACAGACAGACAAATTCATATGATTATCTTTCACACGCAGGTTCAGGGTTGGTCCAGTGGGACCTGCTCTTACCTGAAAACCAGTGTAGATACAGCAGGGCCATGGAGCCCTGCTTTCGAGACGCAACTGGGATGAAGAGATGGGCCATTTTGCTTTCACGTACACTTCAGAAAGAGATGAGAAGTAAAATGCTTTCAGCCTGAAGTTCCACAGGAAGTTCGGTATTGCACGCTTACAGTCAGTCTTAAAGGGACAGTGGCAGTAATGCTATTGCACATACGCCATATGGACAAAAGTATTGGCACGCACCCCTTAATTGCTGAATTCAGGTATTCCGTTTAGATCCATTGTCAGAGATGCATAAAATCAAGCGCAGAGCCATTCAGCCAGATTTACAAACATTTGTGAAAGAATGGATCATTCTGAAGAGCTCAGTGAATTCACGAGTGGCACTGTCAGAGGACGTCACGTTTGCAGTAAGTCAGCCCACGAAATACTGTATCTTCCCACGGTGAACCCGAGGTGGCATTATTGCAAAGTGGAAGCATTCAGGAACAACTGGAAGTCAGCCATGAAGTGGCAGCCCATGTAAAGTAACGGGGGGGGCGGGGGGGGGGTCACCGAGTGCTGAGGCGCAAAGTGTTTAAAAATCGCTAATGCTCTGTTGACTAAATTGGAGACTTCCTCTGATATTAACCCCAGCACTGTACGCCGGAAGCTGTTTTTTTTTTTTTTTTTTTTACTAAGTTAACTCTACCTTGACTGCTACTTGTTGCTTTAAACACTCTGCGGTTCTTCTGTGTTGTGTATTCTGACCGGACTGTGCCTCTTTTAAGTATTCAACAACCAGACAGTAAGCAGGCCATTCTAGAATAGTGAGCTGTAGTAGTGATCATTTTGTCCTATACTTTGTCCTGATGTGTTATGTGTGCGATATACTCCTGGGCAAAAAAAATGTTTGTGTTTGCAGCTGACAACAGGCTTTTTTAATCACTCAATATAGAGATTCAAGTGCGTTTATTGTAATATGCACCGTAAATGATCTGTTCCACTATGCAATGAGAATACCAAGGTTCGGAGGTAAGAAGACAGGGGGGACCTGCTGGAATCTCAGCACTCAGCTCTGTGGGCCTCAAGAGCGAAGCTGTTTTCTCACCATTCAAGACACTAAGAAACTAATGCCTGCTAATAGCATTGTGGGTGCGGCATGTGATCTGCATGTAAATCTGGCTCACAGATGGACTTTGACCACAGCTTACATCTTATATATATATATAAAGAAATGGAGGGTCGATCGTGGACCTCCAAAGGTTTTCTTTCTCCATGCTATAGTTTTTGATTCATCTCCTCTGTTTTTTCTGACGTTCTTCCTTCTTACGTTTTCCTGTATCACGAGCAATTTAAAATCTATGCACTAATATTGCATTTTCTCACTCTTGTCAAGTACAGTTGTGTTGTGAAAGGTAACTAGACGAAAATGAAGGTGTAACGCATTGAATTGAAGTACTGCTATTATGGGATTGCAGCAAACTCCACTCCAGCTTTACATTTGCCCATATTGTGGTCATTAACCTAAATCTCACTGATTTGGCTACTGCACACTAGTGGCCAAAATTGTGGAAACACGTAGCATTTTTGGCATTACGCTTTAAAAAGTACCGCATGGACACTGACGGTAATGTTTATAAACAATCAAAGCATATTGGCCGATTAAATGAGTGATTGTAGTAACAGCTGAATAAAGTTCTGCAATCTCTAAAAATTGGAAGTGTTTCCCCAATTTTAGCCTGTAGTGTACCTATATTACATGCTACATGATTATAAGTCATGTTTACAGGTGACCACGGGACACCTACAGCTTAACAAGTCATCGTGTGACAGTCGCACGGCTGAGTCTACAGAGGTATCGGTGAGTATGATGGCAGAGTGCACAGATGGGTTCCTATTCAACAAAGAACTGCTGATGGTTACTGAGCAAAGCCACTGTCCTGCTTAAGACCCCTTTTCTGTAAGCTCAGCTTCCTGTCTGAGAAGCCACTCTGTAAATAACCAGACTCTGACCTAATTTATGGCTTTGCAGAGCAGCGCATGATGCGCAGAGCCACAGCTGTGGGCGTCACCTGTGTGAATGCAAACCAGAGCACGCACTGCCCACCTGCCCGATGACTGGGTACAGTTGCAATGTCTCCTCCATCTTGGTAAGCGTTCAGTCAAATATAATACATTCTCCTGCGGCTTTACAAGTCATTTCCAAACGAAGAAAAGAATAAAATACACATTAAAAATCAGGAAATGGTATTTTCAGCATCACTCAGAAGTGAATTTCACTTTTATTTCTTGACAATATACCTTTAAGCTGATGTGTTGTCATGGGTCTGCAGTTGCTGAGTCTAGTATTAAGTTGTCACATTGCACTGGAAAGCCCACTGGAGGCACACTGGAGCCCAGTGTAGTCAAGTGATGATGACTGAGGACTGGAGCCCGGTATTATTATCTGAGCCACCACATGCAGCTGCAGCCTGGAGCTGGTGTATCACAAACTGCTGAAAAATGATTCCCCGAGAAGGTTGGTGGGCGCATCTCTGCAGAGGAAGATAGTCTGGCAACCTTAGGAAGACAACCGTATTATAACAATCTATTATACCTAATATAACAAATCAATGCGAACAATTACAGCCCCTGGCGTGAGTGACAGTTCCACTTCTTCCTCAGGGTTGCCAACTTCAGTCAGCTGGCCGGAGTGAGATTTTCAATTCGAGAGAAGTCTGCACGTACGTTGCGTGTAACAGTTCTATCACCTCGTAAATACTCCGCAGGGTTCGCCAACTACGCCAAAGCCTCTGATGTAGCTAATTTTAGGTTTATAATGGAATAATATCGATTTGCCATAAGATTTCCAGCATGAGTCTGAAAGCGTGAGTGTCACCCCAGATGCGTGCGAGTCAGCAGCCCTGTCTCCTATTCGTCAAAACTACCGACAAATTATTATAATACTAAGCTGCTGTTTCATCATGATGAGAGATGTTGTTGCTTTCAGGAACTTGGCGCCAGTGCGTCAGACCACTGGGGGAAGTTTATCACTGCGATCCTTGTGATCTTATCAGGGCTGTATATTCATTAATGCTTTTTCAGTCTTTTACTGTCTCGCACTCGGCCAACTGGCAGAGGACCTTTTAGCTGAACTTGACATTTTAGTCTGAGCTACACTAGGTGGGTGGCATCTGTTAAGTGGGAATTTGGACGCGAGTCCATGGTCAGGAACTCGACCCAGTTGTTCCGGAAGCCGCGGGAATAGAGCCCCGTGTCCACGACAAGGCCCCACAGCTGGGTGCGGCCCGCCTTCCTCCGCAGGGCGAGCTGTACCTCCCGCTCCGTCACATTGTAGCTGATGTTGATTAGCTGTAGTACCAATAGGTGAAGCAATCCTCCAGTCACAACGGTACTGTACCAGACACACGTGAAGCACAGCGCTGTGCTGTAGACAAATGAGAAACAACAGTCACTGAAGCTGAAGTACATATTGGGATCATGAAATCAGAATCAGCAGAGTAAGACTTTAGAGCAGGAATCTGCCTATCTGTCTACTTTTCTTAGACTTCAGAACAGTAGAAGAAGTTGTGTGTGTGTGTTTACTCTCTCTCTACCTGTACTGGGCATACACTCCGGGGCAGTAGAAGAGTGCGAAAAGCAGGTTCTGATGTGGACACACACTACGCAGCACCAGGCTGATCCCATAAAGTGAGGTCAACAGGAAGAGGAGGAGCATCAACAGGAAGCTGCGATGATTAGCCTGCCCCACACAACTGTTTATCCTGGTACGCAAGAATGAACATATGGACAGATGAAGCACACTAGAGACTCCTATATTTCAGCTAACAACTATTTAAATCACCCATCAGTACCCGAAACACATCCAGACATGCAACAAGCAAACTTTCAGCAGGCTCACAGACACCATACGACTTCTCATTCCACAAACCAGTGCACAGATGATTTACCCCTCTTCTCCCAACTGACATACATACATGCTATTCAGCCCTGCACCACACAACGCCTCAGCTCACACCCCAAAATATACACACCAAACACCTCAGTCACACATTAACGAGAAGGTCCATTTCGCCCCGCAAATCAACAATCGCATTTAATGGAATCCACCATATGCAGTGGTGATCCAGCCGGTAGACACAGGCGCTGCAGATTCGGCAGTGTCCCGATCGAGGGGGACACGTTATCCTGCAGGTGGGGCACCATCTATTCCTCGCGATGCCCCCCTGTGCCGCGTCCAGCTGCTCTGCCGCCTGGCCTGGTCTTCTGGGACCATCCGGCTTCCCCGGCTGTATGTGGGTGCTGTTGGGCTGTCTGTGCTCTCGGCTGGACAGCCCTCCCTGGTAGGTCAAAATCCTGCGGATGCTGGCCGGGCGGGGCCTCACATAACCTGGGTCCCATTTGGTGTGGGCCAGGCAGATCAGGGTGAGGGTCATGCCGGTTGTCACGGCGATCAGCTGAGCCCCTCCCACGTGTCCCCGGGGCAGGACTTCAGTGACGAAGAGGTAGTACATGTAGGCCAGGGAGAAGAGCGCCAGACTGAGGAAGATGAGGGTGCGGCCTTTTCGTTGGTGGGTGACGTAGTAGTACCAGAGCACCAGTACTGGCAGGGCTGTCAGCACCACCAGACCCAGCAGGAAATGCAGCGCTGCCACCCGCAAGAGCACAGGAAGTAGCACCAGGGGCGGAACCACAGAGAGATTTATCTGTACTGCCCCTGTCAGCCAGGATATTTGGAACCGACCTGTCATTATGTCTGTCACTCAGGATGGCAAGCCTGATTTCTAAGAGTCCAACTTTAGTTACCTGAAAGACAGGAGAAAGGAATGGAGAGAAGTGCCGAAAGAAGACGGAGAGTGAGGATGTGGCAGCTGTGGTTGAGGCTAGACTTAAATACGGGCTGATCGGGGCCGTAGCCCAGGGCCCCTAGTTGTAAGGGCCCTCCCCAAAAAATTCTGATTGTTACAACAGCACTTTATACTGTAGATAGGGCCCCAAGAATGACTTTACCCCAAGGGCCCCGAAGCCCTTAAATTCAGCCCTATGGCAGCATGAAAACATGGCGTACCTCACTTCGTGTTGGGTGGACTTGGACTGTGCTGGCCCTTTGAGCTGTCTCTCCCCTTTCTGTCATTACACACGCTGGACTTTCCCCCCCCCCACGGTGCTCTTCAGGCTGTTTCCGTCTCAGGCCAGACGTTCGCTGCAGGGGCGGCAGGGGACAGGTCTGGTCGGTTCTGGGCCTGCCGGTGCTTCTGATGCATGGTATCATGGGGAGTCTTGCACACCTGCACCTCTCTGAGAGGCAGCACTCTGAGAGACCCGTCCATAGCGGAATGATAGCGGGAGATTTCTGGTGACTGTTGATGTGCCATTGAAGTGCTAAAGCAGGAATATCTGGCGACATCACAGCTGCTATAAAAGTAGAAGTGAAAGTGGGAGTCCTCCCCCCCAAGACCACAGTATTTCCGCTCATCTCGTAATGACCCACACGGTTAAGCCTGTTTGTCAAAACTGAAAGGTAAGATCTCCGGTTTTAGGAACCTCTAAATTTTGAAGTGCTTTTGTAAAATTCTAGAAGGACTTATAAAGGGGCCAAATTGCTACGGAATACAAATTAAGACACAGTGCCAAGGGGTAGAGTAGGTAAAAAGAATGACTTTGGTCCCAGAGGCAGTGCACTATATTCAGGGTTAGAGGAGAGAAGGTATATCCTAGCTGGCCAGTGGTTGTCTCACTACAAAGACTGACATGCAGCTTCCTGTCAGCTTGAAGCATCTCATTTGATGTGCTCTCTACAGACAGAAGATATCTCTAAAGATATCACTGGAAGAGCTGCCCATAGCCTGGGTACAGACGGAAGATATCACTGAAGATATCACTGGAAGAGTCCCATATTCCCTATAAGTATTTTAACTGACATTAATGTGATTTAACACATCACAATATGACTAACAGTAATAGCATTACATCATTTTTGCATATAATGTCATGAATATATAACAGATACTTTTCAGAAATATAAAAGGACAAACTCACTCGTGCTCTTGTGCTGCAGGATGGTGAGCGTTTAAATTCCCAGGACATGTGAGGGAGGAGCTGTGTAGTTGTTGCAAAGTGGGAAGATCTGCCTGCCGGACAACTAGCTGTTCATGTGCAGGCGGGCGGATGCAGCTAAACCAATGGAGGCGGAGACCACACCCTAAAGGACGGCATTGGCGAGTCAGGAGGGACCTGGCCTGGTGGGGGATAAGCTACCCCAACACCTCATCACTTCGGGAGGTTTCATTAAGCTTAACCGCTTGCCTTAGACCATAAATGACAGCATGCTTAATATTTTAACTTGCCTGTTTTTACTCATATTATTATAGACTGAGTATAACCTAACCATAAACTTGAAAATAGACTCGTGTTGCATAAATGTATTGTTTGTTAGGTCATGATATCGATTTGTTTGCAGGATGCTCTATTGCACTATATCGATGATGTGCACTATATTGTAAAGTATTCTTGGACAATGTTTTTGTTGTATTTGGCTATATTGCATAATCTATTTCAAGGTTCATCATGGTCCTTGAGGTCTGAGCACTGCTGGTTTTCCAGCCTTCCTTTACCTGTCTGACCAATCAGAATCAGTAATTATTAAACTAACTACCTGGGAGAACTGAAAACAAGGCCTGGATTTGGAATCGAGGTCCAGATTTGAAGAACCCTGATCTATATTGTATTTGTCTGTTATGTTGCCTTATTATTATGATGCATGGTTATTCTCCAAAGTTCTTGTTCTGCACGAAATCTGAACCACTTTCTATGGGTATGAAATCATTGTAAGTTTTGAGTTCTTAGTTATCAATGTTTTAATCAGGCAGCTGATACAACTAGCTTCCAGGAAATCCTAAAAGAGAACTATTTTTTTGAGATGAGTACAGCACTCAGTTTACATATTTTTAGCAGATGCTAAAAAGCGTAACCCAGAGAGCTATACAGCAGCCCAATCTCTAACCGACTGAACTAATCAGCTCCTTGGCTGAACATTAACTGGCTAAAAAACTACAAAACAGACACAAGCTTGCACCTTCGGCAGTATAGCAGCAGTCTCTAACCAGCTTAGCTATCCAGCTCTCTAGCTTACTTAATATGTCCTGGAAGATTAATGCCTGCGATGAAATGAGCTGATAAAGCAAGTCTGACTGCTCTGCTCCAGTTGCAGGTGTGCCGCCAGGTGTGTTCGTGTCACTTCATTGACATTTTTCCAGGGCAATTCCAGATCTGTGCCGAATCTTCCTTTCAGTGCAGTGCGAGCAGCCAGACCCATGATGTCTGGGCTAAAAGGACCTGTCCGTCTCCAGGCTTTCGGTCAGATGGTCCTCTCCGGGGCGCCAGGTTACAGGCTACTTCCACCTTATGAGACAGATGGTCCTTTCTGGGATATCAGGTCCTACTGTTGGTCACGTGATGTGTAACCATGGAGATAAATTGCTCCGGAATATTTTTTGGCTTTATTGCAAAAAAATTGGAAAGAAAGAATCCTTTGCATGTCACTGCACTGCAAATTTAAATACAGTTTAGCTTATATACATTTTCATGAATATGGGGATGTATATATTGTAAGTGCTTGAACATACAGAATGCATCATAGAATTTCAGTAATGATGCAATAATACATATAATACATAGCCTGTAACACTTGTTACTGTGGTCCACGTGCCAGTCATTCAGATGGGAGTGAAATGGATAATGTTTGTTTTCCCACTGACTAGAGGCGCCTTAGCCAGTTAGCAGAGGTGCTAATTCAAACTGAGCAGAGGTGCTAACTCAGGCTGAGCAGAGGTGCTAATTCAAACTGAGCAGAGGTGCTAACTCAGGCTGAGCAGAGGCGCTTACACAGGCTGAGCAGAGGTGCTAATTCTGGCTAAGCAGAGGCGCTAATTCAGGCTGAGCAGAGGCGCTTACACAGGCTGAGCAGAGATGCTAATTCAGGCTGAGCAGAGGTGCTAACTCAGGCTGAGCAGAGGTGCTAATTCAAACTGAGCAGAGGTGCTAATTCAGGCTGAGCAGAGGCACTAATTCAGGCTGAGCAGAAGCGCTTATCCAGGCTGAGCAGGGATATTTACCCAGGCTGAGCAGGGATATTTACCCAGGCTGAGCTGTTTTCGAGAGGCCTCCACTAAAAAGTGGCCACAAAAAGGCTCTGTCCAGCTCCTACCTTTGACGACTGAAATTGCCGACGGGCCTCAGACCATGTTAGTGTGTCTCATCCATTTTGGTGTCCAGGAGCATGAGAAAGTAATGTTAACTGTACACTAGAAGACTTTGAAAAGTCTCTGAAAAGACTTTTAAATGTCTAAAGTCTGACACCCTCTCACATCTGAAGACAATTTGTCATTTGACAGTTTTTTGTTTTTTGTAACAGATTGTGATTTTGCAAAGACTGGAGATCTTGCAGGGTTACTATTTGTAACAAGATCTACTTTGAGATTATTTCTTCTTATTATTTATTATTATTATTTTGAGATTATTTCTGTCCACCTTTTTTTTTTCTTGCTCCACTCTGTTGTACAGATGGGAAGACGAGTCAAAGAGACACTCTTGATCACTCCACAAATCTACCAGTTTCTCCACCTTTTCCACGGTCCTGGAGAACGGCGGCTTCTGAAGAGTCTCCTCCAGTCTACCCGAGATCCTGTTTGCTGCCTCCTGTTTGGTGTTGGAGAGAGCTCAGCTATTGGATAATATCCATGTCCTTATTTGCACTAGCCAAGACTAAGGACCTATGATAATATTAACCGGGGTTGATTTTATCGGGTGATCAAGCCAAGAAAAAGCCTGACTTAAGACAACGATCCTGACCCCCTCACACCAAACGATTGAGATGACAGAAATGCACCACAGCTGAAGCGCAAATCGCTCATGATTTTATTCTGACACTGGAAATCTGTGTGCAGCAGTGAAATCACTTGAGAAATCTTGGAATGGAAGCGACAGTTTCCTGCATCTATAGCCACTGTATGCAGTGTCAGCATGCAGGGAGGTTTTGTTTGAGTATTAGAGAAAGGGTTGACTACACTGCAAATCCTAACAGCGCTTCTTAATAATAGAAGTGAATTAATATAATAACTTCATTTTGCCTAAAAGTTGGATTCACTCATTTCCACTAATTTGACTTTACTCAAAATTTAATTGTTGGAGTAGTAACTCAGGTCTTTTAAGTGTAGTTAGATTTTTCAGTTGGGGTGATATAATTCCAGTTTGTTGCAGTAATTCATTTCCTCTGAGTTGACTTCATGATCACTACAAAAACAATGAATCAGCCCAAACAATTCTTTAAAATTATATTAATTTAATAGTCTTGTCCGTAATCATTTAACTGATTAGTCAACCCACGCATAATTAATCAACATACAATCGGCGTGGACGTTGCACGACGTGGGCAGAGTCTGCGTGTGGGAAAATAAACTGTAATGTTGTGAAAAATTGTGCAAAAAATCAGATACTTATGTTTTTCGGTCTGATGTGAAGTCATGCTGGATCATCGGTGTGGCCAGACCCATTTTACTTGGGCACATTCTAAATATAAGGCGCATGTTCTGCACAGCAAATATGCCAGTGTTAAATTAACACTGCATGGTGTTTATATGGGTCCACACCATTCAGTGTTACCTTTAACACTGTACAGTATGCAGTGATTCTTGTTTTTACAGTGTCAATATTTATTAACTCTTATAGTGTTCAATGTACAACATAGAGTGTTAAGACAATGTGTCTCCACCCCTTCCCAGATTGCAAGTCCATATGTGTGGCACACAAGTACAAAATGAGTGGCCCATATCTGCCCCATTTTAATGTTCTCTCATTTAAACTCATTTGGGCATTCAGCTGCTGTGTTTTACTAACCCACCATAATAAGAAAGACTCAGACCAACAAAGCCTTTTCTCTTTTTATGCAAGTTTTATTTTAGCTTGGTAGTTGTTAACTAAAGAACTGTGCTTATATAACTTCGAGAACATTGGGAAACTATTGTTATCAATGTGTTTATTTAAGCCTGAATGCAATTGGTTTCTTCAATCAAAATAAGAAGGATCTGGTCAAGCTCTCCAGAGAACCACCTGTGGTATTAAAGTGAGTGAAGAGTATGGCACCAGTCACCAAACACTGATTATGAAGTTAGACTGTGTTATACTGCCTAACATAATTGTTTAGCAGGGCTGATAAAAGCTGAGAGCTGTCTTAATGGTTGAAGGAGTGTATTTCCACTAAAGCAGATATAATTGGTTGTGGCCTTATTCCTTTTAGACTACATCATGGGATAGGAGAACAAATCAAATCACTTTGCTCATTTAATATTCAGATTTTCATTAAGCTTAATTTTTTAAACCCACCACGAGTGAGGCTAGTATGACACTATTAGTCTTTACCACATTTCGCTATTAGTTATTCTGGGTTTTTGTATGCTAATTAGTCTGAGTAGTGTAGTTCTTATGTGCATTCCTGAAGAAGTCTCTTTAGTTGTGGAAGTATATATGGTCTGGATGCTTATGCTAGAGAGTATGCACTGAGAAGAGGAACTAAATGGTTGGGTTTTCTGTAGCGTTTTCCTCCCAGCCAATGCCTCTCTAATTAAGCCACAGAGAGTAAACCATCTCAGCTAGTCACCGGCTAGCATGCAGGAACCATTTCTGTGCTTTTTGTTCTCTTGCAACACCGCACAGATAGACACTGGCACATTTCCTGTGTAAGGTTCAAGGGAATGAGTTTCCTTAAATGAACTGAGTAGCCACAACTAAGTTAAAAGCTGTCGTAACTAGAATGTAATAATAAATCTTAAAGGAAGAAAACTGAGTAAATAAAACTTAAATAGTAGCATTTACATATGAAGGATGCATTTAAGTTATTGTTACTCAAGTCATTTAAATCAAACTAATGAATGCAGCTGATGCTCTTAACTTGATTTAACTTAAGGTTGCTTAAATTATGAATACTTAAGTTACTTTTACTCAATACAAAAAAATATTTTACCTTTAATTGTTTGAGTTCATAAACTTAAATGATTTAAGGCAATCGGTTTTCTAAAACAGTTTGAGTTGAACTAACTAGTCAGGTTTTACAGTGTAGATCTTCGAGGGCCAGTCTGGTCAAAGGACACCCCTGTGATTGTATTCCGCTGATGTCATAGCTTGAGCGTGCTGCGTGACCCCCAAGCCTTCCCAAAGATTATCCTGGGCTGCAGGAGTCTGCGGACATACCTGTGCTTCTGGCTGGACTTTTTGTACATATGGTCTTAGGACTGGCCACAGGACTCTGTGTCGCTGGTAGCTGCTTTTTTTTAAATCTGTTTGATTTCTAGGTAAAGCGGGTGATACCCGATAAACCTGTCTGTGTTGTATATACAGAATCTCACCATTGACTTGCCCGCAGTTTACATGCCTGGACCAAAAATGGACGTGTAGTAAACCTGAAATAACCAAAACTGCTCGGGATGAAATGCGTGACTGTGTGCTTTATATTTTTATAAATACCATGCAGCTTTAATATAGACTGGCAGACAAACCTAGATCAATAGGGTAACACGGTTTATGTTATACTGAAAGTGATCGATACACTAAAACACAAGGAAATGTATAAGGGTGAAACTCCCCTTCTGCATATTTGCAATATATGATTTTTTTTTCTCTTAACTTGAAATTATATAAATATAAATCTATATAATAAATTTAATACAGAGGCTGTAATGCTGACTGTGTTGAACCCAAATGCACCTTAAATCAAAGAAACATATAAGATAAAGGTGTCTCTCAATAATCCCCTAAGAACCAAATGCAGCATCACACCAATTTCTTACGTTATAGTTCAATTCATTCATTCATTCATTCATTTTCCACTTTATCCTATTGGGTCGCAGGGGGTCCGGAGCCTATCCCGGAAGCAATGGGCACGAGGCAGGGAACAACCCTGAACAGGGGGCCAGCCCATCACAGGGCAATTATAGTTCAATTGTGTTATAATACCCAGAATACACTGCCATGCCTTTGTATTTACCAGACCTTAACGGAATACAAGAATGCCCTTGGCTGTGTGCGAATTCAGGGCAATTCATCCATCCAAGGCTGCATTTGAAGGCTGAATATGCCACAGCCGTGAGACTATGCTGTCCCATTTCAAAGGCTTCTTTAAATGTGGTGTAAAAACGCGTCCTCATTTTGCCAAGGATCCACCCAGTGGATGTGTCACAGCCCAACATATCCCAAGATGCACTGCACAGAGATAAAGTGGATGTGTCCCAGCTGGATGTTAGGTGGGGTGCTTTGTGACTAAGGGGTTAACGGCGGGAGCAGCTGGTGAGTCAATTTTCATGCACTTTACCCTAATTTTGGGGAACTGAAATTTAGGTTTGGAAAGAAAGTCAACATGAGCTAACTGACTACAACTACAGCGATACGGACAGTGTTTAACATCTAGAATTGCACACACCTTTCACTGAAAACCCTACACTGGCTGTTTGAATACTCTGCAAAAAAAAAAAGTTAACTTAGTGTCGCATTAAAAGCAGTAACATGCAGCTGAGCGCAGCTCAGTCTTTAACACAGGCTTTGTGAGCAGCTGGCCGGCTACAAAAAAGTTAACGGTGCCCTCAGCTGGATGAGTCCAAAATTAGCAACACTGTCTTTTCTCTCAAGGTGCTCCAGGGATGCCATAGCCCACCTTGTTTGTGGAAGTAGACAAAAAAACACACGTAAACAAAAAAACACACGTAAACAAAAAAAAACACATGTAAACAAAAAAAACACACGCATGTATTGACACTGCCGCGAGTAGCTGTCTTGTGTTTTGTCCACATGACCCTGTTTTTAGTTCTGGTTTTTAGAATATCCACCACGCCGAACGATGTCTGACAATCAGCATGTGTCAGGCAAACGGCGTGCGACAGCTGATCACCACGGGAAAGGCTCCGTGCCGCTCAGCGCGCGATGGGTGATCGGTGTGAAACAGGCACCGTGCCAGTCAACATGTGACAGGCGTAGCGCCGATCAGCGTGTAATGGGCAATCGACACAAAGGCTAGTCTGCGGGGGAGAGGCCTAGCTACACTATGAGGTCGTCTGTCTGTGGCAGTGGCTGTTAAACTTGGACACTTTGTCCAACCTTCAGAATTGCAGGGACCCGTCGAGTTTTGGAACCATCACTATCGGGCTGGACCAGGG
This sequence comes from Mormyrus hasselquistii, assembly GCA_026779605.1. Lineage (NCBI taxonomy): Eukaryota > Metazoa > Chordata > Actinopteri > Osteoglossiformes > Mormyridae > Mormyrus > Mormyrus hasselquistii. The sequence goes on from JAODKE010000053.1 coordinate 7,407,521, forward strand.
GCTCTGAGACTGTTCGATCACCCCAAGCTGGCACATGTTATATATTTCAGCTTTTAACGCTGGCCTTTGGGCCTCTGGGATGTGGTAGGGCTGCTGTCCAACCATTATATCTGGTGTGAGTTTCAATATGGCGTCAGACTGTAAAAGTGCGACCTGGCACGGCTGAGAATACGTAACTGCACTGCACTGCACCTGGCTCTTTTCTTCCCCAATCTCATTCTCACTCGTGGTTAAAGCGACGTTCCTACAGACCACAAGGGAATCACCAGCGTACAGCCAGCGCTCGTTTTAACGGCGGCAGTCTGTGATGATGGAAACCCTGGAGGCGGCAGGAGGCCGTACAGCACAGAATACCTGTGCGTTCTGTTTGCACCATTATGTTCACTGGAAAAATCTCAGTTAAAAATGGTTCCAGAGATGAATTAGAATTACGGGCCATTTATGTAGATCCATATAACAGTGTTTCAGTCCTTTTCTGGTGTTGCACTGTCTATATGCTGACGAAAATGTGAATACTGGGGAGAGTCACTTTTAATCTACTGAACTTTCAGCAGTAGCCAGAAAAGAGTAAAATAATCAGAACTGTAATGTTCACAGGTGATGTCCAATTTAATGGGCATGTTATAAGAGCCTAACATGTGAGCTCTGTAACAAGCACTGTATCGGGACTCTTTTATTCAAAGCAACATGCAAGCAAGGCAAATAGCACATTACACCTTCAGCTGTCAAGGTGTGATGAAATCACCACTAGGGGGCAGTGTGTAGCTGTTAACCTTTGCTGTCAACAGTACCTATACTCCCCTATTTACAATCTCACCTCTTTATGAAACTGGATATTATAATGCATGGTTGTTTATTTATACAATAGTGATCAAAATCATCGATGGAGAGATGTTTTTGTAATATACAAAGTCACAGCTTGTCCGAATTGAAAGTTATTCTAACATGAATATAACGGGTGTACAAACCGGATTCCAAAAAAGTTGGGACACTATACAAATCGTGAATAAAACCTGAATGCAATGATGTGGAGGTGCCAACTTCTAATATTTTATTCAGAATAGAACATAAATCACGGAACAAAAGGAAAAAGGTGTGAGATTAAGTGGAAACAAAAGTTTAAATGTATCATTTGAAGCCACTGTGTGGCATCTCCCCTTCTTCTTACAACACTCAACAGACATCTGGGGACCGAGGAGACCAGTTTCTCAAGTCTAGAAATAGGAATGCTCTCCCATTCTTGTCTAATACAGGCCTCTAACTGTTCAATCGTCTTGGGCCTTCTTTGTTGCACCTTCCTCTTTATGATGCGCCAAATGTTCTCTATAGGTGAAAGATCTGGACTGCAAGCTGGCCATTTCAGTACCCGGATCCTTCTCCTACGCAGCCATGATGTTGTGATTGATGCAGAATGTGGTCTGGCATTATCTTGTTGAAAAATGCAGGGTCTTCCCTGAAAGAGATGACGTCTGGATGGGAGCATATGTTGTTCT
>JAODKE010000053.1:7417550-7428369 GCA_026779605.1 Mormyrus hasselquistii
TTGTCAGGGCACAGGATATATGGTGCACCTCATTCATCTCTCTGTCAGGGCACAGGATATATGGTGCACCTCATTCACCTCTTTGTCAGGGCACAGGATATATGGTGCACCTCATTCATCTCTCTGTCAGGGCACAGGATATATGGTGCACCTCATTCATCTCTCTGTCAGGGCACAGGCTCAGAATCCAGCCAATCGAGCTCCAGAAGGCTGGCCAGCCACATCTCCGCTGTGACAGCTTCCCATCCAGCACTGATACACACACTTTATTACAGAACGATCACTACTCTGAAGATGGATTCACTCCAGGTGTGGACTGATCAGAGGCTGCAGGACCAGACGGGTCTCTCTCCAATGGGGTCTTGGACTGTTGCAGCTCCTTTTTGGATGGGGCTCGCAGGATGCACATAGCTGCCTTACCATCCCGGATGAGCTGAGGCCGGGAGACGAAACCGAATCCACCCACCAGGCCCTGCACCATCTGCTCCAGCTCCAGCTCCTGAACTCACAAGACAGTACATTTACGTCAAAAAGCATCAGCACCCCTAAAGAGGTGGTCTGTACGTCAACAGCACAGCCGAGTCTATTCAACAGTCTTTGACCCAACCCTAGTGGACATATCCCAACATAGATGTGCATGTTTATAAAGTCATAAAGTCTTTTATACCCAACTGTTGATTAGAAATCATTTTTGGTTATTGGTGAATGAGCCTGTACACATCCATCCATTTTCTGAAACCGCTGAATCCCAACTTGGGTTGCGGGGGGGACCGGGAACAAGGGGTGCAGATGGGAACCGACCCTGGGCAGTCGCCTACGCACCACAGGGCGAACACACACACACACACACACTCACACCTACAGGGCCAATTTAGCCTCACCAATCAACATATCCTGCATGCTTTTAGACTATAGGAGGAAACCGCAGCCCAACAGAACCCATGCGAACACAGGGAGAGCGTGCAAACTCCACACAGAAAGGACCCGGGACCAAACCCAGGACCTGCAGCGGTACTGTCCACCACGCCACAATGTGCAGGGGTGCCTGTGGGTGATGAAGACAATCCATCCAGAAAAGTGGTCGTGAACCAATTTGTATACAAACCAAGGCAATTTTACTGAGAAGAAAGTATTGAGATTCGATCTATTCGCTCACGAGCCTCCCGAATAATTTTAATGTTAATTAATTTTCTGTTTTTTTATATTAAAAACTATAAAGAAAAACACAATATAGTGTGGCGAAGGGCAGACAGAGACACTGAAACCAAATTCTGTATGCGAACCAATGCATTTTTTTCACTAAATTTGTAGTCTACGAACCAAACTGAGAACTCCAAAGGGAGTTGCAGCAAAAACCCACATATAAAATGTCCCTTTCTGGATAAGATTGTCCCATTAGTTGATCTAGACATACAGGAAAAATCACAGTTGGGTGAATGATGTCAGGCAGGGAGTCCTCACCAGAGGCTCTGTGGACTTGCTGTTCCTTCTCCGAACAGTGAGGCGCACATGGTGGTGCTTCTCTAACCAACCCTGAACCTGCTTCAGTTTGGTGTCCAGGTCATGGGGGCTGATGTCTGTGGAGAAGACCAGCTCCTTCGTGACCACAGGGCCTGTACGGGGTCAAAGAAAAGAGACAGAGCTGTGCAGCAGATAAAACGTACTACATGGCCGCAAACACAGATATACAGACGTGTGACGGGGTCTGTGATGACCGTGCACACACCTGTCCTGTTTCTCTGCTTCTCCCGCAGCTTTAGTTGCTCCTGATGAATCTGCTTCCCAGTCATCAATCTGTACACTGGTGGCTGCTGGTTCTGGTCCAGAGGTACAAGCTTGAGGCCCTGCTGGTCCATGAGCCGTACCACATCCGCCCTGTGCATGGTGCCGAGGTCTTCCCCAGAGGCCCCTATCACCTGCAGGTGGCGGTGATGAATTTTCCGCCCGATGCTGCTCACGGTGTTACGTGCTCGCGGGTCTTGCCGCTGTCTGCCAGACTGACCCTCTCCTCCAGCACTCCCCACCCCACCAGTGTCTGTAGAGCTCTGGCGAAGCTGCCCAGCGACACTTGTTCTCCAGAGGAAGCTGCCCAGGTTATTAGACGCATAGCGTTGTGGAAACACTTCTGGCCTCCAAAGGCTGAGGGGTGAGTGAAACAGCTGCACTACTGCTTTGCTCCACCTTATGCAGCACACAGCCATGCTGACAGGAACCACAATGACAAAAGGTTAACAGTGAATCCAGGACAAATACATATTACATACTCTGTTATGAAGCAGACAACCTATACAGTAATTAAGTGATTTAAGGAAAAAAATCGTACAACAAAGAAAAGGTTGTTTTTCCCCAACATGAACCACCTTGGAGCCACGCTTTTCTTAATTATGTTGCAGCACGTTAAATTCTTAGTTTAGACGAGATGCAGAGTCCAGAATATCATTATATAAAAAGACGTCTCAGAGAAACAAAGCTGAAACGAACAAAGTAATATTCGCAAATAACTTAAAGGGACATCACCCTCCAAACGTTACTGGACAGTCCCACCTGTACACCGAAAGTCTCACGATGATGACGAAAGAGGTCGCACAATTATGACGAGTCAAGTCACTTGGTGATGACGTAATGTTTCTGATTGGATGTATTTGAATAGTTTCGCTGTGGTTTTGACTCGCTTTACCGTAGGCTGCTGCGATGCTCCCCGTAATTGCACAGCGGCGGGTTTAGAGAGAAACCGCTGTTGATGATCTGCTTTACATATTCCTACGGTAGCCAGATTTAGCATTTAGTTTTTCAGTGACTGGTAGCAGAAAGATTTGCTCTTTGCAGTCTATGACATTTACAGATTGACAGTATTAATTAAAGAAAAACAAGGTTTTTTTTCCCGTACTGATTCTTTTCTAAAACCGTAAGAAGTATTTGACGCACACGAATACATTTCAAATCCATTTTAATATTCCAAATTTCGAGTCTCAAATAAATAATCCAAATTACGTGTTTTTAAGCATTAACTAGCTTTTTCTTCGTAACCCATAGATAATAGCATGTTAATCTTTCGGTAAAAAATGTATAAACAGCCGTCTAAATAGATTAATTCACCACTAAACTATTTCTTCTGTTTACATACATTTAAGAATAACTTGGTTGCTACATTATAGTTAACTGGTTTCTTCATGAATTTTTCTGGTAAAAAAAAAAAAAAAAAGAACACAATGTTTTAAAAATACGAAATATTAAAAATATGTTACTTGAATTCCTGTTTTCATAATATAAAATGTGGTTTTAAAGCTAGTAAATCATAGTAAATTATAATTATCGAAATTGTACAAGCAAAACAAAGTGTCTAGATGCAACCTTCTCTTTTTATTTTGGTTGTTAATTGCATATGGTAGTATTGAAATATAAATGAAAGGACATATTGGATCCACACATAGCTTGCCGTGAGGCGCACAACTTACACAGAATTCATCTGAGAAGTAGATGCGGAGATCACAATAGATACTAACAAAAATGTGCAATACTGGAAATGTTATGTTACTATAGAAATAAATTTGTGCCGTTATTTTTATTATTATTGAGAAGCATTTCGTAGTATTCATTCTAAAAGAAAAGGACACTTTTTAAAAAAAAATTAAGCAATTGGTTTCGGTAATGGAGGAATATTAATATATGTATGTGTGTTTTTAGTTGAATCACCTAAATAACTAACTATCTTGAACAAGGAGTCACCTGTAAAATAGATCACTAACAGGTGTGTGTTGTAGCTTTTCGATGTATACATTTTATACATACCTTTAAAATGAAAATAGTACCTTAATAAAACAAAGTTCCATAACATACTGTATATGTAGCTTACATATGCATGCAAGGCTTTTGAAGTATAGCAGTGTTATCAACGGGCAGAGCATTTTTTTTTTTCAATTTACGTTCTAAAAAATAAAGATTTCAGTGTATTGGCAATAAAATCGTATGAAAACTCTAAGTGGTTCATTGGCTGTAAAATATCACAAAAATGTGGCATGTATATTATGCGTGTGTGTATGTTCAATTATCAGATGTAATTAAAATAATGTTACTAATTACTAATCTACACCTATCAAAACAGGAAAGCAATTATTGCTTTTGCATGCCCACATCTTCCACATTGCTCTGGCAGTAAAGCTTCTCATACGAGTTAAGAAGGGAGACAAGCTGCTCTTATTCAAAGAGGCTTTTATTAGTTTTATCAGTGTATTTTGTGGGAGATTAGTGAAGAAAAAAGCCGACAGCAGCGCAAATGCTTTCTAAAGCTTCTGGAGAAGATATTTTTCAAAAGGAGAGACAGGAATTCATTTTTATGAATTTCTTTATTGGTGGATTCTAGCCGCGGTGACACAGATACTGAATATAGAATATTCTTTATATTCTGAATGTTGGTTCTTTGTGGTGTTTTGAACTTTTTGAAAAGTAGTTTTAGAAAAGCATTCCTACATTAGTGGACCTTAAAAGCAACGCCTCCGGCCCGGACCCACATCCTTTGGAAACAGTAAATCTAGAGATTTTACAGTCAGATGAACAGCAATAGATTAATTTGTTTAACGCTTCTGAGTACAAAAGAAGTCTAATCTTTGCTTTCTTCAATGGCTTTAACCTCGGTGTCAGAGTCTGCATCGCAATCACCGTCACCTGCCCTGCCACAGGTGCATCGCCATCCCATCCCACCCCACCCCCCCCCACATGGTACCAGTACTGCCCCCCCCCCCCTTCCTTCATGTGGCTACAGGAAGTGCAGAAAGGAGATTGATCAGAGGTCATGGGGGAGCTGGTTACCATGTCAAGGTCAACCGGGGTTTGAGGTTGAGCTTAAACCAACAGAAAGGGTCTCAGCTTCAGCAGGGAAGAGCAAAGGGACAGTGAGATGTAGAAAAGCGGCTTTATCTGTGTCTCACTAGGGACAGAAAATCCTGGAGCCAGAGGGAAGGACAGACCAGCTTAAATAATGCGGAAAATGTTTTTTTTTTAGCTTACGAAACCTCGAAATATGCGTGCACCAGTTCTTTACAAATGGAAGAGGAAAAAGTGACACAATAGATTTGTTTGAACCCAGAATTCTTTCTTCAAACCTGCACCCTTTCAGTTATTCTAATCTATCGCATTGACTTTAATTTACTTTCTGGATGTACATGTAAAGTAGTAGCCTGCTCTTAAATGTCCTTCTTCATTACAATTTTTGTGATGCGGGTAATAATGGAAGACTGTCACGTGGGCCTGTTTCACAATGTTGTCCGAGGCGACCGCACAATACAATTAGGAGGATGAGCCATTCAGAGCGAAAAGCTTCAGTTACAATGCGGCTTGTAGGGACATCAACTGTCAGTGTTTAAGAAGCCCATTTAAATAACTTCTTAAAAGATTCTTTAGAAGAGAACGTGGTTTGTGGGCAGCAGGTGGATGATTGTAAATGGCTGACTGCCTTGGAAGAATGGGCCCCTCCCAGAAAGAACATTCACAGACACAGTGTCAGCTTCCTCACTTCCTAATTAGCACGGCGCCGCTTCCTTCGCGTTAGCATGCCTCCAGCAGCCCGACAAAACCCTAACTTGCTACAAGGCGGCCATTCTCTCCTCTTGCGAGGAGGACTGTGAAATGGACATTTCTTTGTAATTCCATTGCTTTCTTTCGCATCGTCTCATTTCCCCAGTTCATTTTACCGATTATATCCTAACGTTCTCAGTTAGAAATCGAAAATGTTGCGAAAAATATAGCCTGTAGCATTGCCACGTGACGGTAAATGCATCCAGTACCAAAGTATTGCTAAACAATGAACTTACCGATATTTATGTAAAATGTAACATTTCAGCCTCAGTCTGCTTTGATGAGTCACATGGTGACACTTTACTTGGCAGCGCACAAGTAACATAGTATCATGCTATTATATATGTATTAATCAAGTACAAACTAAGTCTTAGTTACATACCGATCTCATGTTAATTCGTCATTAATGAATTTTGACGCATTGTTTTTTCTCAAGCAGTTACTGTATTCGTTACTATATCTGTTAATTCTGCAAACCTATGTGAACCACTGAAGGAGCTACTGGAGGAACAAGTGAAGAACAAAACAAGTTAAATACTGACCTCAGTATTGTTCAACATCGCTGAATTGTGACGTATCTGTTAAGTGGCAAATATATTTGCTCACAATTTGTACTTCAGTAGTAACTGAGTTACTGCTAAGTATTTGTAGCCCATAAATTAAAGTGTTACGGGTATATGTTACAGTTTACTTCGTATGATAGACAATTTATTTCTTATTATGGACAACAGACAATGAATGTGGGATTTTTTTTTGTCACCTGCACCATAACTTGATGCCTGGTGCTTAGTCACTCAGCTGGGGTTCTTTTTGAATTGCAGCGTGACGTGTGACTGTCATGCTACGTGTGACAGTATTTCACTGCCTTTTGAATGTCTAATAATTGCCCATTATAGGTGAGTCATGTGACCCACACTAAAGCTAATCCCATTTACAAGTGAATCGTAAAATTTCCACAAAATATCTACCTTTGTCAGGAAATAGAAGGTGAAGGTACCGTTAATATTAGGTAAATCCTTTCAACTCCAGCATCCCCAGCAGGGACGGGGTTAAGGTTCGAGTTCTGCTCTGTGTGCAGTTTACACATTGTCTTCATGTTCCTCTTGTAGTACAAGAACAGGTGGTTAGGCTAATTATTCTCCCTTAGCTGCCCAGACCATATGACTGTGCATGTGCCCTGTGACAGACTGGCATTCCCTCCAGGGCACGCCTGCCTGTCCTTAGGGTCCCAGGATGGGCTCTCCATAACCCTCAGCTGGGTAACTGGTATGGATGGGGTTAACAAATGTCACCACGCTCAAAGCAGAGAGCTAGCGACATAGCAGTTTATCAGCTGATCAGCAGCGTGCATCCTATAGGACTGCCCTACAGACATAAGATAAACATATGCTTATACATGACATTGACTGATTATGAAGGAATACATACCTAATGGATTATTTGCCAGGTATTTTGAACACTGTGATGGAATTTGAAGCCAGAGGTAATTTCGTACCATCTGATATCCTCCGATTGATGTCGGCTAATATATTGACTGAATTAGAAATTTGTATAACTTCTTACCCACTGAGGCATGAATAGATGCACACACTGGTATCACAAGTGACACACACACACACAAGTGACAACTATAACACACATACTCACTGGTAACCCAGGTAATATACATGCACTGGTATCATACAAATGACACACACAGGTGACACAGGTAACACACACACACACACACACACACACACACACAGGTGACACAGGTAACACACATACTGGCACATGGTAATATATGCCTTGCCTTCAGAGAGAGAGCCAGAAGCTCCCATTGCAGGCTAAGCATTTACAGCAAATGCCACCCCCAGTAACAGTCTGACTCCCCAGAAACTCCCCAGAAACATTCTGACTCCCCAGAAACAGCTTAATGTTCCTGCCTCTGCGTGAAGCTAAGACACGTTAACCAGGCGGCTTGGTTGATAATTCTTTGTGAAGCTCACACTCATACTCATCTGATGAATCTCTTACCGGAATATGTTTCTAACTGTTTTTAATCCATATAAAATCAGGGCTAATGCTTCATTAGCAAGTATTTTTACATAATGATCCTTACGCTTCAGTCACAGATTTTTTTATTAAGGTAATTATGGCACTCTAAAGAGATGAGGTCTCAGAGGTCTAATTACTGCAGTGCATGCTGGGAAATAGTTTCAGGTGGCTTTCAGCAGGTGGCCTGCAGGTTAGAGGCAGACGCAGGGCACCCAGAGGCGGGTAATTACTGGATGAATTTCACTTTAATAAATGTTGAGCTACATTTGGAAATGCAGATAGCAGAGCTTTCTTCCTAATGGGCGCCTTGCTAAAGCCACTTGAGCAAGGGAATGATCTGAAAGAGGGTTTAATTAACGCGTGCTCTGTGATCCAGCTGAGAGGCAGACAGAGAGGGACCGGGAGAGAAATGGAACGAAGGGGGAGACTGGGGGGGGGGGGAGACGGCAGAAAGCGCCAGCAGCCATTATGTCTGCGGCAGCTGTAGCTAAAAAAATGCGACTCAAACTCCCCCCCTAAAAAAAAAAAAAGTGTATATACGCTCACGCTCACTCATTCTGACACACGGTCTTTAACAGTGAACTTTATTATGGTGATAGTTGGGTGGATAATAGGTAACGGACCAAACCCTCCCTAGTGTATGTACCCCTGTCAGACTCCTTTCAGAATAAACTTATTGCTGACATACGTGACACCCTCAGTGCGCAGCGAAGCCCCATGAAATGTCCTGGATCACGCGTCGCCTTCGCGAAAAAGGCCGCATGCCAGAAGACACCCCCTTCTTATCTGCACTTCTCGTCATCATCGTCATTACATTGCAGGAATAAGCACGGGCGGATCGCCTTTAGATGTCCCCTCTCCGCTCGTTCAATCGGACTCGTCTGGCCTGCTGGCTTTGTGCTCCTCCACACTAAAACAATCGTGGAGTGTGTAGGGCCCTCCTGGCCGCGCGCGGGCATGTTTACCTCCACTCTGCTGGAGCTAAAAGCCTGGAAACGGGGCGGTAATTGCCCAATTAGGCCCCTGGCCACGCGGGAGGCAGCGAGCCTCCACACTGCCGGCCCGGATAATTGTGCTGAAAGCAAACGAACGGACGGCAGACAAACAAGCTACTAGAAAATAATTACTTGGAGTGTTTCTTTTCAGTACCTGTACAGCGGATTTCATTATAGTCAATAGCCCCTAAAGCTGCTCAAAATGCTGGTAGTTGTCATTTTCATAGAGACTTGATAATGACATTAATTTGTCTTAATGGGCAGCTCTATTGTTATAAATAGTAAAATGAGCTGAAATTGTCTTGGCTCTGCTGGCGGAAAGGCCTCCAGCGGCTTCCACCGCGCTCCCGGCAGACATGAGGAGATAATTTGGCGTGCGCTTGTCAAATTTCCAATAATTTGTTATATGGAACATGAGTAATGCTAGTACCATTAATGTTCATTTTTCTGTAAATTCATTACTGCCCTTTTTCCTTTTATGTTTTTAATGCTTCTGCCATTTTTCTCTGCCTCAAGTGGTTACACAAGGGCCGACTGAACACAAACACGCACAAACACACACACACACACGTGCAGTCTTAGACATAGGGCCACATGCTCGTGGCCGTTCAGCTGCCGTCACTGACCTACGCACACAAAGAAAGGTCTGCTGATCCTTCAGCAAATTTATATTTTAATGCCATACAGATCAACAAGAAGCTAACCAGAAACGTTAAGCTACTTTTAGTTTTTGTTTTTTTTTTTTTGGCAAATAAAATTATTCATTTTATCTTCTAAGGATCACAATCTTTTATTGTCATTCCAAAACACGTTGTACATGAAGGGAAGGAAATGGGGTACTTAGGTGTAGTAGCAATAATAAAATAGACATAAAATCCAAAGAACAATACAATGAATAAAATAAGGTAAAAAAATAAATAAAAAATAAAATAGAACAATGGGCAACACTTTACTTGAAGCAGTCTACATGAGGGTGACATGTAACCGTCATGAGAACGCCATAAGAGTGACATGACACACGTCATGCACATTAATGACTCATCATTGATGTTTATGACTGCAGTCATAAACATCACTGTTGTCATAATGTGTCATTTGGTTTCTGGAACTGAATGACACATTATGACAGCAGTCATAAACATCAATAATGTGTCATTAACGTGCATGACGTGTGTCATGTCATTCTTATGACGGTTGCGTGTCACCCTTACGTAGACCGCTTCAAGTGAAGTGTTACCGAACAATGACGTTAAGATAAGTAACATTAAGAGAATATGACTATGGATACAAAGTGAGCAGGCGTGAGTGTAGTACAGATTATTCAGTCTGTACTACGTGATACTGGCTGAGGAAGCAGCAAAATGACAGTAAGTGCAGCAGTGAAGTTAACTATTGCAGCAATACCCTGACAATGATGACGTATAGCAGCGTTGCAGCATGGCTGTCGGTGCTGGTACCATCATTGTTGGTCTGGTCTGTTTCATACTGTTCACTGTACTTGTGTGATCATTTCCCCCCAGAAAGTTCTAATAAGGTTAGGGCACGTGCATTTACGAAGCTATAAACAGAGTGACACAGACCCACATATACACACACAAATTCACGCGCAGCCGTAGGGTCCAGTGAGTTCCAACATCACGCCAACTATCAACCAGCACTTTCAAAAGCATTCCGTCTTTCGTAGCCGGGTCACGGTGACCCCAAGAACCGCAGCGGCTCGGAGCACCCGGTTGTCAGTCCATGCCAGTGCATCGCAAGACACACACTGGTCACGATCACATGGCAAATGCAACTTAGAGGCGTCAGTTTCCCTAACTGCATTTTTTTTGACTGTGGGAGGAAAGCGGAGTACCAAGAGGAAACCCACGCACGCATCGATAGCCCGACCGTAGCGGTCAGGGACCGCAGCGTTACCTACAGAGCCAAATGGAGACGTCGTGCAAAAATATAATATGACTCTAATGTGTTTTAACCAAATCATATGAGCTCTTTATAATAATAATAAACATACAATCTATATTAACTTAATGTGTCTTCAGCTCTGGAAAAAATTAAGAGACCACAGCACAATTTTCTGTTTCACTCATTTCTCAAATGTGTCTGTGTAAAATGTACATTTATTTTGCAAACTGCCGTCTAGCTCTTCCCTGCTTCTCATTGATGAAGCGCTTCTTCCTTGCTTTATGGGTCTTCAGTCCTGCTTCTAGGAGCCTCAT
>JAODKE010000053.1:7429516-7439670 GCA_026779605.1 Mormyrus hasselquistii
TTAGAAACTCTGAGCCTGGAAGCAGCCTGAAGAGCAGTGTAGCCTTCTGCCGGCAGAACCGGGATTAAACCGGGATTTAAAAATGCAGATTTTAAAAAAATATTGAATGGTCTTCATTTTTTCCAGAGCTGTATTTCTTTTACTGGTGTACAATTTCACATTGATGTACAATCCATATTAAACGCATGCATCATCTATGTCCTTTATTCATGTAAAATACATACTATATGAATGTTTTGTTAAACATATAAATTGCACATCGACGTACGAAGCATATTAAACAGATATTTTGTCAGTATTAGATTTTTTGAATAATTCTTTGTAATGTTGAATTATGGACAGTGGTTACACGCAACTAGGATGAGTATTTTGAGAATGAAACGTCCTTTTACAGTTGATGCATTCACTTATGTCCTGAGAGCACGACAAATTCTCGTGTCTAATTAAACTGAATGTGCAGAGATCACACATGTCTTTCAATACAATAATATACAATAATATAAAAGCGATATGGCATGTATTTCCTACTAACGCCATATGTTATCATGAGTGGTTAAATGTAAAGTTAATGCAGAGTTTTGTATTTTTCCCGTAGGCTTTTCTCCTGTGTGCCTCACATGCCAAGTCTGGTCTTTCATATGAATGTGGCAATAATCATAATTTTATTATTTATTGTGTTTTTGGTCAGTTTCTTTTCTATTGCTTTTTATTTATTGGCTGTTGCAGCAAGTACATTTCCCCAGTGTGGTATCAATAAAGTCTTATCTAATTTCTATCTAATCTAATCTAATCTAATGTATTTTGTTGTGCGCAGCAGAACAACGCGGCATGAGTGAAGGAGTTGGCATCCCCCAGTCTGCTTACCCGAAAAAGGGTGCGTTTCGACTTACACCGTAATACAGGTTACGTCGCTGTCGTAGGAACGGAACTGTGTCATAACCCGAGGACCCCCTGTGTTTTCACATCACCCAAGTCCTTAACCACCATTTCTTAGCACTTCCTAAAGTCCCAGAAGTCGGCTTCTCTGGATTTTTTATTATTTTTTTTTAAATCAATATGTGAATTTATGCATTTTGAGCAAAATGAGATTTACAGTCCTGACATAATGACACAATGACAGCTAATATTAGCTAAATATACATCAGTAAAAACAGTATGTGGCAAACATCTCGTTTTTCTGGGCGGCCATTTTCTGCTTTATGGGGCTCCGTGGTTCATCTTTATTGTTCTTCTTTATCTGTGTCTCTGTGGTTTGCGAACAAAAAGTTGGCAGCTCAAATCCCATGGAAGACGGATTTTACCTTTGGCCTCCTGAGCGAGGCCCTTAACCTCAATCGCTCCAAGAATTGGCCGACCCAGCTTTCTCAGTTGTAGGTCTCTTTAGATAAATGTGTTTGAGAAATAAATACATGATTTATGTGAAGCTCCAAAACCACATTCCTGATTGGTTGTATAACTGTCTGAATTACCTTGGGAAAAGAGCTGCAGGAATATTACATAACTGCAGACTAATAAAAGGCCATTATAAACCTCTATAACCCTCAATGTGAAACAGTCCAATCTTTATATGCAACCATCACTCCTGTTCTAGAGGAGACTGAGCCTAACATTGTCACCAGAACCTTCCTGTCTGATAAATCTCTCTTTCTATAAGGTCAAAAAGCCAAGCACTCTTTTTCCTGCAGGTCAGGCTCATTTCTGCTTCTGAGGCTCATCCTTCGACTGCAGCTGTGTTTTCTGTGGAGAGCATTTTAAAGGATGTTGACGCTTCAAGGTTTCATGGCATCTGTACAAGAGGCAAAGAACCGTTTGCCATTCAATAAAAAAGCAGCAAACAACTAATAGCAATAAATAACAGACATCATATATATTGGCAAAATGACATATCTGAGGGTCAAACTGTCAAAGTGTTCTAGCACCACATAACACATAATTGACGTTTGTTGTGGAGCTTAATTACCTGAGGCTAAACGCTGTCCTTGAATCTCCTTGTTGTCTGAGTGGTTATTGTCCTACATGGCCTACCTGACGCTACATGGCCTACCTGACTCTACATGGCCTACCTGACGCTACATGGCCTACCTGACTCTACATGGCCTACCTGATTCTCCTGGGCAGCCTGTGTCCTTCATGCGGCTGTTAAGCCTTCATGAGGCTGTTGTGTATAGGCAGTCACCAGGTTAAGAATGCCCCACTTACGGTCAGCTCGTACTTACGAACGGACTGCCACGAAGCTTATTATTTAAAAAGTTTGAGTTCAATACGATGGTTCATGATGAGGAACGCACACACTATTTTGTGACACTAGTGAAAACATTGCGCGGCTACAGCGGCTCATTGGCTTGAAGTACCATATGTAGTTACTTTTATTAATTCTGTATTATTAATGTTATTGATGCGACAACCGGAATTCTGGGCATGAGCGGTGTCATGCGACAGCTGGAATTCTGAGCCTGAGCGGTGCGATGCGGCAACTGGAATTCTGAGCCTGAGCGGTGCAATGCGACAACTGGAATTCTGAGCCTGAGCGGTGCGATGCGGCAACTGGAATTCTGAGCCTGAGCGGTGCGATGCGGCAACTGGAATTCTGAGCACAAGTGGTGCGATGCGACAACTGGAATTCTGAGCCTGAGCGGTGCGATGCGGCAACTGGAATTCTGAGCCTGAGTGGTGCGATGCGGCAACTGGAATTCTGAGCATGCTCAGAATGACGACAGAGCTCAGCAGAATCACTGTGGAAGGCGGATTTCCAACAAGCATTGCAGGTCGTCTCTGCAGTGAGGAGAGCGGGATAAATGTATTTCTGTTGCCCTGGCAGTAGCCACAGAGCTAATGGAGGACGGAAGGATTAGCCCCTACATGTAAACACAAGTGGATAAATACACTACTCAAAATAATGTACCAAAATAATGTATCTCTACACAGATTCAAGCAAGCTATCTCTCTCCGAGCAAATCTGTAGACCTGTTCTGAATGTAATTACCCACAAAAGCCAGTGTTACAAGAACTGGGATGAAAATGTACACCCTGCCCTCGATGCCATTATCACGAAGACTCATTCTGATCACGAGGATATGCTTGTGTGCGTTTGCTTTAGTACTGTGTCTGTGACGAGCAGACAACTCAGGAATAGACCAGTTTCAGATGAACCAGTTTTCCTGGCGCTGGGTTGATCAGTCCCAAATAGACAGGTACAGGATAGACCTGTTTAATAAAAAGCCCGTATGCAGTGCTGGGGACCGGCGAGGCAAGACTCTTTCAGACAATCACGGGGCAGAACAAGAGCTACAAAATGTGACTTTTATTGGAGAAGCATAAACAAAAGACAAAAAGGAATCAAAGGCATTTGAAGAAAACGAGAGGGAGAGCGAGGGAGGGTCGAAGGAGTACAGAACAAGCCTCTATCCATCACCGCTGTAGATGCTGCACATTCTGTGCCAGCGCTGGGGGACACACCGCATAAAGCCACAATGGGGGGCTGGACAGGAGGGGCGATGCTCCCCTCCTCCCCCAACCCTGGGTCCATCCCTCTCTCTCCTGCTTTCTTCTCCCACTCCCACAACGAAGGGGGTGGGGACAGGATGGGCCTGGGAGAGCAGGTGACACTTCAGAAAGCCTTCATCTCTGCTCGCAGCCTGGGGAATGGAAAAGAACAGGGTTAGGGTCACACCCACTGGGACTGACAGCGTTACGCCCACTGGGACTGACGGTGTAACGCCCACTGGGACTGACCGTGTTAGATCCACTGGGACAGACTGTGTTATACCCACTGGGACTGACAGTGTTATACCCACAGGGACTGACAGTGTTAGATCCACAGGGACTGACAGTGTTAGATCCACAGGGACTGACTGTGTTAGATCCACAGGGACTGACTGTGTTAGATCCACAGGGACTGACAATGTTAAACCTACAGGGATCAACAGTGTTACACCCAGATGACTGGCAGTGTTACACCCACAAGGACTGATAGTGTTGCATCGTTAGAGGCTATGTTGAGAACAGCACACACAGCTCATCCACCAGATAGGGAATACAGGTCATCCCATACAGGATGTATACACACAAATTAC
Organism: Mormyrus hasselquistii; assembly: GCA_026779605.1. Lineage (NCBI taxonomy): Eukaryota > Metazoa > Chordata > Actinopteri > Osteoglossiformes > Mormyridae > Mormyrus > Mormyrus hasselquistii. The sequence goes on from JAODKE010000053.1 coordinate 7,433,590, forward strand.
TATGCAAAAGTCTTAGGCAGGCAAAGAAAATTATGCATAAATTATCCTTGTCTTGGTGTAAAACTATGATATTATGCCTGTCAAAGTGTGTTAGCTTAGCCATTTCAGAACCTCTGCCAAAATCACCCCAGTATTTGCAGCAACCATCCAGTACAGCCATGTATTTCTTGAGTGGGCCACTATCACATCTCATACAACTAGTCAATCTGTCACTGACTTTTTAAACCAATTTATTTAATTAATTAATTGAGCTGTTGGTGAAATTTAACAAAATCGGCTGAGTTGCCCCTGAGGAGAGGTTTGGGACCTCAAGCGGTGTTCATCTAGCCATCCGACTAGATATCAGTAACTTTTTAAAAAACAGAGCAAATTATTACTAGTTTTTATTGTGTTACTCTTAATTTGCATATGTTCTAATGTCAAATTGTGCTTCTTGTCCTGAGCCAAAGTGCACTTGCTACCCAGATAAACAGCTTTAAACATTTCTTTGGACTGCCTAAGACTATTGCACAGTACTGTATGTGGTCATACCGACAGTTAATACAGTAACTAAAAAGCATATACAACACACACATCAAATGCACACACAGACGCACTAAGAAAAAAAATCACAAACTCGTGCATACAACACAATTCACATAAATTTATTTAGGAAAGTGACCTACTGGGGTTGAGGGCCTGGGGTTCAAACCAGAAGTTTTAGTCCTGGCACTGGAGTCCTAACTTACAGAGCCACAGACAGCCCAACAATTACACAACTAACCCTAAAATGCTTGTCTTCAGAGGGGTGACCCTGAGAAATGTATCATATTCACACAATATTCACATTTACGCTGCAACCCAGATACAGATACACAAATAGAATGGAAAATGAAAGCCACACAGACTTTAGATCTCATTTTTCTCATTCTTCCTCCAAGCTTTTTGTAAAGACATGTTGATGTTAATGCAACTCTCTCCCTTGCATTTGATGCTCTCTATCAGAACAATTTCAAGTTGCCGACTCTCCTTGGCTCTCAGGAAGGAGTTTGGCGTTACATCCTCAAGAAGGTAGGAGGGACTTCATTTAATAAGTCATCTACACAGATAGGTTACCATGGCAGCAACAGTAGCTCTTGTTGTGTTTGACAAACTGGGTACAAATGGGTATTATTCAGAAAGAGGGGTTCCGTTTGGGTTCTGTAGGGTCTTGGTACTTGGGAGGACCCCTGGCCCGGTTTAGTTAAAAGCCAGTGTTTGGGTTTCTATGGCGATGGGTGAATAGCTGCCCCCCACTACTCTGTCGCCGCGTGGCGCCTCTTCAATAGGCTGCATCTGCAAACTATGGGGCTGAAATGAGCAGTGACCCGTCTGAAACTGCCACAAAAAAAAAAATCAACAAATTTTATACCCAGAACTGGGGTCTTTCTCATCATTTACGTCATAATGCAGAAACAAAGGGCGGACCCTGCTTTCAGATATGGCAGGGGTGGGGGGGGGGCACCTCGCCTCGTCGTGTTGTGCGAGAAAAGTCAGAGGCCAGAGGGGAAGTGAAAAATGCAAACAAAAACTTAGACAAAAGCTGCCATTCCGCAGAGATTGGGTATGAAAAGAGGATATTGGGTTATGAAAATCTTCAGTGGTTTCTATGCTTATGCAAATTTTTCCAGTCATTTATCACCCTGAAGCTGTCAGCGTGGATGCACAGACCACACCCTGTCCCTCAAAAGCTGCATAACCGCGATAAACATCTTCTGCATTACTGACAGTCAGTATGTATCGACAGGAGGAGGGACAGAGGTATGCAGTACTGACAACTCATGCTAAGCAAAGGATCATTGCAGTACTGACAGAACAGTATGTAAGCGCCACCTGATGAATGGAAGTGTGCAACACTGACGGCCCGGGAAGTATCCAAAGCACGAGGGACCGAGGTACATTGAGTGCTCTGGTAGAATTAGAGACTGACTGGTTTTTGTATAGATGAGTCAGCTAAGCGACCGAAGTGAACAAAGAGAGTAATAGCAGGAGTAAAGCAGGAGTCGGGGCACAGACCAGCAACTGTGTTTATAATCATGAGCTGTTTTTGGGAGCAGAAATAGGAGTATGAATTTCAGCCAGACAGTCTTTGCTGGTGAATGAGAAGCAGTTTCACCAGAGAGTACAAAAGTTGTACCTTAACTGTGGGCATGATTGACTTCCAACAGCCCGTCAATGGGAGGCTGAAGAAGTTGCATTTGAAACACTCTGTCACAGTTGTGTACTAAACCCCTGAAAAGAGACAGTGAGCAGCCTGCAGGCTTCTTTGGGGCCAAATGCTAAGATGCTTCTATTGTCCAGAGAGAGTTCATTAAATTCATTGGTTTGACCTACGATTTTGAAGACCAAAAGTCCAGTGAGTTGGAAACCCTGAGTCAGCCATACAAATTCTCACACAAAATGGCCCCTAGGTCCATTCAAACCCTGAATCTGTGCGTAAAGGGGATCCTTTCAGACCGTCGGCTGTGATTTTCTTTGAAAGCAGAGAGAAAAGGGGTAGATCTGGAACAATTTCCTACCATAGCAAATGCATTCACAGTGTTTTTGTGACACTTAGCAATATAAACACACAATTTTGATGTCAAAGGCTGTCGAGAGAGATGTGTTCTGAGAGATGTGTTCTGAGAGATGTGTCTTCAGTAAAATCTGTTTAGTGTGCTCAGTCAGTGGGTCACGTTTAAGGTGGTATGTTCAGTAAATGTTATTCTTAGTGATGATTTCCTTTAAATGCGAGTATTGATGTAAACCTGCTTGATAATTTATACAGTTTTCATGCATGTGTTTAGTGTAGTTAGTAGGTTAAGCTTGTCTTTGTCAGTCTTACTGAAGTGTTTTTTTTTGTGTTTAGGGTAGTTTTGTAACTGTAATAAGTAAGACAAATAAATAAATAAATTGAATACACTCATACAGAAACCTATTTACTATAACATAGCAAACATGAAAAGTACATTACAATCAAAACATAATCATACATACATACATATTTGCACACAATAATGACACATCTATTCCTTTGATGCGATGACCTTTAAACATTTATACGGCTGGGTGATCTCTTTCCCCCACAGCCCCGTTAATCAAATATACTAAAATCAGACAGCACAGAAGTAAAATTTTGTGTTATTATAAAACAGACAACATAGTCCTAATACTTTGATACCTAATTAAATGGTACAAGCAGCACAGAGGAGACTCTAATGGGTACAAGCAGCACAGAGGAGACTCTGTAATGGGTACAAGCAGCACAGAGGAGACCCTGTAATGGGTACAAGCAGCACAGAGGAGACTCTGTAATGGGTACAAGCAGCACAGAGGAGACTGTAATGGGTACAAGCAGCACAGAGGAGACTGTAATGGGTACAAGCAGCACAGAGACTCTAAAAATGGAACAAAAGGAGCACAGAGGAGACTCCATAGATGTGCTCAAACAGCACAATGAAAATGGTACAGAAACAGCACAGTGTTGACTGTAAATGGTATACAAATAGCACAGTTGAGACTGTAAATGGTATAGAAACAGCACATGTAGTGCTGACCATGTAAATGGTACACAAGCAGCACAGTGGAGACTCTGTAAATGGTACACAAACAGCACAGTGATGACTCCGTAAGTGGTACACAAAGAGCACAGTGGAGACTCTGTAAAGTCACAGTGAACATATTTTGTAACCAGCTATGTGAACCGCAATACCACAGCTAATTTAAATTTGCCAAATATATGTAGAATGAAGTTACATGACAGGGGTAAAAAGGTGTAATTAGTGTGTAGTGTACATACATTAGTGTACATTCAAAATGTATATAAAATATAAATACAAAAACACAAATAATTTAACTTATTATATTTCTATTTCTAAAACGATTTTCTGGTATTAATCGTATTTTTTCTATTTCTCTAGAAATTGACAGGTTAAACTTGCACATACAAATTGTATACATGAAACACTAATTTATGTTACTTGAATTAAGGCAATTCAACGAGTACAGTAATGAAGCGTTTATTTTTTTGCCTGTGCTTTTCCCCTTCGCCTCTAGACGGCCACCTCACGATAGCGAGAGGTCAAAACCATTTGTCGATCTCCAGTCGGGATAACAAATAAGGATGAGCTTCCCTGAGAAGATTCCCACTGAGTGCGCAGCACCTGCCGAAATATCAGACAGAGCGTTTAAAGAAATGTGAATAAAGACAATTAAACGCAATTTCGCTTATTCATTATAGGCATTCTCCGTGTTTAATAAGCACCACGTGAAGAAACAGGTTTCATGCGGTATTATATCGCTATGTCAGCGTCTAAGTCGTAAGTATGCAAATCCAACAGTGAGAGAGAGAGAGGGAGAGAAAGAGAGGGAGAGAGAGAGAGAGAGAGAGAGAGAGATACAAAATTATATTCTAACACTTTAATTATTGTCTTCAGTACTTTTTTCTGGATTATACGTAAACTCTTCTATTGAGTGGTTTAAATTAGTGTTATGCAAATACATACAGATTGAGTCAAATCAATTCTTCGTTTGATTATAAGACTATCATTAGGTCGTTTTGGTTCCTAATGAAATGAAAATGAAGAAATGATGGGGCGGGCGCGAGCTAGAACGAGCGGAGGAGGCCTGGCACGCGGCAACGCAAATAATGAAGCTCTCTGTACCTGTAGCTTCTCTTTAAGGGTTTAATTGCTCATAATTTGTCCAGTGCAGACCTGCTATTATGGTGTACCGAAGTTGGAACCAAATTACAGCATTTAAACCAGTCGAGTGGTATTTCCCGTAGAGTTGAGAGTTTCCTTTCATTTTGTAAAATAAAACAAACAAGTCCAGTTGTCCTTAGACGGATAGGACTGGTTCTGAAGAAAAGAAGATTAATCTTACTTATCAAGCTATATAAGACTTATTGTCTCTGGTTTCTCAAGAAATGCAATTTATATATCGTAAAATAAAATTATATATAAAACAGAAAAATGGACATGTGTACTCAATGGCTAATGTAACAAACTTACAAAACCTATAAAAGCCATATAATACATTGCATATTAATAATAAAAAATACACGCGAATGTTACTTTAAAATCCCTTTATTAGATGGACAGACCGTTTGATATTAACATTCTTAACGTATCTTAACATTTTTATAAATTGTGTCATTACGAAAATAGGTTGTGTGTTATGTTATAAGCACATTTCTACACAATAAATTTCAAAATCAATATTATATATGCTTACTAAATGTGTATATGTACCATTATGCAAATGCTGTTATTCAACTACTTTTGTTGTATTATACTTTATGTAGCTAATTATTAATCAATCATTATTCTAATAATTTACTGATACTGGTCATAGTAAACAAGCATCATAATATATCATCAATAACACAATGAACTGATTCGCTAAATCGGAATAACGCAGATATAATTGTGTACAATTAAATAGCACAATCACGTAAAAAGTTAAAAATTGATATCCTAATAAAAGGAAAAAAAATATTAGGCCTATATCAAGGCCGTTAAATGAGAGAGGATAGGGTCATCAAACCCACATTCCAATGTTTATCCGCACGTTAATAGTCCTCTCGCTTTGAAGGTCTTGTTTAGCGGTCCTAAAGTGAAAGAAAATGTTTTCCTATTACTTACTACAATCATAGCAGGGGGGGGGGGAGTTCGAGCGCCACGCATTCGCCCTCTCTGTCACAGAGTCGCCTTTGTGTGCGCCTATCCGCCGCTGTCACACACTTTAATTCGAGCCTCTTTCTCTCGCATTGAAAACTCTCTACAATGACATTCAATAAAGCCCTGCGAGTGAAAACCTGGTTATTTTTATATATTCTTTCCCGGAGCCCGCGGGGGCCCGCGCGCAGGAATTAATCACTGGTTTTTAGCCGCACTGCCTGGAGACTGTGACTTGTCCTTTCAGTGACTAGAAATGATACATTGGCCTAAAAACGGTCAAATACTTTCACACGTTTTAAATACGAACTGGCACTCGCGTTTATGTACACGTTTTAATTTATGCATTTATTAAAAGTTCTGGTTAACAAAGGAAAGTATATATAAATGAGAATATATATATATA
>JAODKE010000053.1:7439770-7467912 GCA_026779605.1 Mormyrus hasselquistii
AGTATATATAAATGAGAATATATATATATATATATATTTTATATATTATATATATATATATAAAATGAGAAAAAAATCCTGGGTAAATACCTAAATCCCAGTAGACGAACGTTAACGCTTCTAACTCTAAATTCTAAAGACTGTATAACTAAATAAAACAGGCCTACTAGCTGTGCAAATATACATTCTATTTCATATTACATTATTTCATACAGAAAACACACATTGTAAAATATAAACCGAGAACTTCAGTTATTTTAAAAACGCAAAATTTGTTCAAAATAGAATATTTTTAATTTCAAATAAAACTAATGGGGATACAACTGCGTCTTCTTTTATTTCTACTGTAGTAACACTTAATATATATCGAAAGAGGAAACGGGTGGAGTAATTAAAAGCTTAAATGAGTTGCGGGAAACAAATATCATTGGCTAATTAAACACAGTTCATTACCTGAACGATCAATAAAATCCCCGGAGAGCAATGATGTCGAAAACATATTTTAAAGTAATACTGGTAATGATATACAAGAAATCAACGCTTAAATGGAAGGGGGAGATACCGCATCTTTCGGCGTGGGTGGGGTTGACAAGAATAGACTACATTATGCAGTTCATTTAGTTAACAAGTGAAATAATAGGGAAGCGTGCAGTGTGAATACCGCGAGAAAGGCCACAAAAACCCTATTGAAGGGTCTCGAGCGCTCGCCGCGTAACCGTCACATGGACGAAGCGGGTCCACACTATTTAAACTGCAACATCCCCCTTTCAGCACCACTCCGCTGTCCAGCCACGCCGACAACAGGTCACGGTGATCACGCGCGACAGAAAACTTTGCGAAGTTTAAGGAAACAATTCGTGAAGATGCCAAGATCCTTCCTTGTGGATTCGTTAATTTTGAGGGAAGCCAATGATAAAGGAAATGAAAATAACCCACCTTTATTTCCTTACGCCGTGCACCCCTCGCACCCTCTGCACGGGCTGTCCACAGGTTCGTGCCACTCTCGAAAGTCTGGCTTGCTGTGCTTCTGTCCTCTTTGCGTCACAGCTTCGCAACTGCATCCGTCTCCTCCGGCCATTCCGCTCCTCAAGGCTTCGTTCCCAAGCTTCGGCTCGCAGTATTGTCACTCTGCGCTAGCCAGGCAACACACCTCCTCTACCGGTGTCAACCTCAACCATGGCCCAGGGATATACCAAACGGCATACTCCGTGCCAGATCCTCGCCAGTTCCATTGCATCTCTATCGGTGAGTAACTTTCCACAGAATTATTGGGCTACAGTGTTGGATAGTTTTGATTTGTTAGACTACGTGTTATAATGCACATATTGCTCAGAAACATACATGTTTATATATTTATAAATATCAGTAGTTTGTCTCTGGAATATGAGCATATGCTACAGTCATGTTTTAATTGTTTGCATATTTTCTATTTACTTTTTGCAGAGAGCAACAGTAACCAACTCCAAAGCAGCAAACGCATGCGCACAGCGTTCACCAGCACGCAACTTCTGGAGCTGGAGAGAGAGTTCACTTCAAACATGTATCTTTCCAGACTAAGGCGCATAGAGATTGCAACATATCTTAACCTATCCGAGAAACAGGTCAAGATCTGGTTCCAGAATCGCAGAGTCAAGCACAAGAAAGAAGGCAAAACCAGCTCGCACCGAACCGGATCGCATAGTTGTAAGTGTTCTTCCTTGTCATCCGCACGGTGCTCAGAAGAGGAAGACGACTTGCCTATGTCCCCTTCATCATCAGTGAAAGAGGACGCAGAACTTACCGTCACCCCGTGATCCCAGAGACTCAATCCGAGCTACACCTGTGGAATTCTAAATACAGCCAAAAAAAAAAAAAAAAAAAAAATTCAACTGTACAGACTTCTGTTATATGTATATAAAAGATATATAAGCAGGGAAGTTTTACATCTCTATATTGCTCTGTTATACATGTTGTCTGCTTGTACTTTTTCTGAAAACGTCAAAATTTTCAATGATGGGTCCAATGCACTCTATAACCGTCTAAAGCGGTTCGATATTTCTGTGCTACACATCAAAAATACTAATTAACTCAAACAAAAAACAGTCAATTTGTTAGTGTTAACTATTTTTTGGAAAATTATAGTCAAGTATTTTGTATCTTATGGTAAATATTGTTTAGCTTTATGGCACTACATGGATGGTGCCAGGATCAACAATGGAATGTGTTCGTGATAGCAAATGTTTCACATATCACTCGAATGAAAAAGTTCTGTTGTTGTATCGTCAGTGTAATTGAAGATATTTATTTATTTAAAACAATAAAGAATATTTCTTAGAAATACTGTCTCCATTTTTAAAAACCGTTTTTTCCAATTTCAGGCACACTAGCGCCCGTGCGCGCGCACGCGTTTTCTTAGCATCACTACTAGAGCGACTATAATCGCTTTATAAGAAGTAATTATTTATAACAAATAAGGCCACAAACCAATTCGGTCAAAACACATTTAATATATTAATGTTTAACATTCAGACATAAAATAGCTACTCGGTAAGCACCAAAAATGTACCCAAATTACATCAAACATATACTCAAAATATATAAATATATGTATTTGATTAAAACACTCTTGGTAAGACATATACTAATCAAGTTGACCTCGTTTATCTAGAATGTGTATTTAGATACATTTCACAAGTAAATACAATTCTTCTTAATCCATAACTACATAACACCATTTAGTTTTATGACAGTCTGATTAACAAAGTGCAGTTTGTCTCCGCTATCCTTTGCGAAGACAGTCGTATTTAGCGAAAATTCTATGTGCGTATTTCACTCCCGTTTTGGGTACCATAGAAAACAGAAATATGTCACCAATCTCATGTCTAGTTTGCATATGGTATTGTACACATGGCACTGGTTCAAACTGGGCTGCTTATACTTTTAACCATTAAGTCATATTTTATTTTATGCAGTACATTTTACAGCCAATTTGGCACAACTTTTTCCATCTTGAAAGGATGCGGGGGAAAAATATTCTCATAAACCACTGCTTAAAAACAAGCAAGACGGCACATTTGTATTGGACACAGGCTTATAAATATTCCACTTATATGTACCAATGACGCATTCCATGAAACTGTATAATGTGATAATGTGTATTTCGTTGCCGACATTGTTTTATAAGTGATGAACGAGAATTTTCTTTGAAAAAAAGTTTTGTTCCAGTTCTGTATTTTTACCTCTGCTGTTAGAATTTAAGCTATTATCGTTTCCTTTTTGGCAAAAAAAGGAGATCAATGTATTTTCCGCTCCAGCAAGGTACTAAATTTGATGGAAAGATTGGCGCCTTGTTGTAGGTAAGTCCTGACAGTTCATTTATGCAGCTGAACATCCACCCTGAACAATAGATACGTAGAAAAAGAATTATTAATTCACACGAAAGGCTAAGCCATGTCTGCTCTTCGCGGTCTGTAGACACCTGTAAGCACGGAGGACTGGTAAACTCATACAGAACGTCTATGATTAGGTCAAAATAGAAAACATTGTGATCGCAAACAACTTAATCTAGTAAGTTTATAGTTACTGATTTGGTTCTCCGAACTAGACACATTATCGTGTCACACTAAAAGATCTCAAGGCTTGTGGGACAGGTTACGGGCGCGCTTGGAGACCCATCAGAGATTCTCCCAGTGGAGCGTCTATTAATCATGGTTATCTTTATGTATCATCTCGTCTTCGCACTCTGAAGTATATAAGAGTATTCAACGTCTTTGGATCCCCTTTTCGAGGCTAGAAAGAAAAAGTTGTGATTCAGTTTGTCTTCACTCGTGCACGGTGCACTTAAATGTATGTGAATTGCGACCCGCGATTGTTACCAGCGACACAATCTCCTCAGAATTTCTTGTCCAGTTAAACGTATTATCGTCTTTTTAGGCTCTTCAACATACTGCAGGCTGAAATATAAATTTGCCATAAGTAGCATAATCATATGATAAAACAAAAGTAATGAATTTAATTGAAATTGCATAACCAAAATAACATGAATTTTCAAATGAAACTTCCAAAGAAAATTCATTTGTTTATGTTTGTATCTATGCGTTTCCTGACACTTATCAAATCACATTTCATATTTGAATATATCAGCCTAAAATGTACCTATAACGGAGTTCTATATTCTCTATGGATCAAGCTAAATAAACTAATTCATTTTAAGATCTAGGTCTGTTAAACTGCATCCTGGTCAGTTTGAGTTTATAGTAAACAAGCCCGTTTTGTCTTCTGTGACGCGTGACACGCTATGCCCTATCCCAAAGTAGCTTCTCAAAACTCCATTTAATTTTTTGAAATAGATTTAAATGGCATTTACTTATTAAGCAATTTATTATCAGCCACCTTTTGTGACAAAGGCTCCTAGGAGGACGGGACATTTACTAAATTATCACTGTTATTGTGCCTTTGGGCTAAGAACTTGCACTTGTAAACTTTGATTTAATTATTCACTTAAACATTTTAACAAAACTGCACTATTTGCATTTGTTAAGATATGGGATCAGGCCATTTTGTTAATTGCATCACAGAACCCCATTTTGCTCAGTGCTTCCTCCGTAAAGCATCCTTTATCCATTCAACAGCTTTAGGTTCGCGCTCTAGGGGATCTTATAGGCCTGGTGCTTAAAACGCTCAATTTATTTATTCTTAATTTTGTGCCGATCAATTCATTGAAGCAAAAAGGCTACAGTGTTCTTTTAAGAGAAGAAAAGCGAATTGTTGATGTGACCTTGACGGGCTATAAAGGGGCTAGCCGGGCGCTCGAGGCCTGCTTGAGTCAACAAGCGCCCATCTAGCAGACTCGCCGTTGTCTTTATTCCAACTAATTTTTCATTTAAGGCTTTTCTTAGACATGTCTCTTATCTATCAGATTAAAAGAGCAGCTTGTAACAAATCAGTCTGCCCGATTTACAAGAGCATTAAAAGCGGACAAAAGCAGCCGGCCGTCAGTACCTGGGTCTGGTAGACGGTGCGGCGCTGCAGCTGATTCCACGGGTTGAAAATGCGCACGAAACAAAATACTTGAATCCTGAAAAAGAGCCTTTGTACGTTTCTTTAGAAATCAAGCAATTCTGCATGACAAAGGACAATTAATAAGCCGTCTTTTCACGACCAGCAGCTGGTTTCCCCGTCAAGGAAAGTTGGAAAAAATTCAGCCTGAATGCGCGCAAAAGCCCTTTGCGCGCAGACAGCTACCCAAGGTGACCCATTTGGCACAGCTAAAATAACCAAGCCCGAGTAAAAGCGAGGGAACTGTCAAAAACATTTAAGCTGGAATATCTTGAAATTGCAAATCCCTTTATGTGGAAGGACGCTGCCGATGTGGGCTCGCGGTACAATGGAGGTGGTTTAAGTTGGAGAGGCTTTGGAAACGGACACGTGGCTTCTCAATGAGAACTCCTCAGGACTCGCGTGGCTTGCGGCCCCACAGCACACTTAAGACGAGTTTTAAACTAATATTTCACAAAGAGAACTCTAAAATACAGAGTTTAAATTGATCTGTTTATAAAATGCTAAGAATTGCGTTTAATTAGAATGTTGCTCAGACGTAAATCCTGAGAATTCATTAAAGTATAAGGTGATAGTACTTTGCCCCTAGCGTTTCTTCCAGCAAACGTAATCACTATTTTTCATTAATAATATAATATAAAATAAAATATTATAATATAATATAGTATAATGTAAATGCTAAAATAAAATACTTCAATTTGTTTGGTCCTTTTGTTGTTATTCCTTTGTAAAACATAAACAACTTGTTGCGTGTGATTTCGTTTTCTTACTGTTTAAAAACTGAAATGAACAAAACAAAATTATTTCTTCACTTACATAAAACGAGCATTCATTTGAAGATTTTTTCGTTCAAAATGTAGTATTAATAAATTGGTAAATAGTGTTGGGCGTGACTTTTTTGACTTGAAACTATTGTTTTTTTTTTTTTTTTTGTCCATAAAATCAAGACGTACAGTGCCATTGGTACAATTTCCAATAACATATAAACAATTCGATAACTCGTTTGTCTGTTCATGATGCTGATATATATACAGTTTGGCCCAACTGGAAAACAACTGGTTATAGAACGTCCGTATAGCTCGGTCGAGGTAGAAAGCAAACTAACCGGGGGCATATGCCTAATAGCCCCGATTGTGGCGAGGCATCCAGTCAGGAAATTCGTCCCGACAGCGCAATCATCGATCATGACCTTGTAATCACAACCCTCCTCAGCCGTCAAACCGTCACATCGCGTCAACTCATTTCAGCTGAATTTAACTACGGTATGAGAAAAGGTCATGTCTTTCAAATCACTTACTGTGCAGGGAGGGCATTATGTACACTTATTTTAGTATGCAAATATCTAATCTTTATATATGTATCAAACGCTCTATAGATTTCCAAAATATTTTGGCTTTAATAACTTGCCTAAATGAAACATATCAGCGGAAGCTGCCATCTTTATGAAATCGTCATTCCTTCTTTATTAGTAAATAATGTAATTAAGCAATGAAACAATGAAAGCGAAAACAATCCTTTTATTTCAGTTTGCACCTGCAATGTCAAGGGTCGATAAATAATGAACTGCGCTGACTGAAACTGCGCTTTCAAGTGTTAACCTTTGTAAGCGATATAAAGAAGCAATAAGAATACCACCGACCGAAAAGAAAAGTTAGACTCGCGTTTCCGTCTGGATGTATTTTTCAGTTTACGCCAAACTTGAGCAGTCTTTAAATTTCTCTTTTTGATTGAATTTTGCACAGTTAAACAATTCCAACCACCTCCTACCCTTGCCGCTATTGAAGTCTTTCTGACCTGATAAAGCGCGCTTGGCTGCAGTCAAATAGGCCGGCTTTGCCCGTTCACATTTAAATATGGGAATTAGTCATGAAGCATGACACAAGCTGCAGAAATTGCTAAATTGTTGGCCTCCTTTCACTGTGGAGAAGGGGGTGGGGTGGGGGGGTCGCATTCATTAATTTGAATTTAGCGGAGAGGTGAGGGACCCTTTCTGGCAGTCTTTTAAGGAGATGTCATAACAAGAAAGTGATCTGGAAATGAGAAGAGGCACGGAGCCGGTCCATGGTTAGCACATCATTGCCAAATAGTTATTTACCAATTCTAGTGTCGCACGCTCTGGTCAGTGACAGAAACGTCGTCGTAAAATCCTGAAACATGAATCACAATTAACACTTGAAATGTCGTAGAGACTACAGCTGTTGAGTATATCAATAGTACTATTAGGTTACCTTTCATTTGGTGCAGAATACCGCGTTCGCTGATAACTTAACATCACTCAACAAACCACAAGTTCCCAGCATGTAATCTGTTGAAGAACACGCGCAATATCAGATTATATATACACTTGAATATATTACTATAAATTTAATAGAGTACGTTTAGAAAATAATGTACTGTCGGTTTACCTATTCACTTGGGACCGCAAATACAATCTCATACCAAAGGCTTTATAGCGCCTCTTGTGTCGAAAAGCCATAACGGAACTCTGAGTGTCGAGGCATAACCCATATCTGTCACGACTGGCTTCCATGCTGAAAAAACCGTGGAAAACCCGAGTTAATTTGCCCTTCATGTTAACGACAATCGTATATATTACTGAAAACATTAAATGACTAAAACGTATTAGAAACTCATCTCTAATATACACAAAGCAATTTAAATCTATCCGAAGAACCATAATTTAAGACAAGTCAGTTATATTAAATATATGTATTTAATAACACACCCGAATGATTATTTCATTAAATCATTACGTTAAAACATGTGTCTCACATTAAAAGTAGTTAACATTAAATACAAAACTTGCATAACTTGGCAAGTAGTCGAAGAACTGCTACTACAATACTTTTCACAAACCATGTCGTATTTAAATTGAATACTGAAGTTCGTGCGCCACCTGCTGTTATATTTCGGCAAATCTACCACAGTAAGTGAAACCATTTTCCACATAGGCCTACGTTAAATGTATGATGAAAACAATAGCCTGCATACTAATTTGATACTATAAATGCAATATAGGCCTAATTCTTTACAGGGTAGATCATTATTTTATTGTGGATGACTATTACAAAGCGAATGCTAAATTGACGCTTCCCTGTTAAATGTTATTAAAGTGTTTTCTGTCCTGAGCAATTAAATACTTTAAGACTGGAAGAATGACGTACGATTGATTGTATATTAGTTATTTTAGTACACAAATTCACTTTGATTGTGACCCAAGGAAGGTTTGTAAATAATGTTGTGAGTGCCTCTCAGGAGTTACTCGTATTTTACTTTACTGTAAACCAGAGGATAAACAGATCATTAACAGTCATTAAGTTTTTTATATTTTTAATTTTGTTTTGCTCTTGTAAATGCATAACTGCCGATATTTTGTTTACAGCTGTGCTACTTCTCTCAAACATTATAAAGTGTAAAGTTTGTGGTTTAATGGCATCCGAACAACCTGATACATGAAAAGTCTGTGCCCGAGTGGGAGGGAAGCTGATGTGAGCTTAGGAAGCGGGACGCGCAGCCGCGGGAGGAGCTGCACGGCGCTCTGCACCTTGGGCACGTTGTGTGTTGTGTCTGTTAACGGGCTTCTAGGCTTCAGCTGCGCTTCTTACACAGCGGATGAAGATGCATTTTGCTGATGGAAACGCTGTGACGGTCAGAAAGCGCGCCGGCCTTGTGTTTGACTGAGCGTCCTCCGGCGGCCATGAACAGCGGGCTCCCCGCTCCGGCTGCTGGGTTCGGCGGGGTCGGTATACCCGGCGCCAGACTTAAGTTTTGCCGCTATTACGCGAAAGACAAGACCTGCTTTTATGGAGACGAGTGCCAGTTCCTGCACGAAGATCCGTCCGTCGCCGGCCTGCCCGCGCACGGTAGTGCGGGCAACCCGCCCCCTCTGTCCCTGAGCGGCGCTGTCGGGACTGCAGCAGCGTTTCCCCTAGGAGGAACTGTGGCGGCCTCTGTGCTCGGCGCAGGAGCAAATATCCCGAAAAAGACAGAGTCGGTAGGATCTGCAGACCCGGTTCTGGAGAGCCAGCTGTTCACCAGTAAGCCTGATTTTCTCCGACACTGTTGGCGGGACACAGGCCCACGAGGCACCTTGTTTTCCTCAATAATTTAGACGGCTTCCTTGCATTCGATTCCGCATGGTGTGAAAATCGACGCCGAGGCTTTAGTAAGGCCTAATATTTGACCGCTATTGCAGTTCAATTTAATAACTGTCTATGCATTATGTTGTCACCAGATAGTATTTTCTTTGGTCGTGTACAATATTCTTATACAAAATCAGACTTAATTGTAGTATGAAACTTTGATTTTACTTGATAGCCCGTTAGTATTTAGCGCGATGTAAATAAACAGGGTAACATTTAGGTCCTGTAATATACTCTTAGTCATCAATCTGTTATAATGTATTAGATGTTCCATGAAGAAAGACGCATTTGAATTATTTTTAGTAAATTTTATTGCAAGTTATTTTGCCCTGGTATTTGTTGCTACACAACAAAGAAATTACGTAGCGTACCTAGCACAACAACATTAAATCAACAAGAAAAAATACTATTTAATTATTTTCACTTTAGAAGTGTTGGGATTTTAATAAAAATGTAAATTGTAGCCTCTCTTTTAAAACCCAATAATTTTGATGAACATTATTTGCTGTTTTGCGTGTGTCGTTTTTAAGTGATACAATTCATAAGCCGCTGTATTTCTTGTGGGTTTTAAATGTCTCTCTCTTACTATTGTGTATGTGTACACACACACGTAAGATACATGTGTGTATATATCAGTACCATGGACAGGGTAGGTGAAAGTACAGTTCTGAAATCTTATCCACTAAAAAATAGAGTGGTATCTTTGCTTGTTCCATCTGGCTCACCACAAGACATACAGACATATAGACAAGAATATATTTTGGGGTTAAAGTGAAGGGTCAGCCAGCATGCAAAGATCACTCCACTGCTGCATGGCCAAAGAGTCAAAACGTGTATTGGATGAGTGCTGATTTGTGGATTTCTCCCAGCAGTGATTGTTAAACCAGGATAACTGTAATGACCGCTTACGATTACTTTTAGATCTCATCTCGGGTGCATCTTTTTGTGTTGTAGTCCCAGGGATGGACGGTGGTGGCCTGAGCGAATCCAGCCTGACTAACTCCTACTTCAGTAGCAGCTTCATTGGAGTCAATGGGTTCGGCAGCCCTGCCGAGTCCAAATTCTCCATGATGCAGGTATGCTGCAATGGGGCTGGTACGCAGTTCCATCGCTGACCAGGGACCTCGCAGAGAGGAAGTCGCATAACTGTATATTGCTAAGACTCATCTCTTTGTTTCCTGATGTTTTTGTTTTTGTCTGTTTTGCGTCATAATGAAGTAGCTGGTTTATAGATGGGGAAAAACCATAGACGATGTCTGGCTGTCAAACTTCGTGATTTATTTTGTGGTTTTTATGCATCTATCAAAATTGCATGATTTATTTTGTGGTTTTTATGTATCTATCAAAATTGCATGATTTGTTGATCGTTTCAGTTTTGATATATGGCGCGTTGTTTCTGTGGTGGTTTGTGTTTCAGGGTTAGCCGGTCAGTGTTTTCATTGTCAGTGTGTCACTCTTGTTATGCAGAGAGTGACCAACAGCAGCAGCACGCCTGGCCTACTCAACGACAAGAGCTACAGTGCGCATGGTGAGGTCTCGCGTGAACGACTGAAGCATAAGCAGAAAGTTAAATGCGGAATGTAATACTTCTTTATGAGCTGTTTCTCAAATGTCAAAAAACGTGTAGTGAGATTTGTGCTGAATAAAAAATCACAGTATGGTGGTAAAAGCATCCACTGCATCCCTGACTTGATTGCAGAGTATCTGTATGTATTACCTGTATGTTTTTTAGGACTTCAACAAGTAGAAAAGAACAAAAACTTCAGAACATTTAACAAATGTGGCTCAGTGGGCTAAGCCTGTGTGCCTGTAATCACAAGGTCGCAGGTTCAAACCCAGCCTCAGCCTCCTTGAGCAAAACCCTTAACCCCCAGCTCCCTGGGCGCCCCAACAGGTGGCAGCCCTTCGCAGATTAGCTGAGGGAGGCGTAAAAAAGAATTATTCCAATAAAGGAATTTCCCCACGGGGATCAATAAAGTTGTGATTATTATTATTATTATTATTATTATTATTAATAAATACACACCAAATTTATCACTGTGAGCCAGAACTTGAGCCAAAGTCTTTTTCATTTAGATCCTGTAAATTCCCCTGCATCAACTCTCTTCAATGACTTCTCTGTGTTAAGCTTGTCCCAGAAGAGAAAGGTGAGTTGACAGAGTGAACCCCGGCTGCCGTTCCCGATGCCACAATAACAAACTGCTTTTCTCCTAAAATCACACCAGCTAAATGCGTCGATTATTGCTGACCCATGTCTACATTCACGGCCTCTAACAATGTTTTGCTTAAAATTGCTTTAAAGTGCCTTAAATCTTTACCGGTAACATCTGCACAGTTAGATTCGGTGAGCTTGTGGTGAGGGATAATTTTCAGGAACAGGTAAAAACGCCTTATGGGGGAAATCATGCCTTACGCTTTACACTTTTAAATCATTATTTATGAAAGAAACTTTAGAAAAGTTTGCCAGAAGCCAGATTTAAAAATGAGCGTGCTTGAAATGGGTGTGTGATGGGAGACGCAGGGAGGGTAGAGGAGCAGGAGGAGGAGGTGACCGTGGGATGCTTTCTCCAGGGTCCAAACCCAGCAGCCAGTGAGTTTGTCCCCAAGGGTGCGGCCGGACTTTGCATGCCCGCCGCGTCTCAGTCCAGCATGCCGGCCTTCTCCGCGACGCTCTTCTCACCGAGCTCAGCAGCTGTGACCAGTATCACCTCTGGTGAGCTTCGCAGTCTTTTTATATACAGAAATTTCCGATCACCGTGTCAATAACATCGCCGGAATAACATTGCTTTGTTGTTAATACCTAATGCTAATGGATTCATCTGCCTTACTCCAGCTGGTCTGTCGCTCTCTGCTGGGTCTTCACCACTCCACTCACCCAAAATCACACCTCACACCTCCCCTGCCATGCGGCGACGAAGTCACACCCCCAACCCAAACCCTGTCCCTGCTGGTTACCCCCAGATGGGTGAGCCTGGGGGTGCAGGACATGTCATCCAGAAAGAGACAGTGGGTGGAACTACCTACTTTTACACCGATAACACTCCTGTGCCCATAGCTGGGATGGTATGTTTTATACATATTTATTTTTAAATTTGTCATCTTTCTCGCTCTTTCTTGGGAGGGGAACTAGTGCTCCCGGTCGCTGTTCCATTTTGGTTCTGTTTTTGCTCGTGTGAACTTGAGTTGTTCTTTCTGAGTGGACCGTGCTTTAGTGACAAATTATTCCGAACCGCACGATATCTGACACTGCATAAGTGCCTTTGCATCATGGGTTAGTATGCTGCTATTGATACCATCACCACTGGAAGCCCTTACTAGAGCACTTGGGAGTGTTCAGGTTTTAGGTCATCTGATGAACACAGATTTGGGTGGGCGATCTGGCAGAAATATTATATCGTGATTGTTTTTTACGACTGGGTCACAGTTTGCGATCTTTCCCATGTTGGTTTTTAAGACTATTTTGCACATTACTGCAACAGTATTACAGTACAACCAAGCTAATTATAGTATAGTCCTGTAAGGTGAAAACCTAAATGGAAAAAATATGCTTTTTTTTTTTTTTGGGACCAACTCTTCCGTGTTATGTTGCTAAATAGGGAGTGTTACATGTTGTGTGTTGCATGTTGGGACAAAAGCACAAATGGGAGGGGAGGAAGTAATCTAAGGCACTCCTTCTGTTTGCTTGGTGTGTGTAAACAGATCTGGCAGACAAAACTAGACGGCTGTATGATCCATAGAGCTGCAGCTGAGAGAATGTGCACAATTTCCCTCAGGAATAGTACAGTATGTGTCTGTCGCGCGGCCGCTCGATCGGTCACACGATACTAATGATGTCCCTGTAAAAGCCAATCGTAAGGAATTTTTTTCGATCAGTCTAATATCAAATTGCACGCAGAGCTGAGCTGCACGATAGCGTTCACTCTGGAGTCTGTTTCTGTTCCGGGGCTCAAGGTTTTGTATCTGAGATGCAGGTTGGTTGGTTTCACACTTGACTGATGGACTGCATGTGGTTTTTAGCTTCGCCCAAAGTCTTTAACATGACTTTGGACACTATGCAGGCTCAGACTCAATCTCAGGCTCAGTTGCGTCTCAACATTACTGGTCTTTTAAAAATGATGTCTATTAATTTATTTGCTGCCCTGCAGGTGTTCCCCACCTTCCACATCTACCCCCCCACCGCGCCTCATGTGGCCTACATGCAACCCAAGGCCAACGCTCCATCTTTCTTCATGACGGATGAACTACGTCAGGTACCTCCATGTCACTGCCTTACCTTGCTTGCTAAGAACACAGTTGCTTTGAAATTCTGAATCTTATTGTCTGTCAATCAATCAATCGATCGATCAATCAATCAAGGTACCTTATCTTAGTCATCTTTGTGTTTGTGGCGACTGATTCATGCTCACAATTGACTTATTCACGGTGTGTGTTTATTTGCTCAGGAGCTGATAAACAGACATTTAATCACAATGGCACAGATCGACCAATCGGAGAATCCAGGTATCTTTAATACAAGTTCTCCGGGGTTAATAGTTGGACAGAAGCATGCAGTGATTGCTGCAGTCCGGTGTGTACATTTTAAGCTTATAACGGTTCTATTCATTCACGCTGACAAAGCACACTGATGTAGACGGTGCAATAAGTGTCTGTTTTGCAGGCGTACCCGCAGAAGTAGACAGCTATCATAGTCTTTTTCCCCTGGAGCCGTTGCCCCCACCAAACCGACTGCAGAAAACAAGCAACTTCAGTTACATCACTTCCTGTTACAAAGCTGTGAACGGCAAAGACGACCTGCCCTACTGCCTTAGGAGGATACACGGTGAGAGGCACACGAGAACTCCTCCTAATAACCGGACCCATTTACACGCGTCTCTACATGTGCGCCTGAGCGATCGGCCAGCGTAACGTTAGTGAGCGTCTTCAAACCCGTTCGCCCGATGCCGGTCTCGTCACATCTGTCGAATTATGCGTTTAAGCTCACTGTGTGCATTCAGGTTTCAGGTTGGTGAACACCAAGTGTATGATGCTGGCCGACATGTGGAAGAAGATCCAGCACTCAAACTTCGTCACTCTCAGAGAGGTCTTCACCACCAAGGCCTTTGGAGATCACTGTGAGTGTGTGGGTCGTGCACATATATTAATAAACCGCCTGGAAGCTGATTTTTCTTTGTATATACTGCTGTCTTGGAATCTTCTAATTGGGTTTCTCTCTATGTCTCTGCCTCTGTGCTTCTCTCTCTCCTTTCCTTCTCTCACTGTCTTTCTCAGCCTTGGTGTTTGCGTATGATTTCCATGCAGGAGCCGAGACCATGTTCAGCCGACACTTTAATGACTCCGTCGCCGACTCTTATTTCACCAAGAGAAAATGGGGTACGCTCTGTGTCGTGACGCTATTTGCTCGTGATGGTACTTTGGAACGGAATGGTAGTTCCCGTGCGTGGGCATATGCAGCAGTGTCACCATTTGTGGTAGTCTGGCCGTGCGAGAGAGACTTCGTGTGGCTGTGTCCGTGTCCCCAGCAGGCCAGCACGAGCCCCCCCCGCCCCGGCAGCACGCCGGCCTGCTCCCCGAGTCTCTTATCTGGGCTTACATCGTGCAGCTGAGCTCAGCCCTGCGCACCATCCACACTGCTGGTCTGGCCTGCAGGGTCATGGACCCCAGCAAGATCCTCATCACCGGGAAGACCAGGTACACACACCTGCCCGCACCCCCCCCCCCACCCCCCCCCCCCCCCCCCCCCCCCCCCCCCCGCTGCCCATTTCAGCAGGACATAAAGATTATCAGGATCATGGATAGGAATAGATCAAGTTCGGCTTCCCTGATTAGATGTAGCCGTGCTCTCTGGGTCATGGTTTGGTGCCATTTATGCTGTTTTATACTTGCAGGTTGCGGGTGAATTGTGTTGGAGTGTTTGACGTCTTAACGTTTGACAGCAACCAGACAAACCCGCTGGCTCTGATGCCACAGTACCAGGTATGTCTGTGAAATGGGTGTGTCGCACAGGGAATAGTTTCTGCACGATAGACTCTCTCTCTTCTTTTGCAGCAAGCAGATCTCATCTTATTAGGCAAAGTGGTTCTTGCACTGGCCTGTAACTCTCTGGCTGGAATTCAGAGAGAGAATCTCCAGAAGGCCATGGAGCTGGTGTCCATCAACTACTCATCTGACCTCAAGAATCTCATCCTGTAAGTCTGTGCGTTCTTCACACTGATCCTGCGTGATGCCAGAGACGGGCTGCCGTGTAACCGCACGACCCAGGCGTCTCGCCTGTCTAACCCGACTGCTCAACCGTCGTGCTGCTCAGGTACCTGCTGACCGATCAGTCCCGACTGCGCAGCGTAAATGACATCATGCCCATGATCGGCGCTCGCTTCTACACACAGCTGGATGCCTCCCAGATGAGGAGTGATGTCATCGAGGAGGACCTGGCCAAGGTTCACATATTATAGATATTCTGTCAAATCCTGTTTGTGTGTCAGTATGATATTCACAGTCTGCGTTCTGCATCTCTGCATCCTTTGTTTCTGCAGGAGGTGCAGAATGGTCGTCTCTTCCGCCTGCTGGCCAAATTGGGCACCATCACTGAGAGGCCAGAGTGAGTATGTGGCTCTTGGTCGCCGCGATGCAGCTGAGCTGATCTTGATCGATTTTTTTTGCCTTGTTTAGAGGGAGTGAAGCACTGCTGGGTTAAGATTCACTTTTGTGGGATGATCTGAATACTCCAGTAATAGTTGTAGGGTATGGGGTGAGTGTGGAGCCAGAAGCAGGAAGTACAGTTATTGAATGCTGGGATTGTAGCAGGAGTGTATGTAGCTGAGGAGTGTAAGTGCTGTAAGAGGTTTCATGTTTTCAGGGATCCCCTGGTAACAAGAGCAGGTCAGGAAGTGGTGGAGGATCTAGATTTGATTAAGTCAAAGAATGTACGACTGGTAAATATTGAATTATTTAAGTGACGTCTATGTGTAGATAAGTGCAAGGGAGAAATGAAGGTCATGTGATTTACTTTGGGCACATTGGGTTTAGCTCTGAGCTGTGAGCTTATTAACTATCACAGTGTTTTCGTCATAACTATGAATATGAATAATTACAGCAATGGTGATGACATTCTTATGGTGCAAAAATTCAAAGGTGTTGAGTACTGGGATTTAGCAGTGGCACTGGAATACTGGGTCTCACTGGCACGCAGGTTTCAGAAAGACCCCACCTGGTCCGAGACCGGAGATCGCTACCTGTTGAAACTCTTTCGGGATCACCTGTTCCACCAGGTGACAGAAGCAGGAACTCCTTGGATTGACCTGAGCCACATAGTTTCCTGTCTGAACAAGGTGAAGTCTCCCATTGGGCAAAATCAGCTACCCCCTGTGCATTTTTTTCCCGCTCCTCTTTTAGTTAGTAGTTCCTCCCTTGCTGTCTGCTGTGCCGCAACCACGTTCTTTTGTGCCCGTGTGTGTGTGTGTGTGTGTGTATGCTGCAGCTAGATGCCGGTGTTCCGGAGAAGATCAGCCTGCTGTCGCGGGACGAGAAGAGCATCTTAGTGGTGACCTACTCTGACCTGAAGCGCTGCTTTGATAGCACTTTCCAGGAGCTCATCAGCGCCTCCAGTGGGCAGCTGTAGCCTTGGTCTGGCTTCCATTATCAAGGCTGTTGGAAATTTTAAGGATGAGGTCCCCCAGGAAATTGGACTGCGTTGCACTACAGCCTTATGAGATGAAACGGGAACAGCCGCCCCCTTCTGGCAGCAGGAGGTAGCAGTCTGACCCTGGTCATCTGATAACAGACTGGTGGAGCTGCAGTTTTTTTTTTTTTTCTTCTTTTTAGATTCAGGGAGCAAAGCCAGATGGTTCAGTTTTCCTGCTTGTTTTTATTCTTTCTGGTTAATGCACTAAAATCGATGTCTGTGACTGTCAGATACATGAGTGGAATCTGGCAACTTGCCACCATATTGTAAAGGAAGGATCTAAGAAACGACTTCCTGGGGGAGACTGAGTTGTCCCATATGCGAAGACAGCAGTAGGACCGAGGGGTAAAAGAATGAACTTTGCTGTCTGACCCCCCCTCCTCGTCCCACCCAGCCAGGATTCCTGCCTTGACTCCTCCTCCCTTTAGCCAGCAGGTGGACTTCTGTGTGTGCGGGTATGAATTTAAAAGTGCCAGTGTGTATGAGTACTTGTATGCGTGAGAGTGTCTGAGGCATGCGATTTGTCACCGGTCGTCGTCGGATCATGTTAGCACTGATAATGTCTCCCTCTTCGGGTCCATTATTCCTTCCTGCCAAAACCGATTTGAAAACTTCCTTTTTAAACAAGCAAAACAGGCTTTCGTCACTGGATATTGTCTTTTTGTATATTTTTGAGAATTTCCTTTGAGATTTTATATGTAAGAGGGATATTATTGAGACTGCTTCTCTAAGGCTTCCCTGAGTTGTTTTACCTCCTCACTTAAAAGCTGTTTTTTTTCTGGACCAGTTCACCCATGGAAGGTGCTCTCCACCACCTCATCTAGGAAATAAATTAGCAGGATTCCATCCTGACTGCTGGACGTGTAGGTGCCAATGCTGGAGCCCG
Source organism: Mormyrus hasselquistii (assembly GCA_026779605.1). Taxonomy (NCBI): domain Eukaryota; kingdom Metazoa; phylum Chordata; class Actinopteri; order Osteoglossiformes; family Mormyridae; genus Mormyrus; species Mormyrus hasselquistii. The sequence continues at coordinate 7,457,514 of JAODKE010000053.1, forward strand.
CGGGCGGGCGGGCGGGCGGGTGGGTGTGCGGTTATGCCGGAAGCTCACAGGAGGGTAACGGTGCCGTCAAGGTGGCGGAGCAGCTGAAGAGTCCTTGGCAGCCTAGGACAACCTCAACCTCATCCAATCTGTACACGTAGTCCTGTTTTCTGGACATCAAGTCGCCCCTAGACAGATTGCCATTAAACACAGATCCCCACACTTTGCTACCTTATGCAACATTTGTATGACGTCTTTCCTCTTTGTCTCCAGTTTTGCATTTTTGTGTGAAAAGCAGTATTTTAATAATAAATCTTAAAAGTATCAGTGTTTTGCTTGTCTTTTGATGCTCTTCTCCTACCGTTTTGTTTTCATCCTGCTGTGTGATACACTAGAAAAAGTCTCGCCCACATGTACCAGACCTGCTGCTGTAGCTCCCGTTAAGAGAAAAGATGCAGACTGATGTGTGGCGTAACACAGTTAGGCTTCAAGTGCAGTAGGAGTTAAAGAAAATCATGCTTATGCCTGCCTGCTGGTTCCTGGAGGATGTGCTGTCACCTGTGCGACTTCACTGTCATGATACACAGTTTGATGCTTTTTTTTCCAGTCTTTACTAGAAGGGTTGGGGAAAATGTATTTTACAATCAAATATCTTTAGGGTTCGGTAGAGACTTGAGTGGTTCAGTTGCCTTCCACTACCAGGGTCAGTGTGTCGTACTTGACGTGTGGTGAGATTGCATGTTCTACCCATGTTGCACACATAATTGAACTAGTATTTGTCAGTCGCTCATAGGGTGTGAGAGAAAGGGACAGCTCAGCAACCACAGCATCTTTTAATTAAAAGAGGAGGTACTGTGGATAAACAAGGTGAGATGCTGGCGGTGTGGAGCTGCGTTTAGCTGATTGAAGTCCGACAGTTTTAAAATAAATATACTTGGTTTGTATTTCAGTTCGCGGATTATTTTTTTTTAATTGTTTGGTGTCCGTTTTTGTTTTACTTCCCTAAAAGCCCAATGCGCACGAACACACAGTTATTAGGAGGAGATTCTAAGGTAGCAGGCAAACAACTTTGGATTTAATAATGAGTGTATTTAGCAGCTATAAGGACAAAAATATTAAAAAGCTCTCCGTACTAACGGTAATTTAATAAACATAAATAGACTACACGTAGGGTGGCTTTGCATATCCTGGTTGTTAGGCGCTCGTGCGTAGCGCTGGTGCCCATGTAGTATGGCATTGAACTTTGCAGTGTAAAACCACCTTCTTGTTTTGTTATAATTTGAACTAATCCCATAATTACGTAGTGTTATTAAAGCGAAACATTTATTATAATGAAGTGACGCTTTTTATAAATCATAACGGTAATTATATCAAAATAAAAACGAAGCGTCGATTTAAAATATTGTTGATGCATTTCCGGCGCCGACGTCATCGCAGCATCCCTAATTGTTTTAGTTTCAGAGCATTTCAGTTTTAAGTTTTCAAAAAGTGCCAAATAGTTCCACATTTCTAAAACAAAAAATTATTCGTTCAATCAAAATTCGTTCGGAGATAAAATGCTGAAATAAGTAAAGTTCCAAAACTCAGTCCTTATTTAACAAAGCTTCTGTGGATTTAGTGAGATTTGGAAATTTAGCTAAAGTTCTTCATTGGATCACACGAGAACTGAGTGAGTTTTGCTTCCCAACACTAGCATGATGAGAAAGCCTGACTGGTTATTGACGCTCTCCTGTCAAAAACAACAAAAATGCACTGAGTTTTGAAAATTTGCTCTTCAATTACTATGTGTTTTTTTTTTCTTTAAATATGATTTTAAAATATAAGCAGTCTATTTGTGCTTGGCTCATTCCTGCCAAGTGATTTCCTTAGTCAAGCATGTAACCGTCATAGAAATAGCTACGTCCTGTCAGCACTCTCCTGAACCCCCCCCGAACGCTCAACGGGTGTGCCTGAGTTTATCGTACTGTATCGCTTGCTGTGATCGCGGACCAAGCTCTGACACCGGTTGTACAGGGACCGAACAGCCCTTATAAGGAACTGTGAGGTATTAAACTTCATCTTCACCAGTTTTTTTCTCACTGAATTTCACATCATATCGAATGACAACTTTCCTGGTTTTCATTCAATAAATCAGAAGCCCTTTTGCCACTATAGCTAACAAACCTCAGCTTCACTGCCTTTTTGTCTAAGTTCTTCCTCTCAGCATCTGGTACATGACAATATGTGGTACAGCCAAACACTCTTAAGTGCGAAACATCAGGCCTTTTTCCATACCATCAATTATATGATGTTTTTCTGGTTTTATTGCAGTTGTTGGCACAAATGCAGCTGTATTGATTGCCTCTGCCCAGGACATTTTACAAAGACCAGAATGTGAAAGCATAGTTCGGGCAGCTTCCACCAGTGTGCAGTTCATGCATATGGAGTCACAGGGACTTCATGACAAATACAGTTAATTTAACACTGGCATATTTGCTGTGTAGCCAAAGCACAGTTTGAAATACTGCAAAAAAAATTGCCATTGTATAACAATTTTAACAAGTATTTTCTAAAGCGAGAATAACTGCTGCAATATTTTTTTTGTCGGCGTGTTATTGTTTGTATGTGTACCTGTAAATGAAGTGGGAGTGTTGATAATAGTAATGGACAGATACAAAAGGAAAGAATACAGTGGGCCAAGTTTTTCTGTGGTGCTCTTGCTCCACCTATTGGTGTATGTCGGTATAGCATCGGTGGATTCCAATGTGGGACTTCTTGTTTCCGTTGTTTTTTTAGTGCGAAAAAAGTGTGGGGGTTCTCTGACAGTCATTTTGAAGACAGACAGACACACATGGAGCAGCCACAGATTTCTACATGTGCTCTGTTGACACTGCTTTTGTACTGCTTTTCCTACACAGCAAATGTGCCAGTGATAAATTAATATTGCGTGGTGTTTGTGTCCACACCATTCACTGTTACCTGTAACACTTTACAGTGTGCAGTGAGTGTTATTTTTACGGTGTCAATATTTATTAACTCTTACAGTGTTCAATTTACACCATAAGTCAATGAGTCTCCACCTCCACATTAGGGCTGCAATTAATGATTATTTTGATAACGTTTCTGACGTTTCTGAGTAATTCAATTAACGACTGATTTAGTTCAGTTTAGATCATGGTCTTACAGAAAAAGACATAGGACACAAAGCAAAGTCACGACGTTCTGACTCCTGCACCTCAACTAAAGCTTCCTCTGCTAGCAAAGCGGCAGTAAGAACCCGTGCTAAAGTTGCAGCTGCACGTGCCCGTGCTGCTTGCGTCCGACGAGAGGCCGAATTAAAAATAGCAGAGGCACGTCTAGCTGCCGAGTTGAAAGTGGAAGAGGCTCGTCGTGTTGCAGACATGAAAGTCAAAAGAAGCACACATAATAGCTGAGTTGTCAGCTTTTGAACATGAGAAGGTCGTCGCTGTAGCTTTAGCTGAAGCTGAAGTCCATGAGGCAGCAGTAGGCATTGAAGGTGGAGAAGGCGGCGGAAGATCGCGTCGCTATGCAGTAACACCCGCGATTATATTGAACGACACTCCAAGCTACATCTTAGCGAAACAGAACCTCCAGAACTCAAACCATATACACCATCCTTGTTGCCACTCATCGAACCTGAAAGGCAACAAACGTAAATGGATGATCACCACTTGGCTGGGCAGTAGTGCTTCTCTGATCTTACCAAAGAGTGATGTTCCTGCAGCACAACAGCCTGAGAGGGGAATGTCAGTACTTCGCCAATGCACCAATAGGGACAACGAAAGCCACAAAGCACAACAACTCGAAAGGCAAATGTCAGCAGTTAGTTACCAACCAACTGCTAACTTCTCCCTCGCTGAACCGGCCACCCTCTCTTTCAACGAGATGCCTTTGCAGCCACATATTGATGAGAGGTCTGGTATGAGTGACATCACAAGCTACTTGATGAGGCCAGAGCTTACGGCACATTAAGTTCAACGACCGCCCAGAAAGCTATTGGGCGTGGAAGTCCTCTTGTTGCCATGCCATTGGAGGACTTAAGTGCCAGCGAAGAGCTTGATCTCTTAAAGTGGTAGGGAGATCACTCCTCAGACCACATCATAAGGATCCATTCTGTTCACGTCGCCAACCCTGCTGTAGGCTTGAGGATGGCCTGGGACCGCCTAGAGGAGTTCTATGGCTCCCCCGAAGTAATCGAGAGAGCTCTCTTTGAGAGAAGAGAGAGCTTTCCTAAAATCAGTCCCAAGGATCCCTTAAAGCTTAGGGAGTTGGGAGACCCGCTAAGGGAGTTAGAGTCTGCCAAATCTGAAGGGTACTTACCTGGGCTCTCATAGCTCGACACCGCTAGAGGAGTCAATCCTATTGTAGAAAAGTTGCCACACTGTGGGCAAGAAAGGTGGTTAGCTCATGGTTCTCAGTACAAGGAGCAGTATAAATGTCCCTTTTCCTCCATTTGTATTCTTCACAGACTTCATATGTAATGAAGCACGCCGAAGAAATGATCCTAGCTTCACTCTCTTAATGGGTCCTGCAGTCCCTTCAAACAATTCCCAGAGGTTTTCTACCGGTCCGCCAAAACCTGAACGAGTGGAAAGGAGACTGGGATACGCCAAAGGTCGTGTGTCTGCTCATAAGACTGAACTCTCAACACATTGCCCAGTATCCCAGTTAGGTAGTTCAAGTAACAAGCTGAGCGATGTCGACAAGCAATGCCCCATCCATAAAAAACCCCATCCTTTAAAAAGTGCAGAGGATTTTGCAGCAAACCACTGGAAGAGCGCAAGGCTTTCCTTAGAGTGAATGGTATTCGCTCTAGGTGTTGCTCTACTACTGCTCATCTTGCAAAGAATTGTGAAGCAGCCCTGAAGTGCAAAGAACGTGAGAGTGACGGACACATCACAGCGCTTCACCCTGGACCTGCTCCATGGGATGTTAGAGATCCCTCCTCTGTGCATGGTGGGGAGGGTGCAGTAGAGGCACCTCAGTTAGCAGTCACCTCCAAGTGTACAGAAGTTTGTGATGGAGGTAGGGAACCTAGGTGGACCCATATAGACACCGTGCAGTGTTAATTTAACACTGGCACATTTGCTGTGTACATTACAGCATCGTTTTAGTGGAGACATTTTGCATACAGAATGTGATCCTGATGATCATTATATCTGTCAAGTTATTAGACACAGTGAGGTCATTGTCATTGCAGCAAATACAAGTGGTTATAATAGTGAACTGGGAAATGTTGATCTTTTTGGTTCTATTGAAGACATTTTTAAAAACTGGTTAGTCAAATATTCAAATGCCTTAATAGTGTAAGGTGGGGACTTCAATACACTTAGATGGAACTCTTGATAAATGGCCACCTAGTTGTGTAAGCAGGGCTAAATCTCTTAGAACGTTTATGAGTAAGATTATAACTCATAGATACATGGAGAAGGAAATTTCCATATAATAGATCATTTACATGGAGCAATAAATCTGGTTCTAGTCAGTCTAGGATTGACGTCTGGCTAATTTCTGAATGTATTGAGACAGACTGTTGATGTAAGTATTTCACCAGCTCCTCTCACTGATAATACTTGTTTTTATAAATTTTAAAACATCCACCATCTCTCACTTAGCAACCCATATGTATTGGAAATTAAATAGTTCATTAAGATACGAAAAAGTACAAAATAAATTAAAAGAACCTTATTTTTCATTTTTGGAATGAAGCACAGGAAGAAATATATTTGGGAAAAATTGGGAGCTTTTGAAATATCTAAATACTTTAGAAAATTTGGCAGCCACTTTAGTGACAAGAATAACTGATATAACCCAAATACATCCAAATAACCTTTCAGAATGAGGACAAATTAGAATAATCTGAGCTACAAACTAAATTCGATGACTTGTATAGGCAGAAAGTAGAAGGAGCTTATATTCGCTCAAGAAGGAGATGGCTTGAACATGAGATGAATTCACGTTACTTTAAATTTAGAATGCTGTCGCCTAAAAAATAATTTGACAGATTAAAAATTAATGGTATTATAACAGATGATCTTAATTTCAAGTCACTGTTATGATTTCTATAAAAATGTATATACCTCTAACTACTTGAATGTAATTGCCAAAGTCTTTATAAGTTCACTTTATGTAAGATGCATCGGAAAAGATGATTTGGAACTTTGTGATAAATGCATTACTTACGTTGTAAACGCAATCAGCCATCTTAAAAATAACAAATCTCCTGGGACAGATGGTGTGGATGGTCTGGGGAATTTTATAAACAGTTCTCTAAAGAACTTCTCTCTTTTTCAGTGGAGGTTATCACAGAAAACATTAACGAACAGTGTCTCCCGACAACTTTAACGCAAGGTCTGATAACACTGATTCCTAAACCAAACAAAGAAAGTTTATTTAGATAACTGGCATCCAATCACTTTATTAAATAACGACTATAAGATATTGGCATTGATATTAGCTGGAAGGCTTACGTTAAAGTTAACTTTAAACTCCCGGTGGGCGTGCCTTTGGGGGGGGGGCGAGAGGTTCTGTCACGCCCAGCTCCGTCCGATCCTCCTGTGTGCCATGCCCACCTTGTTACCTCGTGTTTATACCTGATTGTTCTCACCTGTTGCTCGTTAAACTCGTCTTGTCTCGTGTATTTAGTCCGCGTCTCGGTCAGTTTCCCCAGATCTGTCATCGTCCATGAATGGTGTGAGTACTCGTCCGTGTCTGTTTTTCACCCGTCAGTCCGGCTGCTCTCGCCCCCTTGCCTGCTCGCGCCTTGACACTGGGAGGTGTTCATTTTTTTTAATCTTGTAATTACAATGTCAATAAAATCCATATTAAAAATTTCAGACTTTCTTCGCCAGGCCTTTTTATCATGGACTTTAATTTATAAGCGCAATTTTTCACCCCATAAATACTTTGTATGGAACAATCAGGATATTGTACATAAGGATAAGTCTCTTTTTGCAGAACATTGGTTTTCTAGTGATATTATATTAGTGGATCAGTTATTTAATGGTAATGGCTTTCATTTTCTTGTGATGAGTTTTTGTCTTGCTATGGTATCCCTGTAACATCCGGGGAATATGCAAAAAAGTCTTTGTTGCTATTCCGTCAGGGGTATGTGCGTTATATAAACAGCAGCCACGATTAAATGCTGTACCACACAACATCCATCCCTTACGCCAATACACTCTCCTGTTGGTAAAATTTGTTTCTACAACGAATAAATCTGTTAGATCTTTATTTCAAAAAGATGTGGTCACAATGCCGTATGTAATATCAGACGAACAGATTAGTACGGTAGATAATACTGAATGGAAAAAAGTTTGACATATTCCTGATCGTTATTTACACAACTGTGATTGGTCTCATCTCCAACAACAATGAGGCGGACTATAGGGAAGAGGTGGGGAACCTGGAGTGCTGGAGCCACGACAACAATCTCGCCCTGAACTCTAGGAAGACTAAGGAGCTGATCTTAGACTTCAGCCCACAGAGACTGTGCAGGAAGCAGAGAATGAGGAGACAGATCCTGCAGTAAGAAAGGCAGACGCCGAGCCAGCTAATTCACATGGTGTCTGGCCCACACTTTATATTCTTATAGCCTACAGACCACCACACTTCTTATATTCTTATAGCCTACAGACCACCACACTTCTTATATTCTTATAGCCTACAGACCACCGCACTTCTTATATTCTTACACAGACCACCGGGATCATGCACTCTGTTTCTGATGGAATTTGGAGAACTTCCCTCTGACTTACTGAATAGCTTAGAGAATATTTGTTACAAGTGTGCAGGACACGGAGCAGGGGGGAACAGGTGAAGACGATGAGGAATCAGGAATGAGGGTTTGACACACGGAGAGGCAAACAGGACAGAATCATCACAACAATGCAATGACAGGACTAGGGGAACTCTGACGTGGACTTAATACACAAAACCAATGAGCAACAACTCGAAACAGCTGACAACACCGAGAGATTCTACACAAGTTTAACAAGGGGGGCGTGGCACAAGAGGATCGGACGAGGGGGATGTGACAATATTATATTTGGAGACTTCAATACACATGTGGACAGAGATTGATGCCTTCAGCAAAAGTTGCCTGTCCCTCCTGGACCCTGTTGAATGTCACCAACATGTAATGGGACAAATACTTTCACCAATAGTCTTTGCTAACAAATTTACAGCATGGTCGCCATTTGAATACATTAATTAGTTAGAAAATGTCATATTAACCTCCTCTAGCAGTTATAACAGCACAGAAAAAAATCAAGGCATTTTTTCTACAAGGGACATTAAATACTACTTTATATGGGATGAAACAATTAACTAGTATTGTTACATACTTTTTCCATGTTATAAAGGAAAGTGTATGTTTTACACAAGGAGCTAACATTAGAGTATCAGACACTGAGTCACAGCCCACAGAAAGTGTGCTGGGAGCAGAGAATGAGGAGACAGAACCTGTAGTTAGAAAGGCAGACCTTCCTGGTAGTTTAGTTGTGAATAGTTTTATTCACAAGTAAGCCTCACAGAGCTTCGCTTATTCACAGAGGCATGTGGCAAGCCATGAGATTGGCAGAAACTACAGTATGTATGTGTTTTTAAACAAATTCTTAGAAGTGAGGAGGAGAAATTGCTTCCGTGACGCAAAATGGTGTGACAAAGCAGTCTATATAACGTGTCTATCTTTCAGTGTAAGTGAAGCTGAAACCACAGCAAGAACCTGATTCACTGGTCTGAAGTGATTTTACTCTGAAGTGGATTTTCTGTACAAGAGGTAAGCGTGTGACTCCATGGTCTTATTCTCTCTCATTTGGTTTTGAACATAACATAATTAAACTTAATTTCTGAATTTACATGGACTGTAGTCAAATTTAGTTTTCTGTCCAGTAATAAAATTGATACCAAATTGTTATTGCTTGTACAAAAATTGTTTATTAAATTTACAGTTTTGCAGAGGAAAGCATGACAGGCATGGATGAATTTGTAGATGACTTTGGCCCAGTTTTCGAATCCTATTTGGAGCGTGATGACATAGCAAGAGATAGTAGGACGTACATCATGTACCATGGTACCACACGCACAAACGCATTAAGTATTAGACAGAACGGATTTCGTCGTTCCAGTGATGGCCTGCTTGGAGCTGGAGTCTGTCAGTTGGAGCATTGAGAAGGCCGAAAGATACCCAATAAATCTGCCCGACGACGAGCAGCGAGCTATACTCAAGCTGAGGGTTAGAGTAGGAAAAGTAAAAAAGATCGACTACCTGGGACACCCTCTCCGAAAAACCTGGCATGAGAATGGATATGACACAGCCTGGGTGCCACCCAACTGCGGAATGGTTCGTAGCGGCTTGGAGGAAGATTGTGTTTGGGATCCCAGCAGGATTGACGTTTTAGCTATATATGTAGTTCTTTAAAATCTTCTCTTACCTACCATGTTAAAAATTAATCTGTCTGTCTCTCTCACACACATTAATGTATGTATGTATGTATGTATGTATGTACGTACACACACACACACACACACACACACACACACACACACACACACACACACACACACACAATGTAGAATATAATCATTATGGTATTAAAAAGTATGCCAAATACCCATGATGTAATCATTACAATGTAAACATTATACTGTAATTTAATCAACACAATGTAATCAACTGATTATGTATTTGCATGTCGTTTTAGCCTCAAAGTATCTGGTAGCCACGTTTTGTTAGCCCTGAATGTATGAACATCCACCATTATTAGTGTATACCTTATCACTATATAGATATTGTTAAATAAGAGCTTGTAAAAAAATTGGTGTAAAACAGTATTGGACACACTTGCAAGTGTCTAGCCTTGGTTGTAACCTCTCTGTTGCAATAAAGACTGAATTTATATTTACACAAGCGGCTTCTGACTTCTGTTTTGGTGAGGAAGGAAAAACCACAATAATATATTAGTATTAAGTAAGAAAATGAATGTGTCCAAACACTGTAAAGTTTTAAAAAAACCAAAATGTGTCCTGCCCCGATCTTCCACTCCTTCCGTGTGCCACGCCCCCTCGTTAACCCCTTGTGGAATCCCCATGTGATCAGCTGTTTCTGGTTGTTATCATTAGCAGGGCCCCATGTGGGGGGAGGCCCCCTAAGGAATCTGGAATTTTATTTTCTTTTAAATATTAATATAAATTAAAGATCACAATAAATGTTGCTAACTAATGTAAATGTAATTTTTGTGGCAAAATAAATCGGTTGACGGATTGAATTGTGTCCTAGCTTATAAGAGGTAACTTACACATTATAAAATCTTAAAAATAATTGGTTTCCACATATGACTATAAACATATGACTCTGAAACTGTAAATTATCACAAATTGTTCGAGTTGAGGCTTAGATTGTCAGTCCTATGTACCTGCA
>JAODKE010000053.1:7520400-7540484 GCA_026779605.1 Mormyrus hasselquistii
AAGATTATCAAAACACGGGCACTCAAAATCAAAGGGGAAAATGTGCATTTGTTAGGCACCAAGTACCTGTTTTTAATGACATTCCTTTAGTGTGTATCCATCTGTAGAGTAATTTGCATGGTATGTTGGCGACTAAATGATCCCGTTTAAAATGTCTCGACTCTTCCTCCCCTCAGTTACCGTGTGCCCCGATGCGTATGACACTTACAGCAGATTAATTTCATGTGTGCTGTCATATACTCAGCAGTCCCTAATAGTGTTGCCCATTTGATTAGAGCATCTTGAGATAGGAAAGAGAAAAGAAACATGTCGCACGAGCACTGGACAATGAAAGCCCAGTTTACTGGAAATGGAGGAAGATTTTTTTAGTGGTAAACTGCCTTAGGCAGGAATTGAACTGACACACCAGTATAGCAAATAATGAAAAATAAAGGTGTTGTGCGGACAAAAATGAACTTTAAATTAAACGATTAACTTCTATGGGTCATCAACAATTATTGTCGCCTGGATGTTGCTAATGTGGTTTTTTTGACTGATATGGTTTTAACCAAGCAAGGCATTAATTGATGCGGATCTGGTCGAATATGTAGCTGTATGAATGGGCAGGCAGTTAAATGTAAATATTTATTTCTACTGCTGTTTTTCGTCTGTGATGTAATTTATTTTGCAGCATTCTACACTGAAGTGAGCTGTAATCCGATTGTGTCTGATTGTATTATATATACGATTGTATGGTTTTGTTCAAAAATACACACACATGCATAAATACACGTGTGAGGTTTGCATCGATTGTTCTGTGAATAATCACTAAATGCTCTCACAAAACCTAATTTTTCCCTCTTTTCCCCACACTGATCTTTCAGCTCCAGGTCAGTTCCCTTGCCAAGTTTTACGGCCCGCCATATTGTCTGTCCTGCTGAGCTATTTGAAAAATGTTGAATATCAACAAAGCCATTCACTGGTGTATTGTCAACGTTTGTATGAAGCCATCTTGGCAAAATGAGATGGTCCCGGGGTTGGAGGTATTCGCTGAGGCGCACACTCAATGGGGCTGTCGCCTCACGCTCCTCGCAGCGCGTTTCCGTCGTCTGTGGAACCCGTTGGTTTGTTTCGCTTTTTTGTTGGTGCGGGACCATGTAACAAGAGGCAGAACATCAAGAGGAGGAGGTTTGGGGGGTGTGGAGCTGCTGCTGGAGGCTACCAGAGATGCAATCTGCCAGAAGGACCTTGGCCACGGTCAAGAGCTTCTCGCGAAGCCCCAGGAGCACCTCAGTTCAGTCCCCATCATGGTGCTTAGGGACACACTTATGGAGCTCATACGGTGAGTCATCAGAACTGGTGGAATTATGCCCAGTATGAGATATCCTCTCTGTGCATGTGTCTAATAAAGTCCTTAGTCAGCTGTTGTAAGATGTCTTTGAAGAGCTGCACTATTTATATATTTAAATTTGCTTTATTTCCAGCACAGGATTTTGTTTCTCTCACTTTCAGTTGTTGGTCATTTCAGACATAACGTCTCTCTGTGGCCGGGTTCAAAAACAGTGGCATGTTTGTGTATAACCATCTTCTTTAATTCAACACATGATTAGAATTAAAACGTTTAAATAAATACCTGAGCAAATTTACTGGAATAAAGGAAGCATGCAATACATCATTTCCGTTTAAGTGGTTAATATTTTTACATTCCACTTTCAGGTCTTAGGGTCTCAATCATAAATATTTGCTTCTTAAAAGATCATTATAAGAAAGGGAGAATGCATTGCGGATATCTCTTTTTAAAGCCCGAATTTTGACGTGAAATCAGGTTAATATTTAAGAAAATATTACTTAATAACATTCCCATGAAAAACATATTAAACATAAAAAAGAAACATGAAAAATAAGGGAATGTAATGTTAAAGTTCATAAATAGAGAATGACGGGGATTAATGTCCAGTAAATAAATCACCAGGCTTTTGAGGTTCTTTACCTCATGCATTAACATTGTTTTAGAGTGTAATGAGGTGATTCATCATTGTATTTTACCACAGCACATTACCCCCGGCTGCCTTCAATCATGCTGGTATCTGAGACGCCTGCCTGGGCCCTCCCTTTTATTCCCCCCCCCCATCATGGTGACACACACGCCACACGCCTAGATCTGCAGGATGCCTCTGAACGCGGGGGGGGGGGGCAGACGAAGCAGGGCCACAAAGTTATGTCTACTTCACTGTTTGTTTTTGAAAAACAGATATAAAATTTTGCTTTAAAAAATACATATATAATTCAGGCTTTAATTAATGACACAGTCTAACCATAACTTGTTTTTTTTAATCCTCTAAAAGTCCCTTGGGCATGAGCCTGGGTAACGACCCCCCCCTCCCCCCCGGCAGCCCCCCCCGGGCCTGCAGTCCACACCACCTGCCCTAACACACCCGCTGAGCATTCCTGTCTGCATCACGTCTTGCCTAAAGCTTATAGCCTTTTCTGAGAAGGAAAATTCTGCAAATGTCACTGCAGTACAAAGAGTTTGACATGTTTTGCCTAGCACCGACTTCTCACAGGTAACAGAACAGGTAACAAAACAAAATATAGGTTGCATGCACTTTTAATGGCATCCAAGCACTGTGTAGTATTGTAAAACAAATACTAATACTACTGATGATAACAATAATACATTTTCTGTGGCATGTGTCAGCATTTTAGCTTGTGAAACAGTGATGCAAAGACGGCCTTCTGTGCATGTGAGAGTACTAATTAATATGAGTAAGGTATTATCCTATCATTCAGCTATTCCAGCATAACCTATAGGCCTACATGATTGATTTGTGTTACGCATTATGACAGTGGCATTCGCGTATCGACAGACGATTCAATCACGAGTTCTGCTGAGAACCTCTTCGGCTGCGAGGGTCTGTCACGATTCTATGGAACCATCCAGTTTCAAGAACCGAAGACCAGAAGTATCCTGACGGGAGACGGGCGACGGCAGGGAGCCACACCACCGGGCACAACACGAATGGCAATTTAAAGACTCCATTTCCGTTTGGCTTGAAACGAAGGCCTGTCTAACGTGAAGACGGGGAGAACAAGCACAGACTTGGATATGTTACAGCTTAATGTATATAAATCTGTGCTGTTATATTCTGACCAACAAATATGTGCTGTGGGTAGGGAGGAAGAAGAACGCAGACAAAATGGAGGTGAGGTAAATCCCTAAATACCTTCACGTAACTCAAATTAACTGTTGTAGGAATCACCGTTTCATTAGCCCTGGGTTAAAAATGCAGACTGTAGTGATATGTCAAAACCCAATGCCAGGAGCGGGGACAGTCAATTCTATAGACGACATGGCGGCCACATAGATCTCCAGCTTCTGATGGGGTGCTGATTTGCCAGTCAATTTCACTCTGCCACCAGTGGGGGGGGGGGGGGCGCGGGTGGTGATGCTCACTTAAGGGCACCACGTCGACTAGGACTGGCATTGGCTGAGAGTGTGGGCAAAACTGGAAGTGCTGACTGGATCCGAAGCGGGGTGGTCAACACAGGACAGTAAAAACCAGCGAGGAGACAGGAAGCACATCAAGTGACAGAAGCAAGAAACCGGAACGGGTAGATGATGGGACTGCGAACTGGGAGAATGATGAAGGACGGACAGAAAACCAAAACTAGAAAAGTCCAACGATATATAAAAGCAAAACTGACCCTGGTATATTAAAGCATGAGAAGAACATTATAATGGAGACCCAAGGCTAAAACTGATAATATTAACACCATTGAAACCAAATGCTAAAAAGGCTACTTGCTAATATAGGCCTGGCCCTGGTACTGTAGGGTCTTTTGGCCCACGCTCTTTATCTCCAGGGCTGGCAAGATGGCGGCAGCCATGGTGAGATAGATGTGGTAGTAATAGTATATAGTATAAGTAATACTATATCAAATGAACATCAAAGTATTGCAATTTGTTAATTTATTAGCAATTTTCCTCATTCTTGGAGTTGTACAAATGAAAAGCCTGTGATGGACCGGCTTTCTGTCCACTGTGCTCTCAGCCCTGTGCTAAGGTCTGCCTGGATGACTGCCTCGAAGAAGCATGAATGGAGCAAGTCTGTAAGCAGCGTACATTTGTACAGTTGCAACTATTCAAGCAGTATTCTTGCATAGAAATTCCTAACCCAAAAACATCGTATCTGTAATAGCAATTTAGTCTTGGTGCCTTTAGAGCTTCAGTATTCAGATCATTCTTGTTGGAGTGGAATCGTAAGGGAAGGAAACGTTCTGCCGGACTAACTTATACATCTTTTGAGCATGCAACAAAAGCAGCTGACAAAAAGACAATTTCTAATACTGGGCTGAGCTTCCCGATAACGGTGACTCTTAGCGTCTCACAGTGCTCTACAGATGTACGTAACAAAAGGTATTTGTTTTCTTACGTATGTTTCCCGAGCAATCTCTTAAGAGATTGCTTAAGGGAGAGCTTCTTAAGAGCGACCAGATTGGTTGACATCGATGACTCGGGAATTGATCATTCCCTCCATGCAGCAACTGCTCGACTGTGGCATGAGAGAATGAGCTGACAACGACAACGAGAGAGAGTTTCTCAGACCAAACTTACGAAAGAATATCCTACAGAAGATACACTTAGGTAAGAACTTTTCTAGAAACACGTTGGAACATTAAAAGACAACTTAAGGTAGAACCTACGAACGACGTTGCATTAAGAAGGTCTCGGGAAACCCGGCCCTGTTCATTCAAACCTTTAACTGACATTCTGACAAGGTCCAGATAAAAAAAAACAAAAAAAACACAAATCAGCAGTCGAAGGCTGAACCAATGATTGTTGTAGAATATGAACTAAAAGAAAAAAAAATTGTCATTTTCATGATATTATATTCAAATGCAATGTTTAATATTGCATTTATTTATTAAGCAGACAATTTTATCCAAAGCACTGTACAATTGCAATGACAGAGTCATCCAGTTCCTGCACCAACTGCGGATGATAAAATCACTCTGCCAACCACGGGATTTGAACCACTGACCTTTGATCACAGAGCCCTAACCCAATGGCACCCTCCACCCATGATAACTACGTATTGCATGTTAATTAAATGTATACATCGCTTTTCATAAATGCTAAGATTTGTCAATATGTGTACATATATGTCTGGCATCACTCCAACTGTTGAACAACTCAACATTTATATTACTGACGATTGTTGACCGGCGATGAGGAGTGAAGCATTTGGAACGCGCTGTTCTGCATGTCCTGTTCCTGACACAGTTCATACTTTGTTGGTGTTCGGGTGCCAGGTGACCTTAGAACTTCTTCATTTTTTACCTGAGAAATCAGTGACTTGCACACTGCTGATGTCTGTCAGCAAATGCTTTCAGTGCTGCTGTCTATACCAGCCTCTCCCTGGCACTGTGGTATATACCTGAGAAAGAATAACTGCAGAAACCCAGTGCAGAAAGTGATGAGATATGTTGAGTGAATATAAGCAGTGGCAGAGTAACTTCTGTAGGTTGGGGGGGGGGCACTGGAGATATTTTTGGAGCCGAAAGAGAAACGAGAGGGAATTAAAAATGATGGAACATCAATAATGTGCTAATCAGAGTGTGGGGGCCGGAGTGCTGTTAGTGGAGAGGGGGGTATGACTCCAGCCAATCAATTGGCAAAATTTAAGGTAATGTATTATTACAGATTATAATATCTTAACCCAAATATAGACGTTTGATCTATGTGTTTTGTTACTAAAAAAAAAAAAAAAAAAAATGATAGGCAGGGAGCCCCCTAGAATGCAGGGCCCAGGGCTTTTCTGCCCTCCTTCTCAAATTCCGCCCCTGGCCATAAGGATGGAATTGGTAACAATATAGCATGAGGATCTGCACAGGCACAATATGTAAGAGCCGATGTTTATGTTTAGGGCTTGTATTTGAGGTTTGAAGTCATTTTCAAGTGGCACAAAGCAGATTCACCATTTCCCTCTGCAAGGTCACCACTCCCATCTCTGGCCATGTAATCCATTATCCTGCCAACATGCAGAGTTTCACTTCATAGTTTCCACCAGACTGAGTACACTGTCCTTAATTAAATCATCAGTAATTCCACACCTCATCATTTCACACTGAAGGTAATTAATGTTTTTGGCTGTGACGGCTGGCTCTTAATTAAATTATGCTTATTTTAATAAGACCTTTACTGACACCAGATTTTTGGCCAGTATCGTCATTATCGGGTACTCGTTAAGTGATGCTAATTTGTCATTTTAACTTGAGTCTCGCAGAGATCAGTCATAATAGATCTCATAATTAATTAATCAATTTATACTTGTTTGTTTCCTTATAAAAGGTTTAATAAGCTTCCTCTTGTAATTAGGAGCGCGTGCACTGTTCATGGGAAATCCCCCATTCCTGCCCTAATCGCACACATGACGTTTCACTGACGTTCATCTTAGCGCCAAACGCATATAACAACTTTTTAATCATATTACAAAATTAGCTGCGCCTCATTTATTAAAGATTTCCACTCTGGATTAATTATTGATTTGGATTATATTATCTAATGAAGTAATGAAGACGTGACAAAGAAACATTATTTTTTAAAAGCAGGAATATTTGCCAGAGTTTGTCCAAAGATAAAAGCCAACGCATTTTTTTCAACAAACACAAAAGTAAAAGATTGAACATTTTCCATTGTTGCGCGTATATGAGCGATAATGAAAAATAGAATTGATGGAACAGACAGCACTAATCGAGTGTGGCAAAGTTTACCTGGAAAAGTTAGACCTATAGCTGCAAATGCTGCTGTTTTAATAACTGACATAATATATGAAGGCAATATTGAGTCACTTTCAGATTTACAAACGGATCATTTTGTTTAAGTCATACAATATGTTATCACAAAACATGCAGTGGAAATATAAATAAACACAATTAAAGTATTCAATTATCATTTAATTATGAGTCAGAATAACTTGACTATGCACTGATCTGAAGTAATTCATATTCATATACTGAATAAATATTCTGTTATTGGTCTTTTATTAAGAATCCAGAACCAGAAATCTATTGTCTTAATTTTTAAATCATTAGGAATTAAGATGTCAGTGGCTGTGAGTTTTATTTATAATAATTTTATGCTTAATTTAAAATGTAATCTAGTAGGAATTGGTTTGGGGGAGATATTATTAACCATGTGATTTTTCTCTTCATTTAACGGATCATATATAGCCTAGTCAATGCTTTTGTGTCATTACAGATGTTACCTTGAAATGATACTGGCAAATGAAATTAAGAAAAACACTCGGAGAAGAGTATTTTTACAGTGTCCCTTCATTTTAGCAGGTAACTCTGTAAATGATCTTGCTTTTTAACTACTGCTAAAATAAACTTGGGTAGAAATAAGAAACGAACATGAAATAAATCATACAAACGATTCAGCAGTATGAACCAGGCCTGTAGCCGGAATTGAATTTCGAGGCGGAACCGCCAAATTTCGACCGGGGTTCAAACTCGTTTTTTTTTTTTTTACTATCAGATGACGTGTATCTGCGGGAACAAATGCAATATCGAGGGGGGGGGGGCTTCCAACCCGTCATATTACTACGTGGCTGTGTGCCTGCTATGGTCCATCGATCTATCCAACGATTCAAGTTTACTCGGTGTGGTGGGTGAAGGAACAACGCACAGGATGCCAGTCCATCGGATGGCAAATACACACCTCAAGGGCATTTTAGGTACAAAAATCATGTAAGTGTATATGGCTTTACACCGTGGGGGATAACCCGCGCAAGATGAAATGCTCCAGTGTACCTGTTAAGTAAATAAACGAGATTTTTATAATCGTTTACATTATTGTATAAAGCCTATATGAGTTAAGTTGACACGCATATGATAGATAGTAAAAATGTAATGTCTATAGTTTGTGAGGGATATGATTTAGGCCTATCTGGATTATGCCAGGATGTCAGCATTGTCGTCAGGGCCCCCAAACTCTCTGTAATGTGACTAAGAACAAGAAAAAGTTATACTTATAATGACTCTTCGCCAGTCGATGCTTACTGCAAACAAAGTTTAACAAGGATTGCGGTTGACCGTATTTAGGACTAACTACGGAGACCGCAGCTCAGTAATGGTGACGGAATATGAGAGTCTTATTTATGTAATTGATCCATAGCGCCAATAAAAATATACTATCTGTCAGTCGTTTGAAAACAGTAAAATTTTCTTACGCTGTGTTTCCCCTATATTGTTCTCATACATAGAATAGAACTACAAAACTGCTAGGAGAAATGCATTGAGTGTTCGACAGGTTTGTAAATGAATGTCGTGTTCTGCCTGTGAAACAAGTTAGGTGCTTTAATTTACAACTTACACATCCGTTTCTCGGCCAATGTGAACCCCTATATTCATTGTGAATTTGCTTTATAGTTCGTTTTAACCTGGTATTAGGAGTATTGTCCACAATAAATGGGTTCAGTTTCTCGCCTTGAAAAAGCTCCGAAATTACATTTACAATAAAAGGGTTTGTTATACAGTATGATTTCTCCAAAAGCTAGACGTATAAAGGACCAATGACTAAAGCCTTTTAAAAGCAATACGTTTTTAAATTTTTGAAAATATGATCTTTAAAATCACGATGCCTCATCATTGTCGCAAACATTAAAATAGCCTGTCTGCAAACCAGTACGGGTAACGCGATGGGATTTCCCTGTGCAACGTGCAGCCGCGTAGATAAACTTACTGAACATACTCATCACTCCCAGTGTCCTGCGGAGATTAAAAAAATCATCACATGTTTCAGTCAGCAAATGTTTTGTAATCAGTAACATTTTCAGTTATTACATTTAGAGCATGAGTAATTGATTTAATAAATATTTCATTAATTACGCAAAGTATTAATTAGCTTGTTAAAATTGTAAGCAATCTTTAGTACTAATTGCTACACTGTACAATGACATAAGTTATTTAGAAGTGCATTTTAAACACTTGAATTCAATTCTAACTACAGTTGTCCGTTACAATAAGCTAGGTACAAAGTTTTCAGTAATTTATTTTTATTTAGATCGAAAGATTGAATTTTATTCAAAATAGTAAGATATTAATCTTAGTCTGTGACAGTGGCCATTGTAATTAAAAGTTAAATTAAAACTCGCGCTACTTTTCGGTTTACATTGTCTTCGTTGCCGTATAAAAACTATTCTTGTGAAAATTATAATTACGCTGCTCACGAGATAAAAGTGTTTCTCTGCATACCAGTTTTCTGTTTATAGACTGGGCTAAATTTTATTACGTAAGAAAATGTATGATTTCTTATTAAAGTATTTTGTCTTAGTACAAGTTCCACATTTCACACTAGTTGTTTGTACAACAAGTATTATTCAAGTAGAAGAACTGACAAAAGACGAATTAATTTAGTTACCAAATCATGTGACTCAGCCTAGCGTCACGGAATGAGTTTTGCTGTTTTTAATGCTCTCGTACTATAGAGGGCTGTAAGAAACTGATCGCTCGTTTTCATTTATTCTCGCCGATATATTACGGCTACATTATATTTTAGTTCAATGCGGGTTCTCATCAAGAAAAGATAATTAGAATTATGGGGACTTTTTATTTTTAACTAAAATGGTATAAAATTAAATACGGAAGAAAACGGTATAAATAATCGGACTAGACAAGTGTTTTTTAAGCTGCAACTAGCAAAGCGAGTTAGAGACATCTAGTTAGTTTTCATAACGACACCTTAATTTTAAAGCTTGACAAAATGTCTTGCTTTATAATAATACAGTCGTATGTGGCCTGGGTGTCTTTCTTTTTAATGGCCCGTGAATATTCCTTTACCTGCGATAGAACGGGAACGACACCATTCAGCGCGAGACAATGGGAAAAGCAGACCGTATTCAAATCGCATGGTCATTTGCATTACGAATCCAAAAATCATGCAAATTTTAATGAGACTGTCTCCTTTGTCGTTGTAATTGAAAAACCATTCTGTGTTAATTACTTCTACCGCTTGGCCTCGCCTTGGTCATTAGGTTGGAATAAAAATAAGTCATTCCAAAGGTTTAACCCAAGTTTAAATTGCGTTATGTTGCTTTATGATATTATATGCCTCTGGTAGTATAGAGACACGTGTTTTATGCATCGAAATGTGAAAAACTATCACATGTAAATATCAAACATATATATATATATATAATTTAACTTTAAGAACTGACCCTCTGATTCATGCTATTTAAATGTCAAACAGAAACGATGACCTACTGTATTGTCGTAAAAAAATCTGACTTGAAAACTTCATCAACAGCGGCATTTCGCTTAAGTATCGCATAACAGTAATACGTTTTTTGTCGGCTAATTTTTACTCAGGTATCTCATTTTATATGACCACGTTTAATTTCAGTTAGTAAAAAGAGAATCTAGTAGTTTAAAATTCTTTTCTCACATGCTTGTCAGTATATGCATCCATTCTAATACGCATCCCTTTCAGTTAATGTAAAATAGCTAATTCTGTAATGAAAATCTTTTTAATCCCAGTTTAAATATCAAGACTAAATAAATACAGTTAAAAAGCCGGCCCTATATATGTCTTGTAATGCATGAATAGTTGTGTCAGTTGTCGGTCGTCCAACACCACCACTAATGATCTCATCTGCGAGAAGATGTATGCCTTATCCAGAACCAAAGTAGGCAAGTCTTTTCTCGTTCGATAAGAAGATTACACGGGATCAGTTTCAGCGATCTATAAAATAATATAAACATATTATTGTCCTATTGGAATCAGTTGACAGCCAACAATACTTATTCGTGGTGTAGTATGTGCTCTGTGTACTCTTCACGTAATTGATTGTATTACGATGTGACATTTAAACTAAAGAAAGGTTTACAGGATATTAGTTTAATCATTGTGACAATACGGTCTTGCTGTGATCTTCGTTTTGCAGTAAAACTATATATTTATTTGGCAGGCGCTTTTGTCTATAGCGACATGCACGTGAAGCAGATAATGCATACAAGTATATAGCTGTCATGGAGCCAGTTTAGGTACGAGGGCTGCTGGGGTAAACCACCAGTGATTTCTGTGGGAAATAGAGCATTGTCCTCTTTCTGTCTTCTCTTCAACATGTGCAGTTACTTAATATTCCTGTTGTACACTAGTACTGAAAACGGAGAATGTGAATTAAACATGCATTTTCTGCCGTTAAACCGACGTATTATACTTAGGTGAAAAGTCACGGGTATGTATGTCACAAGTGTTAATGTTTCGTTAAATCGAACAGAACCAGAACAGTGACCGTAATTTAGTAAAAACCAAGCAGTCGTTTTTGAGAGACTCACTCTGATATTCAAAGCAATTTGATTTTAATTTTACTTTTGGTCCTACTCCAACTGAAAACATCCCGCCTGCTCATGATATGACCGCAGTAAGTAACTCAAGGCAAAAGATTATTTATAAAATTGTTAAGTTTTGATTTACCCAATAATGTTAATAGTGGTGTGGCGTTTAATAACTAGCCTATATATGAAAAAAACATCAGAATTACACTGTTTCTAAATAATTTCTGCAAACAGACCACTTTGACCGCAAGAGGGCATTGGCGCATTGTTTCTTGTGAAATTATTTTTCCCCGCAACTCCACTTGTCACCTCGGCAAACTTATTCATGCGTGCCAAACTCAGATCTACAGCTTTGTGAGGTTTAACTGGAAGAAGCGATTTAAAAAACGCATATTTTTACTACTTACCTTTAGAAGCGAATTACTTTTATTTTAAACTATGGTTTTACAGTGTCTGTAACAATTCAATGGATACGTGACCGATTCTCATTCTGGAAACTATACGGGTTAATTCGTCAGATTTGGTAAAAATATATTATTGTTGTTATACTGAAATATCAGCTTGTTTTCGCTATGACATTATAGCTTATGTGTAATTTTTTGTCACATGTACTTGTCCAATATATCATTATGCAAAGTCCAAGAAACAAGCTTTATTGCGATGTCATTACAGTACAATTACTTATTAAACCATTACTGCAAATTGTTTTCTTCCACAGTTATAGTAGTAATTGTTTTCTTCCACTTAGTGAGATAAGTAGGCTATGCATTTATAAAATATGACAGCGCCATGCATATTAAAATAAGCATTTAGTATATGTCATGTTCTGCCGCAGTCAGATTAGCTAAATTTAAGTATACATTTGAAAGAACTTTTACTTATATTACGTATCACAATAATATGGATTAACTTGTAACTTGAAATTCATATTTTAACAACTTACCTCTAAACAGAACTCTTACCAACCCATTCACTAGCTTCCATGGAAGTCTGAACGCTCCTCTGTGATTGGCCAGTTGCAGCTCGTTGTAATGCTGTCAATCACTTTTCGAGGTTACTATTAAGAGCTCAGGTTGGAGAATAAGTTTTCACAGTTCTGTTCCAGAGCCGAGAGAGTAAGAGAGGTTCGGCAAACGTAAAGAGAAGAGAAGTGAACAGTTCAAAGTTAGGAGTTAATAGAACTGGACGGTTTACTTAGCCTTCCATTTACGGTGTTTTGTTTTCGTTTTATTGTTTTTTTTCCCAATAAACTGAAGACTAAAAAGGCAGTTGAATGTATAGCATGATGGAAACCGAGATAAAAAGCCCACTGCCGCAGCCCAATGCGGGGCCGGGGGGTAACAGCGGAAAAGGCAACGGAGCCAGCGACCAGGATCGGGTGAAACGGCCCATGAACGCTTTTATGGTCTGGTCCCGGGGACAACGAAGAAAGATGGCACAGGAAAATCCTAAAATGCACAATTCGGAGATCAGCAAGCGTCTGGGTGCTGATTGGAAACTTCTGACCGATGCAGAGAAGCGACCATTCATCGACGAGGCCAAGCGACTTCGAGCGATGCACATGAAGGAGCATCCGGATTATAAATACCGACCCCGCAGAAAAACCAAGACCCTGCTTAAGAAAGACAAATACTCATTGCCAGGAGGACTTCTGGCACCAGGTACCAATGCCGTGAACAATTCTGTCTCAGTTGGACAGAGGATGGACAGTTACGCGCACATGAATGGATGGAGCAATAGCGCCTATTCCCTCATGCAGGACCAACTTGGCTACACGCAGCACCCTAGTATGAACAGTCCACAGATTCAGCAGATGCACCGGTACGAGATGGCAGGGCTGCAATACCCCATGATGTCCAGCGCTCAGACCTACATGAACGCAGCTTCAACTTACAGCATGTCGCCGGCATACACACCGCAGACAACCAGCGCTATGGGCTTGAGTTCTATGGCTTCGGTGTGCAAGAGTGAACCAAGTTCACCCCCGCCGGCAATCACGTCTCATTCTCAAAGAGCCTGCTTGGGAGACCTGCGGGATATGATAAGCATGTACCTTCCTCCCGGGGGAGACGGATCGGATCACTCTTCGCTTCAGACCAGTCGGTTACACAGCGTTCATCAGCACTATCAAAGCACCGGCACTGGAGTGAATGGAACGCTACCGCTCACTCACATTTGAAAAGACTGAACCTTGAAGTGCGTCGCAAACTTGAACGTTCTGATCTCTGAATTTAGAATTGAATTCCGAGGTTTTGTGTATTGCTTTGTTTTTCAAAAGAAAAACAGATGCCCATCTCACATGAAATCCCTTTAATCTTCTTAAGGGAACGTCCTGGAATGCGTGCCAGTACTGAGCCCAAATGAGTAATTCGTATTTCAGAGATTTTTTATTTCGCGTCTTCTCTAGAAGAAGAATGGGGACTTATTTTGTTGCCAGTTTCATGAAAACGTCTTTCGGAAAGACTAGTCAATGAAGAGGAAAAGTACACTATCACAAGTACATGTTTACAATTAAAATGTAGAATGTTCAAGGTTTGTGCCGGCAATGTCCAAATCTGTGTAGAGCTGGTTATTTTTATTTTCATGAATTTAGGTTTCAGGTTTACAAAAGACTGTGCGGCTCGCAAGCGGGAGTTATATTTATAGTAAGCTGTGTATTTTAATTTTCTTCATGAAGCTTGTGAACGTTTTGTCAACTTGTTCCTTTTTGGTTTGTGAGATTTTTTGTGATATCTTTGACAGTAACAAGTTGATATATATCGCAATTGGAGAAATCTATTTAAACAGATGTTTCTACAGAATTTAAGATCATTCTCTATTCCAAAATGATAAATAAATTTGTACGAAGCACAACGAGTGGCACTGACGAACTAATTTCTCCCCTGTATTGTACTGAAACAGGCGCGTTTTGACAGTTTAACAGAGTATGTCCTTAGTAACATAACAATAAAATATACTTGTGTTATAAAATGTCCACTTCGCAATTATAAACCGATAAACCGTCAATTCCAGATGTAAAAGGTTCTTGTAGCATTTGAACATTTAACAAATGTATTACACAAACAGTTATAAGAGCTTCAAACGTGTAGTTAAAAAAAAAACGTGCGGAGTGCTTAAGCACATTTACATTTCTGGAAACACACTTGTAGCTGGGTATCTTCTCCCCTCATGCACAAAATCAAAACATATTAAAAGAAGACACGTTCATATCAAAGCAGTGCATGAATGGAAATTATATGCGCGTTTGCATAAACATTTTAATGGAATAATTCCCGTAACCCCTCCAGGTAAATGTTCCCTCCCAGTCAGTGTGTTTTGGCATGCCTATTTGTGCATTACTGTAGGCCAGCACAATGTTGTGTGTGAAGACGCACGACTAGAATCCATCCATCCATATGTTCTCAGCTTCCTGAAGATTTTTGCAGTCGCTTTTAATTGGTTCTGGAACAGCTCGATTAGTTTAAAATATGTTCATATACATGGGTATAAATAAGAGATGTAAACACAGCCATGACATACAGGGACACATAAACAATTAGGCCTACATGTAACAAAAACGACTAATTTAAATTTATCATGAAATTGTAACGATGATTAATAAAAGCTAAACACACGCTGAACCGCGAAAACGAAACGTTCTTATTCCAAAGCAAGTTCTCTGTCTTTTCCGCTGTTACTTTGAATACGTGTTAATATCAGTAAAATGCAAGCAGTTTGGTGAAATAAAATCATATATGTAATCGCAGTCTGGCGGAAGGGCTATGGGTAAGCGCACTGTTGAAGTTTAAATGTTGTATATCGCCAAAGGATACAAAGCAATTAAAATGCATAAAGTTAATCTCTCTCCGCCGCCCACACTTGCTCAAGTTGAAGTTGATTCAGGTACAGTCAGGTATTCGCTTTTTTCCTGCATTATGAGTTTCTTTTCTTGTTTGGGTTTGGTTTTTTTCCACAATTTTGCTTAATATTCATGTTGCACTCCTTAAATCATAATGAGGCGTTGAAAATTACGACTGCATTAACCATAACCATTTAACACAATGTCCCACGGCCAAGTGGTGTAAACACTCGGTGTAAAGTTATATATCCAACCTTTAGTTCGAGAAAATAATTTAACCAGTTTCTGAGCTTTCGTAAACATAGGATACCGCGCGTGCTGGGCCTTTTATATGCTATCAGTCTTATTAAGTATAACGAAAGGTATACACAAAGTAAACATCACGATGTCGAATATGTCTTGAGGCTCCTTTTCTGAAATTTGTTTGAGGTAAGTTCCCTAAGAATGCACACATGCAGTTACGAATGAAGCAAAGGTAAAATTGAAATGTATTAAATATATGTTTATATTTGATATCCTTCATGAAGCATATGACATAAATCAAATACTTCTCCGTCATTCATTGCCTTATAAAACAGCTAAAAACGATAACACACATAGTACAGACATTTTCATAAAAGCTCAGCCAATGGGTGAATACCACTGTCATTTTAGGTGAATTCAAATGATATTTTTTATTTTAACCCCTGAAATTGTTCAGTAATCCAACATTTTGCATAAAACTGTATTTACAATCAAAATGAAACATAGTTTAACATAAATGCTATTAACATGTAAAGTTCATTTTTATACTTAAATATTTATTTCGTATTAACTTTTTAAGTGCTATGACAAGAAATGCATCACAATACGGGAAAGTTATATTAAAAGGTTTAAACTGTTTAAAATAATCTCTTATCTTGCCAAGGTCAGCGATGCAATTGGTTTTAAAATATTATTCGACTCTGCCTTTCAATGGCATAAAATATTGGCAGTTAACAAAAACATGGCTTCCTTTTCCACATTTATTTCTGGTCATCCTGCTTATAATATTTAATAATAAAGTTGTAATGATAATTCCACTCGCGAAAAAAAAAAGCAGTAGAACAGGTCATGTGCTCTTGTGCAAAGCGCAGAAGCCGTAAGAAGCATGTCGTGAAGGCAGCTATGCCGGGACTCCCGTGATCGCTGCGGGCCCCGGCGGACATGGCGCCCACAGGGACGCCCACAGCAGTGCAGGGACTGCTGAAGTTCCAACACGCAGTTCACAATGCAGCTCTGACAGCGGCAGCTGGGATTAGGGCCTACGCACCTTTGTGGAAGAAAAAAAGATTATCGCATCCTCACCGCTTTCACCGACAGGGTTTTTAATCATTTTGAATCTCAAATAGCAGCTCAGCTCCCCGTCACCCCCTTTTCCTCACTTTAAAAATCAGTAGCTTTGCCCCCCCCCCAGGCACAGCACATAACCGGTACGCCCTTCGGTGCCGTTTTCTGATATTACTAGAGCGACGCCGACTGTCAGCAGGCCTGATGCAGGAAACAGTGTAGATCAGATAGCCAATGCTCAATTTAGGACGTGGGGGGGACGTTCCGCGGGAGACGGGATTATTGGAAGGGCTCTGAACTATGGGTAGGACTGACACTGAGACTAAAATGTAGGTAGCAGATACAGATCCGTTCCAAAGTGATTTAAAAAGTGTGCAGATCTTAGTAGCAGTTCTGCTTGGCATGCAAGCAACACGCTTCTGTTCCATGCCAAGTGGGGAAGGGGATCCTCTCCCTTTCAAGCAGGTGGCACTCAGGCAGTCTGACTCTTGAAAATGAAAGATGGAAGCTCAGCATCTCTTCCCCGAAACACAGTCTGGGTCATTTGACCGCCACAGTCTGAGTCATGTGACCGCCACAGTCTGGGTCATGTGACCACCGCTACCCGCTCAGCAAATGCAGACATACTCCACTTCCATGACCTCGCTGTGACCTAGCTTGTTTAGATCTTTCTCTGGAATGGACGTCGCCAGGTACATCCTAGAGGAAAAAAAAATGCGACGAATGGACCCATTTCTGGTGGTGTCTCTATGTGCCGCACTTGTGCTCGCATGTATGACATGGTTAAATAGTTTACCTCAAAGGCCTGGCGTTATTGTTGAGCTGCCTGATTGACTGAGCACTGACATTACTGCACCAGTGGTTGAACCTGTTAAGCGACAATCTGAGAATACGCCTCTCCGTGTGCCATGTTTTTGCTCATAATAAAGACTTGCAACGTGTCTGCGTTGAGATGGTTACCTTTTCGCAAGCACTGGAGGTGTGGAAACACGATGAAATTTTAATAGGTGCACACCATGTCTTGCACTCAGAAGTTATATTGAATTCCTTCTTTATTTTAAGTGCTTCACGTGTTTCTTTTTGCTGAAACTTAAATTGCCTTGAAACACCCAAGTTTGACACAGGCTCAGAACTGGCCAGACTGAAGGGGGTTCTGCAGCGAAAGGCTACCAGGGGATTATCTACCTCCCTGAGATAAGACTTGACCCTGGTACTTGTGGGAACCCAGCCTTTGTGAGGTCACACATTATAGCAGCTCACGGACATGCTTGGTCTCCTGTCCTAACTCCAACTCTTCAATAATGAATTGCAGATAGTGGCATTCATATAGATTTCTAAATAAAACTTGGATGATTGAATGCCACGTAGTAAAATACGTGTGCAGATACTAGTTTTAATTGCAGATGTGAGTTTACCCTATTGCCTATTTGCTATGTTTTGCCAGAAAGCTTGTTGATTTACATTTTATGTGGATGGTAAATATGGGTGTACATTTTAAAACCAGGTATGCTGAACCTCCCCACAACCCCCCCCTCGAACACATGGTACTCCTACATTATTGGTAGAGACATCAACCCACCGCCCATACCCAAATCCCCGCCCTTGGGCATGCTCAAAGGTCAAGCAGTGACTTGCTGTAATGGTACAGTAAGATGAATCAATGAGCTATACTTAAGACTGTGGTGTCGACAGATATGTCTAAAGGAGGGAAGAGAAAAAATGCATTTAAAGCAGAGTTACATCTTCCTAAAGAAAAAAATATTGTAATAACACAAATTTGAATGAACTCTACCTGTTTGTGCATATTAGACAGTCAAAGGAGCTTAAATGTTTAAAGCTATTTATCTGGGTGGCAAGTGTATATTTGCTCAGAACAAAAACACAACCTAATGTTAGAATACATGCAAATTACCAGTGACACAATAAAACTAAGAAGAATTTCTTCCGTTCTCCAAAAATGTACTGATATGTAGATGAACATCGCTTCCGGTTCCCAAACCTCTCCTCAGGGGCACCTCAGCTGTTCCACGTATTTACTAAATCTCAACACCAGCTCACTTAAATAATTAATTGGACTTGTTTTAAAATGTCAGCGAGGCATCGATTGGCCATACAAGGTGCGATAGTGAAGTCAAAAAATACATGGGTGTGTTGGGTGGCTGCTGCAAATTGTGAGCTGACTTTAGGAGAGGTACAGAAAGGGCTAAGCTGACACACTTTGACAGGCACAACAGTTTTACACCAACATGAAGATGATTTTAACATCATTTTTCTTTGAAGACCTGAGACTTTCGCACAGCACTGCACGCACGTGTGTGTCGGTCCCTTGTGTGTCTGTGTGTGTTTAACAAATTTTAAGTAGGCAGATGTCCATTTCTTGTGCGTTTTCTTTAAAAGGTATATTCCGTTTCTAGGCATTAGAATAGGAATTCATAATATTATTGTTTTTTTTTGTGGCGTGGTTAATATCTGGGAGGATCGTTTTAAAGATGGAATGATGCAAAGACAGAAACAATGAGAAAACAGGTTCAGGGATGCAAGCCTTTCCCCTAACCTCTATGGAGAGGTGTGGCTGAGCCTGACCTGCAGAGCGTGGATATACGTGAAATGTTACATTCCCTTAAAATCTGATATTTCACATCCTTATTTTTATAGGGAGACACAACACAAAAGATCTTGTAATTGCTTTTCTGAAGGGCTCTGATTATGGAAGGGCTCACACAGCGGTTAGGGTTAGACACCAGCTTTATTGATCTCTTTGGGGGGAAATTGTTTGGTCCAGAGGCAGGAATACAGATATAAACTGTTACAGTAAGGGAAGAATTATATAAAAATGTATTAAATTAAATAAATAGGCACTAAAAAGAATGCTAACAGTTTAAGGCAGATATATGTATAATCACAATATTGTACAATGTAGTTTGTAATGAAAAATAAGGCAATGCTATATGACAGTGTATATGTTATACTGTACATCTATACTAGACAGTGGGCATTATTAATATTATGCGGATCAAGTTCATTGGACATATTCATATGTATGTGTAGCAGGTAATACACAGATAACACAGCTCTGTGACTGTGTACAAACAGCACAGATAACACAGCCCTGTGACTGTGTACAAACAGTGTAAGCCTCACTACAGTGATGTCCAGGCCAGATTACCTATTCCATCTAGGTGAAGTTAACAGATTAGTCAGGAGACCAGTCTAGGAGCTGACATCAACTTCTTATAAATGCATGTAAATCACTCTCTGACTCTGTGTGTGCATGTTCTCCCCGTGTTTGTGCATGTTCTTTCTGTGTTTGTGCACGTTCTCCCCGTATGTGTGCACGTTCTCCCCGTGTTTGTGCATGTTCTCCCTGGTGTTTGTGCACGTTCTCCCCGTGTTTGTGCATGTTCTCCCCGTGTTTGTGCATGTTCTCCCTGGTGTTTGTGCATGTTCTCCCCGGTGTTTGTGTGTGTTCTCCCTGTGTTTCTGCATGTTCTCCCTGTGTTTGTACATGTTCTCCCTGTGTTTCTGCATGTTCTCCCCGTGTGTGTGCGTGTTCTCCCCGTGTTTGTGCATGTTCTCCCCGTGTTTGTGCGTGTTCTCCCCGTGTTTGTGCATGTTCTCC
>JAODKE010000053.1:7540584-7551154 GCA_026779605.1 Mormyrus hasselquistii
GTGCGTGTTCTCCCCGTGTTTGTGCATGTTCTCCCCGTGTTTGTGCGTGTTCTCCCCGTGTTTGTGCATGTTCTCCCCGTGTTTGTGCATGTTCTCCCCGGTGTTTGTGTGTGTTCTCCCTGTGTTTCTGCGTGTTCTCCCCGTGTTTGTGCATGTTCTCCCCGTGTTTGTGCGTGTTCTCCCCGTGTTTGTGCATGTTCTCCCCGTGTTTGTGCGTGTTCTCCCCGTGTTTGTGCATGTTCTCCCTGTGCTTGTGCAAGCTTCCTCTGCCCATATGGTTTCATTCTGCAGTGCCGAAACATGCCTTTATCTAAGTGGCATCTTATTTTCCATATTGCGTGATTTCAAACTGAAAGTTAGGCTTTTAACAATGCTGCTAATAAACATTTTGATTTCCATATAACAATATGACATTCAGGTCAATTCTAATGGTGGGATATCTTTAAATCACGGATGGTTTGCACGCTACGGTTTCTCTCATCATACATTTGCAATTTAAGTCATGGATGTACTGTGACTATGCAGCAGAGTGTCACACTCTTGGCAAATACATTCCATCATGTGACTTAGATTAGTCATTTTAAATGGCACCAATTTTTTGCAATACGGGACTATAACATAACACACTTAAACAGACACCTCAGACCCCTAAGACGTGCGAATGACAGAACGTTCACTTGAGGTGCTGTCGGGTCTTGATCTGTTGACGTGGTAAATTGATGAGTATGAGTGAGTTATGATGTCCGTGCTTCAGGTTTCACGCAGGCCCTTGTATATCATAATGCATCCCGAGCGCCGGTGACAACACAGGCCTGCGGAACGAACAGTGTTTGGGTCGTTGACCGTTAGAGGGACAAGCCAGCTCTACAAAACCAGGAATGACTTTCATTTTCATTTATGATTTTGGAATTGTACTATAGGTTTCCATTCAAAAGTAAGAATGCAGCAAAAAGAGTCAGAGTTAAAAAGTATAATTAAATTGACAAACTGGTGGTTTTAACAAGGCAATAACCCTCATTTTATATTGATGCTATATTGATCAATAAAGAAGAGGGAAGGAATTCCCTTCTATTAAAAATACAAATAAAAGAATCCCCTGCACTCTTATGAAAAATGGATTAATAAATGAATAAACCCTTTGGATAATTTGCCTTTTTGCAAACGAAAATTCAAAATCTTCTCTTTGCCTCCCTCTTTGTGTTTTCTATAGCTTGGGAGGGCGTGGGGGGGGGGGGCTCATGTTACAGGATCGGCCAATGTTCGGCATCCCTGGAGCTGGGGGGGGGTTAGAGCCTTGCTCAAGGGCCTATGGACATATTACTGATCTGCTGAGGCGGGGGCTCAAACCAGCGATCTTCCAGTCATGAGAACAGAGACTGAGTCACTCACTGCTCCGGATGTCTTTCAGGCACCTTAAAATAAGTCTAACTCTTGACTTTTCATGTTTGTGGTTCTGCAGTGTTAGACTGAGTTACCCTTCCACATCCTGTGATCCGAATATGCTTTAATCTTCAAGAAGGGCTATAGACCCATCTATTCCAGGACCACCTCAGCTAATTCATCCAGCCAATGACCCGCTATCCCTTAGCTCAGTGTTTCCCAGTCCGGTCCTCAGGGCCCCACAGTCGGTCCACATTTTTGCTCCCAGTAAGGAGCTGGGTGGGAGCTAAAACGTGGGCTGTCTGTGGGTCTCTGAAGACTGGATCAGGAAACGCTGCTTCGGCTGGTTTAATGTATGTCCTGGATGCTCTTGTATCTTTCAACTCGTATTTGATTTGAATAGTTAGGTCTTAAATACTTGCTATTAAGTTCTTAAGTAATTTTTTTAATACAAAGCTCTTGCTCTGATGCCAAATTATACTTTTTACTGGTTATTTATTGGACTGATGCCTGTTTTGCTCCTTGACAATGTGTGCTTATAATGAAGAATCTGCCTCACCTGAACATGGCTTCAGGCAATTTGGGCAAAAAAACTTGCTAAACAAATGTTTATAAACGTATAAATTACAAATAATACTGAGTATGAATGCTTTAGTAATACTTCAGATTGTCGACAGATTTTCCTTTTTTTTTTTTTTTGCATTGCAATTTTAGTGTAATTCAAAGTTTTGAGACTCATAAAGTTTCGCCTTTTATTCTTTTCACATTAGGATATATTTATCATATTTATTCCAGCAGATAAAAAATCCATCTGGTTTGAAGGAACTGACATTTTTGTGTATATTATTCCGTCAGCTTGAGATGAAAATAGGAAAAGATTAAAACACTATATGGGAGAGTACTGGCTGCCAACATCCTGGTTACTGGGAGGGGGGTGTCTGACTCCAAAAGGCTTTTCTGGTGCTGGTGGGTTAAGAATGATGCTTTTAGCAAAATAGTGCTGGAGTGCTGTGGCTTAGCCCCTGTGCGATGACCTAAAGTAAAGTAACTCCAACCAGGAACCTACCTTTGCCAAGAATGTAACTTTGTCATATCTGTCATTCAGATCATGTAAATCATTTAGTCATTTACTACTCAATGCTAATATGGTATTGAAATACAGATATAATTTCGTAATCATTTAGGTTTCATTTCTTTGACATGAATACTATCTGGATACTCAGCAGAACTTGTATAGTTACTCTAGCCCAGTATAGTTACTCCCATTCACCCTGGAGACACATCCTTTCTTTCTGCTGCTAGTCGAACATTGTTGTTTTTGATTCTCTGCTCCGCTGCGTTCTGGCTTTTTCAACGCGCACCGTTTTCGTTTATATGTGCAGTGTCGTGCAAAAGGTCTTAGGCCGTCAAAGAAAACGTTTAAGGCTATTTATCTGAGTAGTAAGTATATATTTGCTGAAACACGGTTTAACATCAGAACGTATGCAAATTAACGGCAACGCAATAAAGGCTAACAAGAAGGTCTTCAGCTACCAGTATCTTGTTGGATTTGTAGAAGCGACGTGTTTGTTGAACAAAGAAAGCAGCAGCTGTAACATTTTCCCTGTCCTCTATATCTGGTACATATGCAGGTCAAAGATACACTCTGACAGAATTTATATTATAAATATAAGTTCCATTCTAAAGTAGAGCTTCATGCCACAAACTTCAGATATCCTTGAAGCTGTGGAAAACCTGTATGTCTCATCTCCGCCACTTATCATCGTTATTATTGGAATGTAAGCATATTTATGTACTGAACACCTTTGTTCCTCAAGAACTATGTCTACGAGACTTACTCCGAAGCCCTGCCGCATTCCGGAGATGCACACTTTCAGCTCTTAGTGGGATCCATGAAATACTTCTGAATGCTCCATGTAGAGCGGTTGCAGGAGTGTGGAAGGGGTCTTGATGGCATCGGAAAGCGCCGAGGAGTCAAACATGGGAAGGAATAGAGAGCTAAACCAATCGAAAGCATGAAAGCGACCTTAGTTTTTCCTTTTTTCATCATTTTGCCCCGTTGAGTGTTTTCTGCTTCAAACAACATCATGTACTTTCGATACCTTGAACTGGTGACCCGATAAAGATTTCAGACTCTCTTTTGGGTCAGGGTGCCCGCAGCGCTTTTATGGGGAATTCTGGGAGTCACTGGTTAATGACTTTGAGTGGCTTAATGGGCAGCACTGTCGCCTCACATCCCCCCCCCCCCCCCCGGGCTTGGAACTTTGAATTCTGACCGCGTTCCTATTTTGCACAGACTATTTTGCTTCCCTGTCGCTGGAACTGCTGTTTCGGCATTTTGGTGTTTGTCTGTGTGTTGTCAGTAATGGGAGCCCCGTGACTGGCTGGTATACCATGCTGACTGTTACCTGAAACAGGCTCTAAGCTGACAGTGACCCCCCCTACTGGAAAAGCAGTTGAATGGTGATGAACTCGCTTCCACCTTTCCTCTGTTTTGCTCTGCGCGCCGCGATTTTTGCTCGGTTTAACATCTGAAATACCTAGTAGCCTCCCCGCCGCCACCCGCCAAACGCCCGGTACTTATCCAAAAATTACCATTTCCTTGAACCCCAGCTCCTTGTCATTCCACCCGCCATTCCATCTTCACCCATCCAGAATCCCACACCCTCGGCGCATTATCATGACTGAGCCCCACATATCAGCTCATGCAGGGGGTCTTCAGGCTTTAGTTGCGAGTTCTGACACCAGTCACGGGGTATGGGTGAGCGCCATTGTCATGCTAACCAGAATGAGCTCTCGTCTCATCCCGAGTTCTCTCTCTTTCTCGCTCCGCTGCTCTTCTGCTTCCCATTTTTATCTGTCCCTCAAGTCCAAGTTAATCCGAGTCCAGAGAGTTCCCCGGCCCCGGGGCGGCCAATGAGTGCGCTTCGCTACTGGGGGGGGGGGTCACCCTGGCTCTCCTCTTGCCATGCCCAATGGGGGCCATTTCATATTCAAATGCTCCAATCAAGCCTCGTATCCATGGGGTTCCGTTTATGATCCTCGGGTCAGGAGGTCAAGATTCTACTTTACAAGCCAATAAATGAAGAGAAACATATATATTTTTTAATATGTTAGTGTCTGTGTATCAGCAATGTGAAGCAAACTCTAGATGCCCCCTTCCCATATAATCTCAGACATGACCATTTATTAATTATTTCCCTAATCTGTATATAACTAAACCAGTGCTTAATTTGTAAACTCTCAGGTGCCGGAGCTCATGAAGAGCACAGAGCCCCACTGCGACCATCATTATTGTATCAGGATGTGGAGCACAATGACTTTGAATGAGGTCACACACACACAAATCGGTCTTCAGCGACCATAATGCACCCTTAGTCATTAAACTGTAAGACGGACTTACCCTACTCGATGATTTTAATGGTCCAGAAGGTCAGAAATTCACCTATTTTAGTGGCCAAAAACAGGATGTTTCTGTGTATGTCGGTTTGTCCCTTTCAAATAAAGCCAGATAAGTGAAACACACTAATTGAGGCAGATGTACATCAAAGAAATCATACAACACAACCAATTTAATAAATATACATTTTTTTAGTCAAACTGTGGAATGCATACAAATTGAATTTTAAGTGTAATTATACTGGGTGTAGCGTGTGAGCTGAGTTCACAGCTGAACTCTGGGAAATTCCAGCACAAATTAAGAACTGAACTGTAATCCTACATATATACACTGTAATGCTACATAGATATTTACATATTTTCTGTGGTTGCAAATTTCAATTAAATTTATTCCTATTTAGCCTGAATCCCAAGCCTGAAGTTAACCTGCTAAGTTGAGGCTTAGGAAGTCATGCTGACAAAAGTGCGTTTTTAACAGTTTTCGACAGGTGCACCGTTTTCTGAAACACAGTCATTTTAGAAATACAACATTAATGATCGATTTAATTGACTTGATTAAAATATGAGTAGCCTGCAAAGGGTTGCATTACTGTTTCACTCTGCATTACATGTGCAGCACAAACACACCGAATATAAGCTAAAATGCCATGGTAGCCGGAAAGCCCGTCTATAATTCCCTTTGTGGTCAGAGTTCTCACTCATTGTCCGCCCTAAATTTAAGCTCCTGTTGACCTAAGACTTAAGTTGTATCAAGCAGCTTTTTCAGAATCTCATGTTTTTTTTCCTCTCCACGCCATTGTGTTTAGCTAGCAAGAGATGCGCACATTTGTCGAGGAAACTATCCGTCCTCGCTAGAGTCGCCGCTTTCGATCCACCCTCATCTCCCTGGGTCCACGACAATAAAATTTGTGGGAGGGGGGGATCAATACTGGAAAATACAAGATAAATTGTGTCCCATATTGATTCAAAGCAAGACACAGAATTTCTTTATTTAATACAGGAGGATTGCGTAATATATGGGACGGGTGCAAACTCCAATCCTCATATTTTCTTATGTCCTCATATGCCAAAAGACTTTGCTTGATTAAGCTGACATGTTCCTTTTGCATGATAAAAAAGAACTGAACAAAAATAAAAGAAACGTTCATATGTACCGTAGGATTAGCTACAATCAACAAGAACAGTCCTTACAAATCAAAGTATTTTTAACTCTTTAACTCAAACCAATAAGGAATATTGTCAAAAAAAGTGAGTTTAACTTGCCTCATGGCTCAACTCCTGTTCTGAATGGTGAAATATGTGTCAATCATCTTTGTGCCAAGAATGCACAAGAGCGACCACCATTAGAAAGAGCAAGATAAACTATGCTTGATTTGGTGGGATAAAAGGGGTCATATTCCAATTAACTATCCAATCAACAACTATACAGAATTGATAAAAAAAAATACATTGAAGTCTATTAGCTTAGTGAGGCAGAAAATGTTTTGTTTCACTGCAGTTCCATTCATCAACCAAAGGGTGGTGCTGTTTTGCAGTATACTTTGTCTGACATTTTTCAACAAAATCACTATTTTGGATTAACATACACTGGCATTAAAACAACATTTCATGCGAAATTAATTGCTTTTTTGGTGAAACTCCTCTTGTATATAGAAGCCGCCCCTTGCGTATTTGACCTGTAGCCGCTCGTTCTCTTCAGGGTCGCGAAGGGTCCAGAGCCTATTCTGGCGGCTACCGGTGCAACCCGGGACATGGTGTCAACCCATCACATGACAAACTAACAATGTGGTAACTCCAGTTAGCCTCAGCATGTTTTTGGGCTGTGTGTGCATGTAGAGAGGAACCAGAGTACCTGAGGGAAACCCCATAATGACACAGGGAGGACATACAAACTCCATACACACGGAGCCACGGCAGAGACCCGAACCCGGGTCCCAGTGGTGTGTGTGTCAACAGGCCAGACCACAGCACCACCATGCTACCCACATGGAACTTGTATTAATCAACATTATTAATTAACTTCAATAATTAACTTCATTGAAATGTCAGTGAAATTGTTGTTCTGTTTCATTCATCATACCACCATATCAATTAAGTAAAGAGTTTTATGTATTGGTCCTCTTTAATTCATGTTATACGTTTTACATAAGGTTTGGTAATGGAATGAATTAAGACAGCTGTCACCTACCCCGAGAATACAGTGACGAATCTGTATCTGCTAACTGTGGCCAAGGTGACACGGATAGGTTGACTTCCCTGTCCATTCATTAAAGTGAGTTGTCTGCCCCAGTACAGCTGAAATCTGCGCCCTGGGGTCCTACAGGGATGGAAGAGAAAGACAGCAGTCCATTAGTGAATCAGTCAGCCAGAAAGCTTCCTGAATCTGTGCTATCCATAGTAACATGAAGACGTCAACTTCAACTTAAGCTCGACTATAAAAATAGCCACGTGTTTTGTCTAAGAATTTTATCAGTCAGCCATACTCAGCAGTTTGCACTTGCGGAATACTGCCAAATCAGAAGAAACAGAATAGATGGATTTATGGAGAAATTGAAGGGGAGTGACGTAATCTATACTGTATTTAAGGGCGTCATAATCATTTCCAACTGTGACTTCACGCTGCATGCTAGATCACACACAACATTTTTACTTCTGTGCCCTTTCCAGTCCTGTTAGATCAACACCGGACAGTTCTTTAGATATATACAGAACTATACAAGCACTACATAATGAACATCAATACACTTTTCACACTTCTGTTCCAGCAGGTGCATTTTGCAACAAAACATCTGGAATTATACTGGAGAAATGCACGGTAAAGCAGGTGATCCTTCTTGGCCTCAAACCCATAACATTCAAAATACAGGTTATCACTCTCTAACATGTTGCCTGCTATAGACAATATCACACATGACAGGATAACGTTACACCCCTGAAAAATGGAGAGAGATAAGAAAAAAGACAGAATGCTTCCTCGGGGAGAGCATTTACTCAGATGTTTGTCAAACAGATACACAAATCATAAACAAAGCATTCGTTGTGGGACACATACATTATCTAACCCTATTTAAAACACAACTATATGTAGACTTAATTATTAAAGAAGTTATTCACCAACAACTGCACAAAACCATTTACAATGCGCAGAACATTTAAAAGTTACCACACCAACAATATGCACCAAGTGCACAAACAAGCAGGTGAAACACATTTACGTAAGCGCACATGTGTCGTTCTGAAGAAAGCTGCAGCACGGTACACAGAAACGGGTAAACCCAAGAAAGTGGGCCTCGCCTAAATGCATATTAACGTATCCTGTAAAGCTTCATTTAAAGTTACTTGAACGCTACATATAACTTCGCGAAACTCTACGTTACAATAGAAAATTATATTATATTATATTATAAATCACTTGACAGTGCAAAACGCGGTCGACATCTGAAAATGGGTAGAAATAATCACCAAAACATGCGACGTCTTGTCAGTAACAGCATTTACTCATACGAGAAAAATATCACGGCCTCCTCTTGAAGGAAGTACCATGATCTGCCCGGGGTATGTGTGCAGAGACAAAAGAAATCTCATCTATCAGATCGAGACCATTTTACAGGTCATGGAGAACAAAAAACAGTTTAATTTGAGCAATAAAAAATAACACAAACAATGAATTCATTAAAAGTATTATCCTATCTTTAACTCTTTTCAACATAATAATAATAAAATATATTTACTGATTTTAAACACATCTTATAAATTGTTTTGCGTAACCATATGATCTTTTTAATTTTATCACAGACTCATAAATTCACTGGCTCTTAACTTATAACAGACCGTTAGAAATGTTACAGTTCTAACTTTTCACAATGCCACCATATAACATTGAATATTTTATTTACTAGACCCTTTAATGCTAAATATTGATTGCAAGGCTAGAGCAGCAAAACCCCCCTTAATATTTAATTGTGCAAATGTTTGACAAAAAGTTCAGGTTCCGATTCTTTAGTGAGAAACACTATATCCAGCAGTCATGTGCTTGACTACACTCCTAGAAAAAAGGGCAAAAATGTGTACCTTTGCTTGTCACTGGGGCCGTACCCTCAAGGGTCTGCCAATTGTACCCTTAGCTGTAGGTAATTGTGCCTTTTAAGGTACAGAAGTGGACATTTCTGTACCATCCACGGTACAATATTAATGCTGTTTGTACCTTTGGGATGTTCCGAAGAATCTATTTCTGTACCTTAAAAGAGTACAATTGCAGTGGTACAGCCCCAGTGACAAGCAGTGGCTCACGTCTATACCCTTTTCTTTCTGAGAGTGTACGGTGAGCCAATAAGAATAGAAAATGTGGTAGAAACGTGGTAGAATTGCACAGGGTCTGGGGCAACGGGGTCCCAGATGCTTGGACACGTTGGGCACAAAAAAGCCCCCTTTGCCATTTGGATGCCCCAGAACAGCCAATAAGTTGGCAGCAGCCAGTACCACTAGCAACGGCTCTTATTCGGAGTTGTCGGAGAGCGGGGTCAGCTTGTGCGTGTGAGACTGTGTCTGCGTGTGGTTGATTTGGTGGGGGTGGGGTGGAGGGTCGTTAAATAGAGATGAGGGGTGGTGCTCAGTCCTCAGAGAAGGGATGAGTCCTGCAGTACATCCTTCGTCCCGAGCCCTTGCGCGCACCACTTCCACAGACCCAGCAAGTCCCTCGCACGCTTTCATGTCCGCGCGCAGTTCAACGCGCCTTTTTGGTGGCCTAGACGCAGTGGAGAGGGCCGTTGGCTTACCGTCAATATAGCGGATGCATTTCAGTTTGGCAGACAGTCACTTTCGAATGACTTGAGGGGCCCCTTCAAAATTATTAACGCACTAGGTTTATATTATTCTATTTCTGTTTTAATACTATTCTTAGTACTGTATAAATTAAATTTAAAAAATATAGCAATAATAGTAATAGTAAATAGCAATAGTAATGGATGTAGGGTCTTTGTAAGTTCACTTGTTCTGATTATTTAAATTTGTCAAAGGATGTTTGGTATATAAATTATAGTCACATTTTGGAAATTAATAAAATACTTAATAGTCTGCAATTCACTAACCTTCTTGCCCCTATTCCACTGACCCCACCCCACCCTCCCCCTAAAAAAAATAAATAAATCTTGGAGACCTAAAAACCAAACATAAAAGCCTGCCTGGTGAAATTGCCTCAAATCACCCCAATTTTGTCATTAGGCATGTGAGACCACGCTGTGATTGGCCAGCTCCCCGATCCATATTCAACGGCGCGGGATGAGGCCGGGCTGCCCGCTGTGAAAATGGTGTCGTAATCAGTCACCACCAGTCCTGCTGCATCAGGCCCACGGCGCCCCGGCCTCCTCCTCTGCCTGTAAGGAGATCCTAATAAGAGTCTGTGCTGATCTGGACTTGAGTGTGGAGATGGAGAGAATGGGGGCATAGGGGCAGAGGTAGTTAGTGGGGTGAGGTTAGGGGGGGGAGGGACTTTTTTGTTCCCACATTTGATTATTCAGGTTGGCTGAACTAAACTCTTACCCTCTCCGGTGGCACATTTGCATTCCCCCCCCGAACCTCCTTGAAGCGACCAGGCCAGTCTAAGTTTTAGGGTGTCACTGTGCTGTGAAATATAAGCGAATAAACTGCAGGCTTTAAGACACAAACTGCCAGCTGTCAAATCCCTTGACCCGCCCCCCCCCCCCCCCCCGCCCCCTTCTCCCGCCCCCCCACCGCGCGCCCCCGCCGCCGCCCCCCCCCCCCTCCCCCCCCCCCGCCCCCGCCGCGCTAGGGC
>JAODKE010000053.1:7552186-7564792 GCA_026779605.1 Mormyrus hasselquistii
ATTGAGTCCTTTTTAAAATGTTTGAGATTTGGGGTTTAAATTTCAGAAAAAAATTTAAAATTTCAAGAGAAGAAAAAAAAATTTTATTTATTTCCTGGACCCCCCCCCCCCCCCCCCCCCACCATGACTGGAAAACAGGACAAGCTAGGGGCAGCGCAGGGAAATGGAGTCTTGGGTGATATTCGGCCACACGTTGTGTTTGTTAGCCACCCCCCCCCCCCCCCAGGGGAGCCTTACTTCCCCCCTCAGAGCGCCAGGAGGCCGGACCCTGAGCAGGCATTGTGCATGCTAATCAAAGTGGAACGCTGGGGTGACAAAAGGGGGGAGGAGCACGGCACCTATGAGGGCAGCCT
This sequence comes from Mormyrus hasselquistii, assembly GCA_026779605.1. Lineage (NCBI taxonomy): Eukaryota > Metazoa > Chordata > Actinopteri > Osteoglossiformes > Mormyridae > Mormyrus > Mormyrus hasselquistii. The sequence goes on from JAODKE010000053.1 coordinate 7,552,540, forward strand.
GTTCAGACAGCAGGACCGCTGGGCGTAGCGGTAACAGCGGAATCTGCTGGCAGTCGTCTGCTCGTCCCGGGACTCTCCGCCTGACGCCTCTCGCAGGGCTATGCTGGAGCACAGAAACGCTTAATGTGCGCTTGACCCGTAGAAGAGGGAACAAATTTTATGCAATTTCAGTTGATATTTTTGATGTCCTCCTTAAATTATATTTTCGATGTCCTCCTTCTTAAAAACTCAGACGCCTCACAGTTTGCTTGACCTGGTGAAATTATATGCAGTATGAATGACACGCAATGTTACAGCGTTGAAATGTTGGGAATGCAACTTTTTGCAGAAATGGCAATATTGTCAGAATCAGGTTTGTTCACTGACGAAAAGTACACTACAAAAAGTACAGGACATACAATAAATAAACAACTAGACATAAGTGTTAAAAAATAAATACATACATATAGATAGATATAGATATAGTACATACAGAAGAACTAAATCTTAATAAATATATTTAAATATATGAACTGACTGGAAGATAAAAACTGTAAGACAATACTGAGTAAGAACAGTGTAATGTAAGGTCACTGTGCCAGTGAGAAACACTGCTATGTGCAGTTATGTGGTAAATTGAGGAAATCACTGTTTGATGGCTTCTACAGCTTTTGGGTAGAAGCTGTTCTGGTTTCTAGTGGTTCTGCTGTTTATTGCTTGATGAGAATGAGGTGGGGGGGGGGGGTCAGTGATAATCTTTCGAACCCGAATGATTAGTCTGGCTTGGTGCGTGAGAGACTGCAGCCCGTGGTGTCCTCCGCTGATCTGACCATGCGCTGAAGCTTTCCCCTGTTCCTGGCAGGAACCGCACCAAACCACACCGTCGCGGACGATGTAGGGATGGACTGAATAATGTCGGTGTGGAACTGAACCAGAATCCCCTTAGCCGCCGCAGAACACAGGAGTCGCGGCTGGGCCCTCGACAGTGTGACTGAAGCTGAACTCCCACTTCAGATCCGTGGGCAGGAAAGCGCCCAGGTACTGAGCAGGCGGCCCTGTCATTGACGCTCATTAATTCATTCTATTTATTGCAATTATTCCATCCAGTTATTCAAACAGTGGCAGCATGCCAAGCAGGTCGGGTCAGACCCTCTCTCCAAGGCCACATGCCGTACCCCAGGGGTGGGCAATCGAATCCGCAAAGGGCCAGCGTGATTGCAGGGTCTTGGGGTAACCTTTAGGTCAGCTGTTCAAACCCAGGTGTCAGGACTTCCCAGCCAAACAGCGCTAATTAGTAATCTTACAAGGGCTTTGCAACAAAAACCCGCATACACAGGCCCTTTCTGGGTAAGAATGCCCACCCCTGCTCTGGCTTCAGGGTGGGAATAACCAGTAGGTCCCCAGGCAGCCCGGAGACACTCTAGCTACTCTGGATTATGGATATGATAACTCCAACATGTCTTAGGTCAGGTCAGAGACTTCTGCTAGGTGTGCCTTGGAATATTAGAATAAAGAATATTATTTCAAAGCCTCCCCGGATTTCCAAACTCCTCACTCTATCGCAGAGGAAAACAATCGTTTGACCACTTTTTCCCATTTAACTTTGCAAGGTTGTCAGGTGTGGATAGAGATAAACTGCGAGACTGATGATGCAGCTCCTGTTTCAGCACCAAGGACCCGCTCAGCGCCTGCAAACCTGCGGCAACCGATTTAATCCGCTTTTTAATCTCCAGTCTCCATTTACCTTCACTGGCGAACGAGATCCATTGAACACACTTAAAACTCCTTCACTAAGGATGGAATCTCATCCATCAACTGAAAGCGGCAATCCGCCCGTTTCCGAGAGGAGACCATGGCCTTGCATCTGGAGCTTCTGACAATGAACGATTGTATAACCAAGATTTATATCGATTGTTAAGCCATTAATAATCTTTAATACGCTTAATAATTAAAACAATTGGAAATTACAAGTTCCTAGTTGGAAATTTTAGCTGGAACGCCCTCTGAAGTCAAAATTCCTGCTCATGAAGTTGGAGGAATCCACACAACCCCAAACTCAGACCTCAAGATGACTGTGCCGTCATCAACTGCTCTTAAAGTTGTAGTTTTATGCCGTTTATTAGCACTTATGTCTTATTTGTGTCATTAAATCGGCCGTACACACAGTACTGTCCAACCGCTATCTGTGGACGTGTCTCTACGGTATTTATATGTATAAAATACTGAGTAATGTGTAGTTAACAACTGATATTGTTAATAATGGCTAGTAATTAAGCAGGCTAGAACTGGGGTCTGTTTCACAAAGCAGGGTTTGTTGCTTAGCCATTTAAGCTGAGGTAACTTAAATCCTAGTAATGAATAATAATTTGCCATATGAATGCTAATTAAACATCAATGAGGCATTCTCCCCCATAAGACATACAAAGTGCATTTGGGATTCCAGTGCACCTTTGACAAACTCTGTCTGTGACACTTTTCCAAAGGAGTCTGAACTATTTGCACTGGTGAGATAGATGGAGAGGAACCTGCTATGCACATGACATCACAGTAGGCGGGAGTCACTGCGCTCACACCCACTGCGAGAGCCACATCGATTTAACAAGAAGGCGGCCAAAGACTAAGGAAAGGAGACACAAATGGATCATTGCAATCTGCAGAAACAATCCAGACTTCAAAATACGGACTTGCACTTGTCATTTTGTATCAGTTATGTTGGTTTTTTGGATAAACGCATATCTAATATAATATACTGTATTCGCTCATCAGTGATATATTTAGCAGCATTAATTTATATTCAATATAAGTGTAAAGATTTTGCCAGCATTTATTATAAAACGTCTTTATGTGCCTTATGTTCCACAAGTACGGTGGGGGATGATCAGCAAGTGCAAGCTAGCCAAGACAAACACAGGTGTTTTTTCTCGTGGTTACAGTGCACTAAATCGTGTGCCTAATTTAGTTTAACATTCCCATGAAATACTAAATCAAGCTCACAAAATGTCTAACTGGTATTTCTTGTGCTTCTACAAAGTGAAGCACGCTGTCGTGATCACTGAAGAGTACCATCGTACAGTATAGTACGGTCTATCGCCGAACCAGTTCCTACTTAAGGTACATCATCACTGCTTGGACTGCAGTGTATACAGAAACTGGAAACTTGAATGACATCTTCATAAATTCATAGATGGTCGTATTTGGAGCAGCGGTTTTCAGTTAAGCAAAACAAACTTGTCAAATCCAGCACTACTTACGGCCCCGATCTATTGTAACACAAACAGAAAAGCAGACGGATCCAGTTTAGCTTGTCCTCACCGGTCTTGTTTGCACAGTGGAAAAATGATATTAGTCACGTTAGCTAGTATCTGCAATATGACGCAGGGGGCTAAATGAAACATCTTATATAAAGCCTATAGCATTCCCAAGCTTCTCTGGCCGGCGCGACGCATAACACATATAGCGAGGAATGCAGTGTTAAAAGAATGTGGAGTGATGCACATAGGCTAGCAGAAGGGTATTCCAGTGCATCCTGGCACTGCACGTCCTCCGTCACATCATCGGTGCCCGTGCTTGTATGCTAAATGGCTCAAATTGCTTTCAAGGGAAAGGTGCTGATAGAATTTCGGAAGACTTTCAACTTTGGTCTGAATAGTGCAGGTGCGTTTGAACCAGCTGAATCACTAAATTTTACAGTAAAACAGCAAAAAACAAAAAAAAAAACACACACACTGATAGCTGTAATCACGTATGTAGCGTCAGTTCCACGTTGCAGCCCAGGCTGTAATCCTTTCTGCAGCTGGCGCCCTACACGCTACACTCTGGCGTTGGCAGATTTGCATTCTCTTAGACGGTGTCATAGGCCACTGCTTTGTGTACATAGGGATTTTGGGGGGGGCGGTCCAAAACCATTAGCTAATTACTCCTCTCCTCCATCGTACCTTTTCCCACACAGTCACCAACCTGCTGGGGCGAGACAGGAAATACCGGGCAAACCTGCCTTTCAGGACTCCCAGATACTCCTGCGAACCAATGGCAGCGCATCGATACAGTTACAGAGGGCTCTGGTATGTACGGCGCCATGCGCGCGTTCGCTGGGGGGAGGATAGTGGGCTGTGAAGAAAGGAGGTGGGAAGGTGGGGAACAGGAAGGCAAGGGTGCAAAACAAACGAGCTCAAGGCCCTGACTTGCAGCTAAAAATATGGGGTGGGGTATCCAGGGTGGAGAAGCACCCCCGCTGTCCTACCCGAAGCATCCGTGTTCTTTCTGGAAAGACGCAGGTATCTGCCATGTTTGGTGTTCGGCTCTCTGTCTGGGCGAAACGCTTAGCTGGAGGTGTTCATGGTATTAATGTCTGGTAGAGACAAGGGGCCTCTTTCTGGTGGAGTCACCAAGAAGAACTGTCAAGAAGTGGTGTGGGTTGGCTGTATTTTTACCGATTCGGTCTTTTTGACTGCACTGTCTGCGTGACCCATCGGCTGAGGTCAAGGGCGTAACACTGGGGGGGTTGAGGTCTCCGCCCATTACGGGGGAAACATGATTATTGGGGGGGTGAATTAGCTAGTTTTGATTTATCGGGGGGGACTACAAACCCCCCCGTAATTTACGGCCATGGTTGAGGTAAGTTGTCACTGGGAGGAATGCAATGCACTTAACTCTCTGTCTCTCTTCTTATCTCATAAAAGGGTTTTGAAGAGTGTTGACCTTTTCCTTTTATAATTCAGATATCATTGCTGACACACGGTGCGCAACATTTAACTCATATCGTGACATAGCAGGGGGCAGCTAATTCAGTGTCCGGGGAGCAGTGCTTGGGGGCGGTACCTTGCTCAGGGTACCTCAGTGGCGCCTTGCTGGACGGGGAATTGAACCAGCAATCTCTCGGTTACAAGTGCGCTTCCCTACCAAAGCATGAGGTGTGACTGTTGTGTCGTTTCGGTTGCCAAATATGACCCATCACCTCACCTGCCAAGTTTTGCACTTCACTGTACTACAGGTAAATTTGCTTTCCATTTTCTGTTTATTTCATCTCAAACAAGTTCTGCGGGATGGAGATCCAGAGACTGGGCAGGCCAGTCCTTCACGTTCCTTCTTCAGCGCATAGTTCTTGCACAATTGTGAGGTGTGTCTTACATCATCTGTTCCTGAAGACAAAGAATTCCCCGATCAGCTGTAATACAATGGCAAGTCTTTGAAGCATAATACTGCAATACTGGCCGAATACTGCGCATGGTAAGAAACCATTATATGTAAACATCTCTGAGCCCGTATCTTTATAATATGTCTCCCAATCCAAATTTATTCCCCTGAACTCGTTTTAATGGACAAAAACTATGCATTGTGGTCATTTATTTACCATTTAAATGTTTATATATCAGGTAACTTTTTAAGTAATTTCAAATGGTAACACTTTACTTTATGGGGCACAAATACTTAGTAATAACTCAGTTACTACTGAAGTACAATATTTTATCAGACAAATCATTAACAAATATAGTTGCTACTTGAGATAAAAGATGCATCACAAATCATTAATGACGAACAAACCTGAGATCAGTATTTCACTTGTGTTATTCATGACTTAATCCTTCACTAGTTTGCAAAGGTTTACAGAATAGACATTATACTTATAGTAACAAATACAGTAACTGCTTGGGATGAAAGATGCATCATGATTCATTAATGATGAAGAAACATTAGATCAGTATTTAACTTTTCTTCATGATTTTCCGTAATTCCTTCAGTAGTTCTTTCAGTACTTTACAGAATTAACAGATATAGTAGCAAATATAGTAACCGCTTTGATAAAGCATGGGTCACGATTCATTAATTATGAATTAACATTTAGTTTGTGGTTAATTAATACATAAATAATAGTATAATGCTATATTGTTTGTGCCCCGTCAAGTAAAACCAAAGTAAACCTTTGCCTTTTATTTTAATCAGCAGGCTGCAGAATTTTACTGTTTGCTCTTTACGTTACATTGCAAAGCCAACTGAAGACAGGAAGCCCATCCTGGCCAATTAAAAGTCATGATAATAATACTATAATTATCTAGAATCGTATTAACAAATCAAGGTACTCTTAACTCTTGGCTCTTTCCCTATACAGAGTGTAGAAACTCCTTTTCCACAAACCAATGAAGAATATTGGTGATCAAGTAGATTTAACTTGCATGATGGCTGTGGTCAATCACTCTCCTTTTCAGATATACTCACACACACACACACACACACACACACACACACACACACACACACACACACACACACACAGGGGGAGCCCATCCTCCAGGGGCCGGCAGGGAGAGTCAGGAGTCACACTGTCCAAACAATAAAATTTAACACACGGACGGGGAGCAGGGGGCAGATGACAAGCCGGTGCCGACGCTCCCTCCAATCGCCAGGCAACTAGTAGGCAGGCAATTGGTCATACATGGAAGATGACACAGGCAGAACGGAGAGCTGGGTGCACGGACGTCATTGGTAGTGGCGACGTCACATGTTGCAGGGCGTGCTGGACATCTTGACAGATCGAGGTCTCCAGGCAGCACCCCTCAGGAGGAGTAGGGGAATATATTCAGTACTAAAAGTTAGGTGAGTGCAATATGACATGCAAGTTGCAAGCGCCGGCAGATATGGTTATGGCAGCATAAGTAGGCGGGAGAAGGAGGTGGGAACGCAGGCATGGGGAGTCCCTGAAATGTCAGCACTCCAATCCCACATGCGATTGTGAAGCTAGAGTGACAGCACTGTCAATTCAGCTCATCCAAGGCCAATGGCACTGATCCCCACCCAGCTCTACACCTCACACTATAGGTCTGACTGGGAGTGAGGAGTTAGCTAGAGCTAGAACTAGTGTCCCTATAAGCTAAACTAAACAGGTGTGTTTTTAGTCTAGACTTGAATATTGCGAGTGAGCCTGAAACCCACACATCTGGTGGGAGATCATTCCACAGCAGAGGAGCTCTATAGGAGAAAGCTCCGCAGCCTGCCGTAGCTCTTTCTACCCTAGGTACTAACAGATATCCCACGCCTTGAGAATGAAGCAAGCGCGGAGGGTTGTATGAGGTCAGCAGATAACCAAAGTATTCTGGTGCAAGGCCATTCCGTGCTTTGTAGGTTAATAGCAGTTTTTTTATAGTCAATTCGAAACTTAACTGGTAACCAATGAAGGGAGGATAAGTGTAATGTGATCAAATTTTTTAATGTTTGTTACAACTCTGGCTGCTGCATTCTGTACCAGCTGAAGTTTATGTAAGGATCCAGACGGGCACCCAGAAAGGAGGGCATTACAATAGTCCAGTCTGGAAGCTACAAAGGCATGTATTAATTTTTCTGCAACCATGATACAACGGGAATACAACGGGGAGGCTAGTGACTAAAAATCAGCTTTATTGTAGAATATTCAGAAAATCTTCTGGTCCACTGTTTTAGAACTATTGACCTCTACAATCTTCCTGGGAAGTTTGAAAAAAGACCCATCAAAAAGGTTTAGATGCCAGACAGCTTTTTTTGCAGGATGGAGGCTGCAGGCTAGTTTATGCTTCAGCTGAACGCTCTCTTCCATTTACAATTTTGCTGCCCTTTGTCATTGCAGTTACATGCTTGAGACAATTGTGAATCTGATCAAATGTACATTTTTAAATGTATATAATGCATGTAATGTTTTTGTGAAGTATTAATAACATCTATCAAAGATTAAGTATGGTAAATAGAGTAAATAATAACAAATAGATTATCTTAAAATTTGATCACTTCCAATTAGTTACTTCTACAATGAACCTCTGAAGTTTGAAAAAAATCCATTAAAGACTTTTACAGTTACTGTATTCACAAGACCAAGTGTCTCCTATAGCTGCCATTTCCTTCCTTTGCTGTCACACAGCACCGCTGCTTTTTTGGGGCAATTTGTCAGAAAATGAAGCCAGGTGTAGATCTTAATCCATATAAAGTTTTTGTGAAGCAGTAATAAGATGCAAACTGCCCTTTTTAAATATCACTAGGAAGTGCTGCTTTAATTTTGGGGCAATTTCTTTCAAAATTTACTGAGTTTTAGATCCTCAACCATAGAATGCCTGTACAACATCTGAAAAAGATCCATAAAATAGTTTTTGAGTTATCACCTCACATACCAAAGCTTCTGCAGCGGCAATGGCAGACCAATGCTAAAACCGTGTACATTCCCCATATCAGGGACTACTGCTATGGTTTCACACTCATGTACTCAAGCTTTGGTTTATGAGACTTATATATGTTATCAGTCAAAGTAAATTTTTACAGCCATTTATCTGGCTAGCAAGTGAATATAGTATTATAGTCTTCAGGTTTAGAGAAAAACACTTTGACATGGTAATGAGTGAAAAACAATATAAAACAAGAATTTCTTCTGTCCTGAAAAAGTCACTGATATCTTCTTGGATGTCTAGAAGAACACTGCATCGGTTCCCTAACCTCTCCTGAGGGGCAGCCTGGCTATTCCATGTATTAATTAAATTTCACCACCAGCACATTTACAGTAATTGATTAATTCAGTCAACCAGATAATGGTCACCTTAACAAACTCGCCGGTGTGTTGGATAGTTACTGCCAATAGGATGGAGAGCTTTTGAAATGGCGAAGTAGTTTAACAAATATCGTAATATCATGGTTCAAAGTAAATGTCACACACACACACACACACACACACACACACAGGTTTGTATTTATATGTTTGTGGGGACTCACCATTCATTTCTATGGGTATAACTCTAATCCCAACATGACGACCTTAACCCCTACCCAGCCCTAACCTTAACCAGAAGTAACCGAACAAACTATGAGACTTTTGGCTTTTTTAGTTGTTTGATTACATTCACAGATGTTTGTGAGGATCCAAAAAAATGGTCCCCACAACGTCAAAAAATGAAATATACAATGAAATATAAACCTAACCCACACAGACACACACAATCGGACACAGACACGCACACGCTGTACGCACTGTATGTGTGTGTCCCACTGGGAAGGATGTTGTAGGTTCCTGGAGAACTCAAGCGGACTTTATTTTCATGCCATCCATATACAGGAATGAAACATTTCTCCAAGACCTTGGTGCAACATGCATAGAGAAAGCGTCAAGGGGAGTGTTTTCACAGGAAGATACTGATCCAGGGGGGACAACTGCAATGCAAGTGTGGCTGTACGTCAGTACAAATGACTATCACACACAGGTTGTGCCGGAGGATCTGCCTGAAAATGGCATAAAGGATGTGTGCTTGTGGACACTGGCGTATTAGAGTGTTTGTGGAGTTTGTGTAAGCAGCATTATTAGTAACTAACATAGTGTCTGTACTTCCTGCACATATGTTTTTTTTCCAGGTTGGTCTTCTTGTCTGTCGAACCTCGTTTTATTTTGTGTGAAATATTTCTACATGAACTTTCATAGTTTATCATTTGTAGTTGCAGAAACAGACCGATTGCTGTATCCGGTTACAGGTGCTCTCTAGTTCCCCCTGGTGGATTTTCAGTGACATTCTATCATTAATATCTCTAGATTCACTGTCATACCAAAAAAACAGCACGATCGGAAACAATTCAGTAATTGGATGATAAAGCATGGATTACCCATTTGCTAATGATTCTTAAAAAATGCTTCTTAAATCTTCAAATGTCTGTTTGTAGGCAGTGCATTTAAATTTAAACCTATCCCGATAATAAAGAAATTTGGAAGATTTTTGTGTCATTGATTGCCGACCGATATTAAACAACCCCTGGATTATCTTTGTGCTCCATGTGTTGTTCAATGTAATATGTATAAAAAAAAAACGTTTTTCACATTCATCGCGCAGGCAACTGTATAGATTACATCACTATTCACTTGTTTTTAGACTTAAAAGTACTTTTAAATCGTATGGTGAGAGAGTGAAGGGGGGAGTTGTGTCTTTTTCATTAATTCAGCAGACATGTCTGTTGCTCTGTTTCGGCACGCCTGTGAAGAAGCATGACAGAACGCTGTCCCAGAGGTATCTCTGTCACTTTAGACAGAGTGGAGCACCTGACGTCTGAATAGGCCTGACCGAGTGGGGCATCTCACACGGCTTTGCCGTCACATAATAATATCAGCTTTGCAAAAGGGTCCCACGCATTCATTCCTTGAGGTGTGCGCACCCTCAGTCTGCTTTTGGTCTATACCAGCTCTCACCCTTTCACATTGAAACCTTCACACCATTAAGGCCTCGCCTGAGCTCTGCTCGCTGGCACGGAATGCTCCGTTCTGTAGCACACTTTATTATTATTATTATTTTTCCACTACTCTCCAAAAACTGTGAGCCAAACCTGCTTTGAGAGGATGAGGGTATTTTGTTACAGATGCTTTGCCATTCAATCGTGAAGAGGGCAGACTGCTAATACATGATATCACTTTGGGTATTGTATCATGGCAAAGGGCTCCCACAACAAACCCAAAAACACTTCCTCTCCCTTACCCATTAATACCACACCCAAGAGACCATGTAACACTAGAACGGGTCTCACAGAGCACAGGCAATTCTCCTGGCTCCTTAGCCTCCTTTAGAATCGTCACCGACAACTAAGTCGAGCCTCTGTGAGGACATACGGTCATGTGCGTGTTAATGTCATTTAAAAAGTGTACTTCTCATTGCACGGCAGTGACGCAGTAGCTAATGGCCGTCCCGCCGACTAACTCCGAGTTTATGAAAAGGAAATGCAATATCTCCGGTTATAATACGCGAGATAAAAATTTATTGTACGGTGAGCTCCGAATTTATCGGCAAGATTTGGAGACATGGGGAAAGGAGACGGGTGGGGGAGGCGGAGGCGGAGTCACAGGAGTACACAGCGCCGCGGAAGCGTCACACCTTTCAGCTTCATTAAACCAATTTCACGCTGAGCTGAGCTAAGAGAGGAGGGACTGAATCTCGGGCAACGTAACAATGGCACATTGAGGAAAGAGGACCGGGGTAAATTAGGTACCACTTCAGAAATAGCAAATTAAAAAAGGCAAGTTAGAAATGGAAAGTTGAGGGGAGATTATTACGTCTTTATTGTGGCACCGCACACTCCTTTCGACGGCTTCCTCGTTTTCTCTCACCACTTCTGCCTTGCCGGCACCCCCCTCTATAAACCAGCCTCTCTTAGAAAGAATGAGAATCTATTTCAGCCCCGGTAATTGGTTTTTAAGATGCTCTTACAAATAACTGCAGATTAAAAAATGGCAAAACCTCCTTAAGATCTTCTTTGCAGGCCCTTGATTTGATTCTACCATCAATCAAAGCTTTTTTAAGCTGCCCCAAGCCACTACCATCTCCTCCCGCATGAATTTAAACTTTCAGTCAAATGCATATAATTTTGAAGGTGATATAATTATGTATTATGTTTAATGGCATCAAGTTTAGAATTACATAAGCAGCTAAATATTTTCAGTCCAGCAGACCCTTGCTATGTGGCACGTTGACTCTGCCACAGGGGTCTCTGCTCAAGTTGCACACACTGGTTGGAGCTCATCGTCTATAAGGGCCATCATGAGGCCAGCGGCTGTCTTGCTACGAAACGATCTCCTGCGCGCCACAGGTCACGGCGGGTGAGAGATGGGGGGACCCTGGTCAAACCGCCGTGGGCCGTCTGGCTCAGAGCAAGTGCCACCGTAAGGGTGACAGGCTCCTGCTTCTGTCCCAAGCTGGAGGACAGAGAAGCGTGACCAGATGACGGCTCGGCCAGAGAAGAGCAGAGATGCAAAGCAGTAGCAGCCCAGATACTGAAGAGGAAAAGTGGCAGATGAGCAAGGAAATTCTACTGCTACTATAACTATAACTATACCCCATGCGTAAATTTTCTTTATACCTCTGTAGGTGAGAGGAAGCTGGTGGCCAAGGACAGGAAGGTGGGGGTTAGGGGCCGTGCTGAAGGGAGCGCAGAGGACGGGCATGATGATGATGATGATGATGATGATGAAATAAACATCAAAGATGCTTTGCTCTTAGCAGAAACTGCAGGAGCTTCTTAAGATCTGATACTACAAGTACCTAATAACAACAATAATAATATAATAATAGTAATAACCTGGAACATTAAGTGTCTATGGGGTTCTTCCTGTGATGCCTGAAGGGGATTTGAAGGGTGGAGCAAGAGTCAGAAAGACAGTGAGGATAATGGCCAAGGCTTCAGCTATCATGAGGGGGGGGTGAGCAGGGTGGGTAGGAGAGGGAGAAACTGCATGGCTGGCCGCTGGCGGGGGAAGGGGAAGAGAAAATCTATTTCGGCCGGTGCAACAGATGTGTGG
>JAODKE010000053.1:7564892-7578285 GCA_026779605.1 Mormyrus hasselquistii
AGTCAACAGGTTTGTGGGTACTCTTCTAACCCCGCCCCCCCCCCCCGCCCCGGTATCTCCCCCTTCCCTGTGTCCGTCCCGGGACTCCAGGGGCTCAACAATTCCCCTTGAAATCCTAAAGTATAAAGAATAAACGTCCTATGAATTCAGAATTCAGATAAGAACGTTTTTGGGAATTTTATTTTTCATCTTCCTTTAATGACCCGTGATGTGGGTCTCAGCCCCCTCCTTGGAACATATTCCCACATGCACACAATTCACAAGTGATAAATATCAGATTCTTAAAAGTGTTCTGACACCCCATACCTTTTCGGTACATCAATGTAAGAGCGACACCAATCCATTATCATTCATAACAAGCGCACTTTGTGTGTGCGTGACACATTTCAAAACACGCTCGAGACGATATATGCTAATGAGTGCTTCATTCACCCTTATGCGATCAGTCTAATCTTTCCTGACTGGATTTTCCTCAGATTGTGAATTCTGACTGGTAGGATTCTGTGTCGCCCCGCCAGTCTCCTCAAGGGCAATGGTTCATTTTAATTGAAAATTAGCAAAACAAAACAAGGGCAGGAGAATCCCAGAGAGGGGCCCCCTTTTCTTTCAGCCCCCTGTTTCGTTGAATAATGCATTATGGGAGAGAGCAAACAGCAGCAGTGGCCCTGAGCCCGAGGAACAATAGGCAGCACACAGCTCAACAAGGGGTGCCCCGTTTTATTCCTGGCCTGTCAATCCCCAGAGCCTGGGAATGGGAAGACAGAGGCTGGGAGGCAGCTGCTGACCGCCCGGTGCTGACCCGAGGACACCCCCGACCCCGCTGGACCATTCCACGTCCGCCACCGCATAGTGGACACGATGGTGGGAATCCGGCTGCGGCGCTGATGCTGCCCGTTCTAAGAGCACGGATCCTGCTTTTACAGAAATCGCACAACTTTATCACCGCGCACGCTGACAGGTTGATCAGTGTGATAAAAACTAATAACCAAAGTGATAATTAAATTAATAAACAAAAGCTTCAGAAATCACAATGATAAACATATTATGTATGTTTATTATTAATAGAATACTTTTCTGCTCACTGCTGGTATTACAGCATGAAATGGGTATTTGAAATCAGAATGTTTGTTTTTTAAAACTAATAACAAATTTAAGCTAATGATAATCGGTTAAATTCATTTACTAATTAAAACTCCCACCAACCTATATCGACTGATTAGGATTCATCAGAAATTTGAATCCTGCCCAACAGATTGGACTGAAGGCTTTTACTACTAGAACGTCTTGAAGCAACTTTGGAATGGATTAAATATTATTGCTATGGTGAGGGCAAGAAGAAGAAAATAAATAAATAAATACATAAATAAATAAATAAATTAATAAAAAAAAGAAGGGGGGGGCAAAGTGCCAGAGCTACTTCTGTAAAGTTTTGCACCCCCTTCAAAAATTGAGATTCCAGTCTCGCTTCCTTCCTACAACCGAGCGCAGTTGCCATGTCGACCAGCAAATTGGCCAGGAAGATGAGAGATGATGCGGTTTCCCTGAAAGGTCCTCAACAAAACCTTATTACAGCTGCAGCTTTTCAGAACACAATATTGTTGTCAAGTGGCTCTGATATGCTTCTGCCTTCTCTGGGCCATCCCTCTTGCATCGAAGCTTGTGTGTCCCATCAGCTGCCAGATGAAGACCAGCTTGGCTCACGCACCTGCAAATATGCTCAATTACTAACACGCCAACTACTGCGTTAATAAATTACTGCTGTCCTGGTGAATTCCTATTTCAGTCAGTCACATCTATGATTCTTTTTAAAAGATAATCGTTCAAGTCGCCCACAATTATCATTTAAAGTTAATCAAATTAAAATCGATTGTGTCACTTGAAATACAGAAACCCTGTGATATAAAACTTTGTAGAGATACATACTAATATGACACCTGCAAATATTTTCTGTTAGAAGAATCGTTAGCTGCAAGGGATTATGAGTTCACGGAGGTCACATCTATCAGAAAACATTACTGATGTGCAATCACTTCACTGAATCCGTGTGGAAAAAGGATAGATGTCCTCTGTCCTTTTCAGGAAGGTAAGAAGTCTGGACGAAGGTACAGAAGATTGACATGGTTGAATGTTTGAGTGTTTGGCTTGGTCTGACAACATCCTCCATGCTGATGCCCGAGGTAGATGAGGGGAAGGAGATAGCACACCACGCTTATCCAGATCTTCACCCAGGCCATTGTTCTGTTTATCTTCAGGCCAGCCTATCTGCTAAGCTTGGACTAATAGTGGGGACAAGAGAAGACGGGGAGGTTCTGTTTGCCCGTAACAATGGAAACCTCTTGTTCAACTGCAGAGCCGTGAAGCGACCCTTTTAATTAGGACACAAGGAGCCCCCAAACGGAGCCCCCAAACAGAATAGTCACATGCTGGTGGAGAGTCCTGTCTGTTATTAGCTATTAGCCTCGCTGTTTTTATAAAAAAAAAAAGGCATGATAACCAGTGTGCCCGTCTTATAACCCCCAGAATGAATTTCAGGACTAAGTCGAAAGTTAACAAAATGAGTGGTTGGAGCATCTGAGCACACGGTGGGTATGTGTGATGGCAAGTTGTGTGACATAGGAGTTCACGGGGAGACAATAGTCGAGTCCTGGATTGCCGGTGATGGGGTCTTTTTTCAGAGCAGTGAACCATGAAGGTGTGCACCAGGATGTTCTGTCTTGTGTTTCTCAGACAGGACAGAAGAGCTGTCTCTAACTCCCCACCCCCTCGGGCAGAGTTGGGCTGTGCCACTCAGGTTATCTAACCTGGGATCTGTGGCCCCGGAGAGGGTGGTGGATCGCGCTGTTCGAGGGTGGGGCCTTCGCCCCCCCCCCCCCTCCACGCCGCTCCGGGAGACTAAATCCATCAAATATATCAAGCCACTTTTTCTTGAGCTCGGGTAACATCGGGGGAAGGAGGTCAGGGTGAAGTGGTTGGGGGGGGTGGGAGGAGGGGGAACTTCTGACCCTAAGGTGCAGTGCAACCCAATGCTGCAGCCCCTATCCCAGAGGTAAATGGGGCAGCGGAAATGCGACACTGGCCTCAGAGCTTATGCAGATTTGCCTGTGGATGAAACTGCATAAATTTCAGGACAGGAATTCAACTAGAGGCCAGTCAATTTGAAGACTTCTTTTTTCATAATGGGGAGGCTTCAGGTGTCACTATGGGGGGAGGCATTAACTCAAAATAATATGGTACAAAAATATAGTACAGTATTTAATTCATTAATTAACCAGTAACTAAGTGTTAGTTCATACTGATCCCACGTTCGTTCATCATTAATGATCATATCAGTTCATGCATTTCATGCAGTTACTATATTTCTTCACGATATGTACTCGAGTAGTTACTAAGTAACTAATTTACTTGAGCCCTCTCTAGTAAAAATGAAAAGAATCAGTAAACTCTATTGTTTTTAGTTTCCGTACTTGAACCGAAAATCTAGGCATATTAACTCCCCAAGCGAACGCACTGGTCGATTGTTTGCATGGCCTATAAACATTTGTGTAACTGAATTTACATTCTCATTAAGCTTAAAGTATAGAAATCATTCGTTATGGGGTGTATTCTACTAAACAAGCATACTTTACATTTTATTTGTTGTTTTTATCTATGTGTGACACTTAGTTCGGATTTTTCCAATAATTCCGTAATTAGCCAAACTAATTAAGTGGCTGGTTAGTACAAAAGCACACATCCCTTTAAACCGAGGAAAGGGCCACTGCATTGTTTTGTCGATTCTGATTCTGTGGTTTAGATAAACATCTTACTTGTAGAGTAAATTGACTAATTGCACATTACAGCTATTCCTTCAACAGGACTTATAACCAAAAACAAACGAAAGACATATAGTCAGTGTGCAGGATGTAGTGTTACGCTTGATGATATGTAGAATGCATTTGAGTTCCAGCAGTGGAGAAAGACAAACACTTCATATGTTTGCCTGCATCAGAGCCTAGTTGATAGGCCAGGGGGTTGAAGGGTCATGTTTACCTGTGGAAGGTATTTCCTGTGAGCTGATAAGGTCGATGGAAGTGCTCTGTTACAGGTGAGTGGAGATGGGCTCAGGAAACCATGTTGAATAGTGTCTGACACAGTAAAACGCCTCTTCTGCTGCAAGCACAGGTATATGTACCACACAGTGGTGGAAAGTTCAGATCCAGAAAGTAAAAATCCAGACCAAGATTTTGGTTCAACCAACCAGTTGAGCATTAAAAGTCACATTCACGGAGTACTCGGGATCTTAGTCTGGATTCATACTCTCTGAACCTGAACTTTCCACATTGGGTACCATATGCATGTGAATACCCTGATTTCAATGACAATCTGCATATCTTAGTCAGTGTAAAAGTGGGGGTCAGTGGGAGAGACTAGCAGAACCATATGAGACAGGAACTGGAAGATGGAATAGGGAGTTTATTTGTACCCTTGGGATACAACACGTCCGGCACGCAGAACAGACCTCCGAGGCCGTGTCTGACTTCAGGGGCTGCATCCTTCAAAGGAGTCAGTCTACATAGCCTTTGTGGGCTGCATCCTTCAAAGGAGTCAGTCTACATAGCCTTTGTGGGCTGCATCCTTCAAAGGAGTCAGCCTATATTGCCTTTGTGGGCTGCATCCTTCTGAGTTCCATGCAATGAATCTTGGGACAGGTTGGGCTGTGAAGGATTCAATGGGCGGATCCTTCACAAGCTGGCAAAAGAAGGATGCATCTCGACCACATTTCAAGGATCCTGCGGAATGAGAGGGCCTTACCCCTTCGCTGTGACCCATTCGATCTTCGAATGCAGCCTTAAAAGGAAGCAGCCCCTGAATTGAGACATAGCCCAAGACATCATTTTGCCTCTACAAACTGAAAAATGATAACAAGAATCCACACCCTGGCCCCGCGCCAAGTCTGCGTACTTTTTACGTCAATGATAAATTGTGCAAAGGGATGAGTGCATAGCTGGACTACTGCACAGGCTACCCAGGGCTCCAGTTGTAGGCAGCCCCAAAAATTTTACTTCTGGTTGTTACAGAAGCATTTTATGCTGTAGGTTGGCCTCAAAAATGACTTTAGCCTAGCCCCTCCGCTACATTTGGCCCTGGATGGATGCGATCAGTCTTCCAACAATTTGCCATACACGGCCTTATGGCATTAGAGTAGAAATAGCTTGCACCTGGAAATATCAATAAAGCTTCACTCTCAGAGACATCTGCTTTACTCTCAGTCAGCTGCGAAACATCCAGAGATACATATTCATGAGATGTTTAATAACTAGCACACGTCCTGGGAGGCCCTCCATGTGAAGCGCAGTGCCTCGACCTGACAGGGATGCCGCTTGCTTCTGCATCCTCTTCCTGGGGAACCTGGAACAGCCAGGTCCCTTCCTCTGAGGCGCCGGGAGAGTCAATGAAGTAGAACATGTTAACAAGGTGAGCTGAGAGACGAGTGCTGAAAGACACACAGAGCGGAGCGAGAACCAGAATGAAGGTCACAGATACAGATGAGAACCAGAATGAAGGTCACAGATACAGATGAGAACCAGAATGAAGGTCACAGATACAGATGAGAACCAGAATGAAGGTCACAGATACAGATGGGGAGAGAAAAGGAACACTGAATACTCACAGCGATACTAATTACTACCTTACTATACTGCAGGAGTCCCTAAAACCTCTATAACTGTTTTCGTTTATCCTGCTGGAAGCCGCTGCTCTTGTTAATGGTATGTGTGGAAAAAATTGTCCATATCATGGAGCTCCAAAGGTTTATTTTAATCCTGTAACAGCTGTTCCATTTCTTGTTTTCCTCTGGCATATTTCGCACAGACTTTTCGTGCTACATAATGTGATTTCTGTCTGTGTCGGTTCTCTTAATTTTTAAATGAATTCTCCTTTTCACAGATCTTCGTTAGAACGTTGACAATGCTGAGAACCAATGCACGAACACTAACTGAATTTAATTGAACAACGACAGGTGGTAATGTGGCACTCTTGCCTCATACCTCCAGGGTTGGGGGTTCTCCGTGTCACCTGCATGTTATCTCTGTAGCTCGCCAAGTACGCTGGTTTGTTTCTACTGTCCGAAGACGTGCAGTTAGGCTGACTGATGTTCCTGCAGTGCCTACGTACCCTGCAATGGAATAGCATCCTCTTCAGTATCACCAGTCTCGTAATCTTTGTTTTATGGGACTGGTTCCAAACTCACCACCCCTTTGTACTGGAAATGTAGCTATAGAAGATGATATGAGTTCAATAAAAAAATCACTTCAAAATCCATAAACACCACATCCCCAAAAACCCCGTCTAGTCTAAGAAGTTGAAAGATTGATAGGTGGATGACAAAAAACTATCTATATCACTGATATGACCATCCAATATAGTTCTGTAAGCAATATTGTATTTTGGTAGGACCCAGAAAGCCATCCTCTGTGTATCACTCTTGGCGTAGAATATTAGCAAACGCGCGGCTAATCCTGATTAGCATGCTTGGCACAATGCTTTTCTATTGTACATTCACATGTGTGAATTTCATCACGTAACACATGTGGACTCCTTGCGTGGCTGCTTGGGTTTTAACGTTGGGGGGGCAGTTATTCCTTTTACCCCAGCCATTATCCTCGAGGTAGCACACGGCTGTCTTCGTGGCCAATCCAAACATGAACCCGTCTCTAATAAGAAGGAAATGCGGCCCTCATGCTTCAACCTCGAGTCCCGTTTTCAGGCCACGCAGCTGCGAGAGCACTTAGCTGTGTCATTCTATCTGACTCTCCTGGCCTGGGAACAAGCTTCGTTTTGTGTGGCCTCGTCTCTGATATGACTCCAGAAATGGAAATGAAGTCGTGTATCATTAGGAGAAGCAGGTGTCCAGAGAACAGGCCCAGGTGAAGGACAGAGAAGGGGTGGGGTGGGGTGGCTATGGCTCCACACAGGTCCTCTGTAAACCCGCCCCAGCACTTAATTGGCCATGTAATGAGCTTCTACTGAATGGGATTACTTCTGTGGAGCCACTTGAGAGCCCCTATGCATTTGGTGTACCTCCCACAATTCTTGATCTCCAAAGAATACACAAAAGTGCTGTCTTGACACCAAAAAAAAAAAAAAACTAGTCTGTTCAGTTCTCGTTTGATTTCCCTGCTTTGTCTCGTGACTCATCACCAGGATACTGGCAGCCCTGGGGTCTCCCAGCCCTGCTAGGAGTTACACTTCATACTGGAGTCAGGATGGGCATGTGATGTTTGCCATGGCTTGCTAAAACGGTCCATTATGTTTATTTAGAAAAATGATCATTTACATTTACGGTCAGCCCTCTGTATCGACAGGACGTTGGTTCCGGGTAAAAATGCTCAAATCCATGATATAAAATGCCTCAGCGTGTGCAAATTTTCCAGATTTTTTTTTCAAATACCATGGATCTGAGGTTAATTGAATCCACGGATATGGAACCCGTGGATACAGAGGGCCAGATGTACCTTTCTAGCAAACATTTTTGTCCAAAGCGACATACAAGTGAGGCAAATACCACTTTACAATCATATGGCTGTCAAGTCGACTAGGCATAGAGTGCAGCTTGGCTGGTCTCCCGCTGAATGTTGAGATACGAGAGTAGCAGGTTTTTGAGCAAGGGCCACACAGCATCTTCTAATAGAAAACAAGAACCAAACAGGACAATTATTCAAAATCAACTGAAAGTGCTGATCAAAACAAATATGTATGTGAGCAGACTTGGGAAAACACCAAATTCACTAACCCACGGCCATAAACATGGCTTTCCACACAGCTATTGCAATACAGATAACTGGTGAATGCCCGCCTGCGATGCTTATGGTAAAATATTATCTCCCACGATCCCTCAGTGGGTGGCTGACAAATAGGCCACCGTTGTCATCTTGTCTTGCAGGGCCCGGGGTTAATGATCGCCACTTCGTGAGTTTAATTCTTGCAGATAGCACTTTTTCACCCTTCGCCAGATGTGGGTGGGACTTTAATGTGCCTATCAAAATGGCTTGACCTCTGAGCCCCGGTCCAATTGTGCAGCAGTACATTCCAGGACCCCCTCTATGGCAACGAGGCATCTCAGTGGGAGTCAGAGACACTGATGGTCATCCTTCTTCCTCATCTGCTTTAGCTCTTTTCTCACATTTCACCCTGACTAAGGCCTTTTCACTCCAGCTCGCTCCCTGGATTTCAGCATCTCCCTTTTCCCACACAGGGCATGCTTTAAGTACGTCCCCCCATAGCTGAACTGAAGGACAGTGGGTTTCAGACAATGCTTATATTCTTTTCTATGATTCACATACACCTGAAACAAAAACACCCTTTGGCTTAACAGAAACAGGCCTGCTGATTGGCAATGAGAGAATTCATCTCGAAGAACAATGGCAATATTCCTTAGAGGGAAGGAAGAACTAGAGAGCTACCTGTGATGAAAAGATGAAATAAAATACCTCAATTCTGGGATCCCTTGTGCTAGATGAGGAAAAAGGTGGGAATTTAAAGCAGGAAACAGTAAAAACCTTTAAGGGAAACATTTTGCGGTAGGGGCACAGCCTCAAGGTGGTCTGAGAAAGATTTGAAATCCAGGTGGCTGGTCTCAAATCTCTCCTTGAAGATTAAACCCCACGCTGCCCACAGATCTCTCAACTCTACCCACTTTTCTTGGACTTCGAGAACTGATGCATTGTGTTGCGTAAAAACCTTATTCTTGTAGTTCGTGGCTGCCAAAGCGTAAGTGATTTCAAAACAACGCAGTGAAAACATACTTTTAAAATGCTTCACTTACCTCTGCCTTTGACAAAAACAGAATTTCCCTGCATTTTCCTCAGAAAACAGCTGTGTATCTTGAATGAAAAGGTGTGACTTTTTCCTAGCGCAATGCATTCAGTCTCGAGGGCCTCACAGGACAGTACTCCCAGTCTGGCAGCATATCTGTCTGTTCTGTGTAGAGACTGTATGGTCCTGTGCCGCTGAGATGCACTTCATCTTAACATCTACCTACCCGTTACCCTGCAGGGAAGTACAAGATGAAACCTTGAAACTTTTAAATCTGCTCCACTCCAGTTAACTTCGCATATTGTGTATTTGCACACGCAGGACAATGGCAGCCAAAAACCGATCAGCTAACTGATCAATAATGATCAATTAAAGCATTATTTCGAAATTTGATTAGATGCAGAAGAAGGATCTGATTCATCGTCTCCATCCAGCAGGAAAACAAAGCATAGATATATAAAAAAACATTTGATGTAAGCTTGTATTCATCTTGATAACCCTCAAAGTTTATTCAAAGTAAAAATATGATCTTTAAAATCACCGTTTTTGGTTTGCTACTCACGATGGAACAAAAGAGTACATTTCTTTACGGGGGTGAAACCGAAATTCACGAGTAGATCTTCAACGTGGAAAAATATTATGCTATATGCTGGATATGGTTAATGCTAGTTAAAGTCATAATCTGGAGTTTGGGAACTTTTTCGATTCCCAATGAATTAGGGCTTTAGGCTGCACCAGCACGGGAGAGAGTAGCTGATGAGTCCAAGACTGTCGCCTCTGTTACACCAAAGTCAGATATGAATTTTGTACACTGTTACACCCCCATCTTAGGTAATGTGGCAGACTGGGTGAGCATCGCTGCCGCTGCTGGCCATTCCAGGCAAAGTGAAATTGGCTGGCAAGTGGACACCCCCCTCACACGCCTATGTAGCCCATAGGATTGACCGGCCCTGACCACCCCCATGTGTTTTTAACAACGATGACATCAAAATAACGATGATGACGACGACGACGGCGGCGACATGACATTAATATAAATAGTTATTAGGACTTATTTCTCACAAAACAACTGTATTATTGCATCATTTATGTTGAAAGCATTAAGTATTTGCTCAATAATGTAAATGTAAATATTAGTGAAAAGTGTTCCAAATAAAAGTAACGCGCACAATTACAAACCCAATGCCAAGAACATCCATGTTCAGATCATCCATCCCGAATTAAGTGTAAGCTAAACGAAATTCCCTGCCGGCTGCAGTCAGAGTTCACCGTGGCATATTTATCATTAGTATCAGTCATACAAAGAACATTTTTATGACGAATCATTTGGAAAATAGGGGGGGAAAAAGGAAAAATCGAAATCTACTGCTATCGCCCGGATCTTTTGCACGTTTTGCTCGCCCTCTACATTATATCAGAACTACGAAGAGCTTAGAAAACAACACAGAAAAACCATCAGACTCCAAAACAACAAACGCAGCTGAATGTGATTAATTTACATTCGTTAGGAAATACAAGCACAGAGCATAGATTTATTTATTATAAAGATTATTTAATTTCAAAACACACACACACACACACACACACACACACACACACACACACACACACACACACATATATATCCTGATACTTCATTCTCACTATCAAAGTCTCTCAAAATTCCTTTTCTTTTTTGGTTATTTCCTCATCAATAATTTGACAAATACTCCATTTTTAACTTTGCCTGTTTCATTCTGCCTGCCCCCCCCACCCAACCCCCACTACCATTTTGAATCCAGTTATTGATTGCCTGTCCCGCTTCACTTGGAAAAGGTTGATAAAAGGAGGTTTTCACTTTCTCTATTCGAAGTGACAGCTCCCTGACATGAATAATGGAAACTCTCCTTTCACAGGCAAATCACCCCAATTCAGTGCACCCCTCCAGTCTGAATGGGAGAGTCACAGTTCCGCCTTACTCATTGCACTCCCTTCACAAGCCTCCAAAGTTAGCAGGACACTTCTAAGGGACAACATTGTTCTTTGTCAACCGCTTTCCCCCCCAAAACCATTAAATAGATAAATACATATATACACAAACAAAAGGAAGTACAATGGGTCGCCATATTCATTTGGTTTTAATGCGTAATCCACCTTTTATCTTATTGACTTTCGTCTTCATTTATTTGCGCGCGACGCAGTGTACATGCAGAGTAATGCGATTATAATGACCGGGATAGTGGATACGGCATTTTTCTTGTTTCAGGAAACATCTGTTTTTCCCAATAGAACTAATGAAATGCTCGAGATGCACTGAAAAATTCATGCCAAGCATGAGCAACAACTTATTTATATTTAATGGGAAAAGTGGAGGAATCGATATGATCTCTCAGAGAAATGAGCAGTTTAAGTACGTCATATTATAGCTATTACTTATATTCACGTTTACCATTGTGGATGTCTTATATGTCTTTATTATTTTTTTGAGTCATTGGAGTATCTCCCAACCCCCCCCCCAGAAATGCAATCAGTTACGCTGCTGTCACAGGAAGGGGTGCGTACTGTATACTGACACTAACAATAACGTAGACACCATTTCCAACACTCCTGACATTTCCCTACAAGCTCAGATGCTTGTCTATTGCCACCAGTTTTTAAAAGCATCTCAACAAGGTCTATGTTGGCTTTCCAATGCTATTGGGTTAAAACATTTGAGCGTGCGACTTTGAGTTGCTTTCAGTCCACTAGCATAGATTCACATCTGTAATCCCGGCACATTAGACTACCAAATCACTGCGGCTTGTTGAGAAGACCCAGGTGACTTGCGAGTTCAGGTGTGTGCAGCTGCAAGGCATTCTGGGAGAACACGGTAAGTGTCG
The DNA here is from genome assembly GCA_026779605.1 of Mormyrus hasselquistii. Taxonomy (NCBI): domain Eukaryota; kingdom Metazoa; phylum Chordata; class Actinopteri; order Osteoglossiformes; family Mormyridae; genus Mormyrus; species Mormyrus hasselquistii. The sequence continues at coordinate 7,576,544 of JAODKE010000053.1, forward strand.
GATGTCAGGCAGAGCTGTGCCCGCGTTGAAACAGCACCTCATAAAGCCGCAGTGAGCAGATCTTTGCGCTGCTGTTCCTGCTTGTACCTACAGTCTCCTGACCGCACAAGAAACACCATTTTAAACATTGCTGTATATACGCCAAGTAATTCCCAATTCGGTATCTGGTTCGACAGTCTGCTCAGAAGCACCTCCCAAGATATAATAAACAACTTGCCAGGCCACCAGCTTATGAATACAGCTCTTCAAGTTTCAGCTGTCGATAACAATATACCCAGAATACTCTTGTAGGGGCTAAAATATACGAACGATCTTTACTGATAATTCATTGATGTTAAATATTGGTTTAAGTTCATAGATTGGAATAGTAGCGACCTATATCTTGATAAAGAACATATTTCGTAATTATTTACAGTATTTATATATGTGGTATTTTCGCAGTGCATTTTTACAGTAATATGTCAATGCTTTGTGCAGTGTCGTTGCGTGAGGTTATTAATAATGTAATTAATAATGTAATGATGTAATTAGATAAATCACTGACACAGGTATCTGTCGACTTGCGTCTGCGCTTGGGACAGATACCACAAATTGACTCAAGTCAATTTCGGTGTCTCTCAGTGGCTGCAGAGGAGAAGGAAAGACATTAAATACGGCAGTGTAATATGCACAGTACTCCAGCAGCAGATTCTAATGTAAGTATAAAATCACAACACTTCGTATTAGAGAGTCTGATCTTAATTTTAAGGCATGAATTGCGGTACAAAATTAAAATCTGCACCCGGCATCAAACAATGGGAGTTGAGAAAGAAAACAGCACCGAAGCTGCAGCAAAATATCTTATTGTACAGTACAATAAATTTATTTTTATGCAAGGAAACAACAGGGTACAGGTGCTATATCTGTATCATGTGCGCTAATTGCAGCCATTGATGACATATAAATGTTACCAGTTAAATATGGACAGTGAGTCATTATACGGCTGGCAGTGCTGCCCATTCTCCTGCACCTGTTACACCAAGCGATGCGGCCGCTAACTCCAACTACATCCGCCTTCAGGCGTCTCCCGGTCAGTGTTTATTATTCACTGTGGACCTCGGGCATGAATGCAGGCTGGTGTGACTCGATAGGACCTAAGCCTGCGTTTGAAGACATTAAAGGCAGTCATGATGTACAGCAGAGCATCTCAATGACCCTTAGACATGACGCTTCTCCTTCAGTCTGCGGCTCCGCTCACCTGTTTGTGCGCCACTGACTTTCACACCCACTACAAGTTTTCCCCCTTTATGTGAGGGAACAGCTCACTTTTTATATCAAAAGAAATGCAAAAATAAAAAATAAAAAAAACCTTGCTCAAGCGGTGCAAAAATCAACTCATTTAAGATTATGCTTTCATTCACTTCGAATTACTAGACATCAAAAAACATATACAGCAGTGTTTGGAGGAAAGCAGATAAACTAAACTGGTTACAGGGTCCAGTGATGTTTATGCTGGTGTCAGCATGCCAATGTGTACAAACACTAAACATCTTTCTACCTCGAGATAATGCAGATCGTGAAAGGCAAGACATATCCTGTCCAACTCCCAGATGCAGATTTGGGGTGAGTCCCCTATTTATCCTTCCTCATGCCCCCCCCCCCCCCCCCCCCCCCCCCAAACCCCACGCCCCCCCCACATGTTCCCCTCCCCTTGCTCTCCCTCCCCCGCCCCCCCTCCCCCACCAGGCCCAACCCACCCCACC
>JAODKE010000053.1:7609247-7623190 GCA_026779605.1 Mormyrus hasselquistii
AAAGCGCACGCTGAAGTTTCCTGCTTTAAAGCAAAGTGAACCCTTGATTGAGGAGATCCTCGTGTTGCGGTGCTGGTCTCCCCCGAAGGTCTCCACCAGGGAAAATCAGGTTATCGTAAAGACCTGAGAAATCTGTGTCACTGTCTTTCAAGTATTTTCTTTGTTAAAACAGAAATACGTTTTTTTTTTATGATAATTTCCATGCTGTTTTGGCGATATTAAAAAGGGCTGCGACCCCCAGTTTGAGTACAATGGGCTCGGATCACACTTCATACCCTTTCTAAAGACCATCCATACAATAACTGACCCTCTTGTCCCTGTCTGTGTGCTTCGAGTATTCAGTTGCGGCTACATGATTTGCTGAAAAACAACAGCAAGATTTCTAGAGGGGCATTTTATCTTATTCAGGTGTCCGTTTACGTTACAGAATTTTAAAGTTTGCCCAAACTACGGAAGAGTTCTGTGCATATTCCGACTTGCTCATTCACCACAGCACCGTGCCAGACAACATACTCGCAGTAACCTACGTTTAAAATAATATTTGAACATTAATTTTTAGCTTCCATAGCCTAATAAAAAAAAAATCACCTTGAATCACTAGATGCCTGCAGTAATTGTACTGTCAGTGCCTCTGAAAAGCTGGAAAACAGCACGGTCCCTAGAGGAACCGTTTCAGGGTGAATCGGGTTGAATCGAGTTTATTAGTATACCTACACCGTAAGGAAAGGCATGCATGAATATGGGGGATTTGTGTGTGTGTGTGTGTGTGTGTCTACATTTAAAGTAAAGACAGGTGACATAAAAATCATCATCATGTTCAAGTCTTTTAATGCAGTTTCTTTCTACATTTGGTCTTTGGGTACTCCTATTAATTAAGGTTTCCAGAGGGCACATGTAGGACAGATTCATTTTATTCTCGAAACTTCCTTTGGCAGTTCACGAACGTCCTCGTGTTCTTTTTGTTTAAGTGCCGCAGCGTTAATTTAGTCGCCGTACCTGGCTCCGCGGCTCTCACGTCTGTCCTGTCTCCTGCAGTTCGGTGGGGACGAGAAGAGAGCGGGCAGCCGGACGGTCTGCGTGGGACGCAGGCCGTTCCTCACCACGGAGGCCTTTCTCCAGCAAGCCTTCTGTGACAACCGGATTGTGTCCTCTAAGGTAAGGATGCAGTGGCCCGCCACAGCTTCGCGCCATGGCGAACGACTGCATGGCAACGAACTAGCGCCGTGTGATATACTGGTTCATCTGGTATTCCGGTTTTAATTTCCCGTGTGGTATGAATTCTTCTCATACTGCCGTGCCGTAACATACCCGAGACGGCAGCGTCGATAGGACGCACGGCATATATTAGTCACTGCTAAAAGCGCTATGGAGATGTGCAGTGTGTCGAGAGGTGGCCACCTCTGTGTACTTACAGTGCGTATATATGCACACTGTCAGTATGCATACGTGTGTGCGCGTACTACAGTATATGCACAGCATGCATGACGTATATTTACCGTATACTATAAAATGCAAGTGGAATAATGTACTATGAAGCATATACTATAAAATGCAAGTGGAATAATGTACTATGAAGCATTGCAGTATGCAGTATTAGAATACAGTGCGCGTTGTTGACCCCTCTACCGCTTCCTGTTTTGCCTCCCTGTCCGTCCGCCATGCAGACTTACTCCTCTTCTTGCCGCCTGTTGAGTCCTATTCATTTCCTTGTTGTTCTTCCATCGTGAGATTGTAACGTCGTGTTGTGCTCTGTCAGTACATGCTGCCGACTGAAAGTTCACGAGATGCACCTCTGAGCGATTTTCAGAGACCTGGCTGATCATTGGCTGATGCTTAACGCTTTTTAAATATTCCCTTCTTTTGGTGAACGTCAAGATTCTACTGAGAGCAATAAATCGATTCAGGATACATTTATATATGGAAAAACTGTAACAGAGATGCATAGAGAATATGGGGGGGGGGGGGTGGGGGGAATATATGAGATTATTTAACAGAGAACCAGTATAATATATTTTGACCGACATGACATAAGCAGTAGATAATGTTGGGATCTGCGGATGATTGTATATAATCATTTGCATGACTGTGCCGATGCATTTGCAATTTGGACCAAATGAATGAGGCTTCGCATTTATGATGCGCACAAGTCACTTGGGAATGTGGGGGGTCGTACGATTATCTATGAGAATTTCATTTCTAATCTGAGAAAATGTATCAAAGCGACCGAGGAGAAACTATAAAACATGTTGGTCATACTGATTTTTTTTTAATAATAGAAAGCACGCCTTTTTAAAAGGACTCGGTATTTTAATGATGGAAATGCTTGCTGCCAAGGTAAGGGCCAGCTTGGGGGATAAAAATAAGGTGATATACCGTGAAACTGCTGGGATCTTAAAAAACACTGATAAATTTCCGGTCATACTACCCAGCACTGGGACAGCCATTTAAATCTGTACAATCAGACATTATATGATAGCACGCATTGATTTTAGTGTTAGGGTACCTTGACCTGTGTATATCAGTGTTATGTCTCACGGTGAATTTATCTCGCCTTGCTATGAAAAGCCTTTAGCTCACCATACAGGACACACATATTCTCTACCAAACATAAATGCAATAGGGTTTGTACTGCGGAAGCCGCAGTACCTGTACGATGAAGGAGATGCAACGTTTCCATGGAAAGAGTTCATTCTTTAGCGATCAGTCAAAAGGTTCATGTGAATTGGCATTTCACTGGCCTTAATGCAAAGCAGCAGCATTTCGCTATCCGAAACATTGTTGTTGTTATTGTCGTTTTTTTGTATTTTTCTTCAGTTGCTTGCTATTTAATGACCTAAATAATTCATTATGTTTTAGCTGGGTTTGGTAACATTGGATGTCTAGAGTAGTGTTTTACTGTATGTCAGACACAGGGGTCACCATCCTGTGACCTCTGCATCCTTCGTGTTCCTCTCTGCTACCACCCCCCCCCCCCCCCTGAATTCAGCTGTCCCTCTTATGATGCATACCCGCTACGCCTTCTGTCCCATCTCCCCGATCCTGTGATCCCCTGCCCTTAATGCATGGGGGCTGCTGTACTGGCGTGCTTGAGCTCAGCTTGCTTCCAGAGCAGCCCAGCGCTCACCTACATTTGCCTCCTTCCCTATTGAGCTGTTTCACACATATTAGGGCTGCGCACCATCACATGTCGGCATCACATTGCTGTATGCAAAATGCCCGCGAGCGATATTGAATTTATGAAACAAAAAAAAGGAGAAGCAATTACCCAAAATTACAGCCAAAACCTACAGCCAAAATAGAGCTCATCTACCAAGTGAGTGTGTGGAATGAGCTAGTGTCGCCGCGAGTTGTCAGCTGCCACGAAAGCGATGTGATTATTGTGCAATGCGGAACCGATATACCGTGTATATTACGTAATGATGGATTTGTTTACATTGTGTTTTGTCTGTTTGTACATACTGCGGTATTATGAGCGCGCCTCTCCCTCGAGCTGGATCTCTGCACGGCCAGTCGTCCGACATTTCCCCCTGAATTAAAACCTGGGTTATGATACCCAACACCCATCCTCCTCTTTCTCCCTTTGTTGTGACTGGACACTCTTTCCCCCCTTTGACTTATGACTGCCTCTATTCTAGTCCTGTGACTTTCTTTCCGTGATGACATCGCCATGATCTCATAATCCCTCTCTCTCTCTCTCGTGTCATCCCTCAGTGACTGAATAGTAGGGACCTGCATAAAGACACAGTCGTGGGTATGATCTGTCAGGTTCACACCGCTGCCGTCTTCCTTCGCTTGTTCTCTTGGGGCCCGATTAGTGTCCCCTGTCCTGTGATGATAGGGGCTCCTAAAGATAAGTGTCCGCGCAAGCTATAGCAATATAAGAGGCCTCGACCCACTGAAAAGATCTGCGCAGAAGTTAACTGCTTTTCACTTCCCACCGGCAGGATTAAGGAGATAAGTCCCTTATCCAAATATATTAAGTGCGTTATAGGCAAACCCAGCGTCTGAGAGCCGGATAGCACTGACTGTCTTTGTGTTAAAAAGGAACTGGCCTTGAGAAGCATGCCCTTTGGCCATATTCAGTAGTCCCTTTGTGTATTTTTTTTCTCTCACGGAACGCTTCAGCACCAGTACAAACATGTAGCCTTGCTTGATAAGCACATGTGGTTTCGCATGTAACAGAAAAAGCCGTCACAGTATTGAGTTTCCTCTTCTCTTTTTTTTTTTGCAGTACACCGTTTGGAATTTTCTTCCCAAGAACCTTTTTGAACAGTTCAGAAGAATTGCCAACTTTTACTTCCTTATTATATTTCTGGTGCAGGTGAGTGATTATCGCTGAATGTAATATTTTACACCTGATGTAAATCATTCCGAGGACCTTCTCAGCCGTGGACGCCTTGTGCTGATGAGTGCAAGCTGTACAGGACAAACCCACTGCGTCTCGGCGACCGTGAGCGTGAGCTAAGAGGTGTGAGAAGCTCACAAGCAGGCGTTTGTGCTGTGAAATCGACGCTTGTGACGGGTACAAAAAGCACATTGTCTGTCTGTTGATCCCATCTTGTGGTGAGTGGTTGCTGTGGCCGGGTCTGGTCACTGCAGTCTCGTTAGCCTGCAGATGAATGTGGCCTTACTCAGAATGACATTAATAGCAGAGCGAGTTGTGTATGATGACGGTTAAAGGCACCGATGTGCCGGGCACGTCGTTTGTATGCCGTGTAGTCCGTGAGGGTAAGGCTTCCTCAGCGGAGCAGGTTGCGCGCTTCTGTGTATGTGTACGTGTTTGTGTGGGCGTGCAGGCCGCGGTCGGTGCCTTCTCACTCTGCCAGGCACATTTGGCTGGCACGCCTCCACTAATCTTGCATCTCTTTGGAGTGCTTCCCCTTCCCGGCTCTCCAAACAGTTGGCGCGCGGCCTTCTGCCGTAGCGGGATTCTGTAGCCTCAGGACCACGCCGCCTCTTTCCCACCGGCCGGCGTTCCGGCTTCCACGCGCCCCGTCGCCGGGTTGGATTTACGTGCCGTTGTTTCTCCTGGGGCTTTTTGATGGGCTGCCCTCTCTCCCTGAGGTGGGACGACGACTCATTTTCTTTCTTGACTCCTGCACCCTGCAGTACATCTATATAGCCTGAAATAGACGTTCCGTGTGCCGCCGCGCAAGGTTATAAAGGATAAACAGCAGCTGGGTGCAGGACTGAAGCGGCATGCAGACTGTGGTCAGGATATTCTGGGCTTTTTATTGGCCATGTACCTATGGCTGCCTGTGAAATGTGCTGCGGCTGAATCGGAAAGCAGCACCATGTGACTGTAGGATGAGCATGAAAGACGAAGGGAAATACAGCCAGTGGGATTCGCTGCACTCATCGCTTTGGCTGTTTGGTCACAGAGGCCGTCGTCCCTGGCGGCTTTTATCAGTCAGCTCAGCTCAGCTCTGCTCTACTTCACCCTCAATTCATTCATCACTATCAGGCTTCCCATGGCGCTCTGAGTGCGGCTGCACCCCCGGCCGGGCGGCCCGTCCCTCCCAGTGAGGCCACGCCCCCTGGCCTCGTGCCCCATCCCTCCCAGTGAGGCCACGCCCCCTGGCCTAGTGCCCCGTCCCTCCCAGTGAGGCCACGCCCTCTGGCCTCGTGCCCCATCCCTCCCAGTGAGGCCACGCCCCCTGGCCCAGTGCCCCATCCCTCCCAGTGTGGCCACGCCCCCTGGCCTTGCGCCCCGTCCCTCCCAGTGTGGCCATACCCCCTGGCCTCATACCCTGTTCCTCCGAGTGCGACTGTGCGACCCGTCACTCTCAGTGTAGCCACGCCCCCTGGCCTCATGCCCCATCCCTCCCAGTGTGGCCACGCCCCCTGGCCTCATGCCCCGTCCCTCCCAGTGTGGCCACGCCCTCTGGCCTCGTGCCCTGTCCCTCTGAGTGCGACCATGTGCCCTGTCCCTTCGAGTGTGGCCACGCCTCCGGCCTTGTGCCCTATCCCCCCCCGGGTGCAGCCTTGTGCCTCGTCCCCCCCTCGCCCCCATAAACAAAACCGGCAGATCAAGTGTGTGTTTATGAAATTAATGAGTTGTTCTAATTCAAAGCCCTTAATGGCTGCCTTATAATGCTAATCAAGAACAATAATTTGTATTTCTTTATTGACTGGGTTCCCTTTATGCCATTGTTTGAAATCTGGCATTTTAATTGAATTTATTCATTTCAAAAGCTGAAAATCCACTTATGTAGGGCAATTCCAAATTGCAGAAATAGTCAAATAGTGTTTTCAAAGAATGACCAACCGAATTACCACCAGTTTATGAATAATAGACAAATGACAACACACAAGTCAGCTTATATTAATGTCCCATTTTCCGAAAAGCTGAAGTTGTAGTGAGGCGTCAGCTGGTTTGCAATGAGCCATTTTCACATGCCTCAATAATTTATTTTGTAGTGGAAACGTCAGTCTCCTCTAAGTCGTGCATATTATCTGCTGCAAATCTAGACTTTTCCTGGTCAATGTTTGGAATGGAGCCCAGCTTGTGATGTGGGAATATATCTTTCACCTTACTAAAAATTTCTTTGGAGAGGGAACTTTCAGAGCGTATGCTATTTTTGGAGGGTCTTTGGAGACACAACCACCACGCCAGTGACAAGGACAAGGAGTGTGTGCGCGTTTGGTTTGGCCAGGGCACCGTGGTAAGCTAGGCAAAGCGTGTCATTCGACCTGCTTTCCGAAACCACTCGGGTCCGGTTCTTGCTAGCTGAGTGTGAGACATAATCGTTAGTCATCGCAAGGTGACTCCGCTTTGCGCGTCGATGGTTAAGGGGCTGAGTCGGTGGGGCTGAGCAGGGCTCCGAAGATTCTTTGAAATGCACTGTATTTCATGTGAGTTGCTTTGTTTGAAAAGGGCAGTGAAATGGCAAAATACTGATGAGAGTTGGGCTGAAATGATTAGTCATGCTGGTAAGACTTTACTTAAAGCACAATCATGGATACCTTCATAAAGCATTATAACGCATTCATAAAGTATTATAAACATCACTGTTTAAGAAAAGGCATAACACATAGTCATGTGTATTATGCGTTATAAATGGTCTATGAAGCTCTCATCTATAACGCACTATAAATACCTTAACAATGCATTAAAATGGTGAGTATAAGCTTTATGATGACTGCTGTAAATAAAATGTTACCGTAATGCTGGATTTCCTCTTAGGTAAAGAGGAAGGGAAAACAGAGGTAATGCTTTAACAGTGAAGTTAATATGCTACTTCCTCAGGGTGGGGTTTGGGCAGCCTTAAATCTCACCCTTTGCCAGTTTTGGGAGCGCAGGGAGCAGATTGTGAAGCGTGCCTTCGGTGATACTTGGACACAGAGCACATATGCGGGTCTTCTCCTCGGTGTCCAGTCGGGGTGTAAAGATGCCACCCGGGCGTCGTGACGCGAACTGATTATGGAGGCGCCGACGCAGCGCATCTTCTGAATGTCAGTTTCGATTTTGAGGATGAAACACAGACGCTCCTGCTTCCGGGTCGCGCGCCCGAAATGGCACGCGTCGGCACGTGAATCTGCGGAATGTAGGCCGGCGGGGGGGGGGCTCAGCGTTCGTAAGGGAAGCACCGCCTGATGATCTGTGCCCTACCGTGCCTTTGGGAAACTTGTCCCCGTTGTGCAGCACAGAACACTCACTAATGGTTAAGATAACCTTTGCTCTATAACACTTTTGGGAAATGCCTCTCTTTTGTAGCACGAAAAAGACTTTTCTTTTTTTTTGCGAGCTATAGCAGCAATGGACAAGACCGAGTTGGATAACTAGCCATCGAAGTTAACATTAGCCTTAGAGATGCGTGACGTAATGGTTAAACATCGGTATTGGCTGTTTTTCATTTCTATCAATATATTGGCATCAGTCCGATTGGTCAGTCTTTGTAGATATTTAGACGTTAGCTCAGATGTCCCGAAATATGGGGGATTTTGATTCGTTCCCTGGCAACCCTGCACTCACCCCACCAGCACCTCACATCAGATAGTACCTCTTTTGTGTGTTGTTTTTTGTTTTTTTTTTATCTGTACAGTTCAGCAAATTATAACACTGTCCTTTTCTCCTCGTCTTATTATGTAATAATAATAATAAATGTTCTGAGCTTCTACTGTCTTTGCGTTCCATTAATAGTGTGTAATTAAGTTCCCAAGTTAATATTTGTGAAATTAGTATTTGTGGAACAAAAACAACATTGATTAATCATTGATCGAAATGAATGATTTCCGATGCATTGAATCATTCCCTCAGTAATGTTAGTTAAATTGAATTGCCTTGGGGCCAATGCCTCTAGAGTCCATGCAGTACAGGACAGGTAGCTAACAGGAACAGCTGGGTAGCCATTAGGTAATGACAGTCGTTTTCGGTGAAATACAAACATGAGATGCATTCGTGGCCCTCAGGTGATTCCGCCTCTGGGCCCTTAGCAAGGTCCTTAGCCCCATTGCTCCAGTGACTGACTGCCTAGTGATTGTGTGACCCTGAATTCTCAACTGTCCGTGCCTTTGGACAAAAGTGTCTGCTGGAAAAAAAATGCATGAATGAATGTATACAGCAAGGTGACTTGTTCAGACACAAGGTATATTTTAGGATATGTGAAGTCTTTAAACCTGCTGGGTTTATGTTAAACAGCTAGACACAAGAAAATCAAGCATGAAATCAATAGCCGAGAGGAAGAGAGGATTGGAACCATTGGGGTGCTTTTACGCCGCAGGAACTTTTTTCCGGATCCAGAACCTTTTTTCCAGAAACAGGAACTGGGCTTGATTGTAGTTCCTTGGAGGCAGTTCCAGAATCCTTTTTTAGTCCGTGCTTTAGAATAGGCACGAACTGCAGGGGAGGCGCTCACAGCAATAAACGCGGAAGCGTAGGAAGTGATAGAGGACCTTGGAACTCCTTAATGTTGATGTGAGAGCTCCCAGATAGAGGGTAACATTACACCACTGATGTCAATGGCTGAGATATGTGCGTAAACATTTTATTTGCCATTTTTGCACAAATAGAGGAATGTTAATCTCCACCAACGCCATCTTGCTCTCCATAGCATGGCAGCGGTTACGGAGAATTAGCCCGCCGAACCACTCACTGTCCCTCTGGCACTTTTTCAAACCTAGATCTATACTTTGACTGGTAGCCAGTGGAAGGAAACCCAGAGGCGTGACTCGCGGGGACCTTCAGGCAGGCAGATAACACGTCTCGCAGAGCCGCCTAACCTCTCACACAATATAAGCCGGTCATATAGCTATGAAGGCAGTGCGGAAATTCAGGCAAGGTAATGACAGTAATCAGCAGTGGGGCAGTTTGGTGAGGCGTGTGCAGATTTTTTGGGTGCTTAAGAGGAAATGTATATGGGATCTCTTTAAAGGCATGTGCTGTAGAAAGGTATTTTGTATTTTAAGACTCGGTTTCTTCTTCCTTTGCTGGTTGCTCATACACATTTTGCTCCTATTGTGTGTGAAATAGAAATCAAAGACGTTCTGCTGGCCACTGCTACATGTGCAAATCAGTGCTACAAATCACTGCTACATGTGCAAATCACTGCTACATGTGAAAACGATCAGAATCTCTAGTCATGTAGCTACCCTTAGAGGTAAAAATGCTAATTTCTTGACTTGTCTTATTTCTGATTTTATTAAAATATTTACTCAGAACAATATTTCAAACTGTACCAGCACTTTTTATGTCCTTGAGTGAAAATTTGAGTCTTCCTCATTTAGTAGAAATTCAGGCCCCTGCTTTGTGTATATTCACTGCGCACCAAGCCAGGTGTTTCAGCATTCTTCTCCAAAGCCTCAGGGTCTTGTGAAATAATAGACATCTGGATTTCTCTGCCCTGACAGGTAATAGTGGACACGCCCACCAGCCCTGTTACCAGTGGCCTGCCCTTGTTTTTTGTGATCACAGTGACTGCCATCAAACAGGTGAGACCATCAGCTTGCTCAAGCAGCACCCGCCGCCTTGCCCACGCTCCCCTTTGCTGCTGCTCTATGACCGGCTGGCCAACCGCAACTTTCCCAGAGTGCCTGTTTTTGTTTTTTTTTTTTCTTTTCCGTCCCTGTGATTGGTAGAAATGCCCATGCTGGTTTGCATTTCAAGCCACACTTTTCAGGGCTGGGCAGCAAAGGCTTCTCCGTTTGCACCCCCGCCTCAGTATTTCTTTCTTTAATATGCGCACACCCCCCCCCCCACATGCTTTCTGTGTCCTCTCCCCAGGGGTACGAGGATTGGCTCCGTCACAAGGCTGACAATGAAGTGAATAAATACCTGGTGACAGTGGTGGAGGATGGCCAGAGAGTGCGCAAGGAGAGTGAGAAGATCAAGGTATCTGATGCAGGAGGGTCAGCGCTTGTCGCTGAGGGTTGGGAACCCGCCATCCAGATTATATAGTATGGGCAGCCCCCCACAAATATGGGGCCACTTTTACAAAAAATAATGTAAGAAGTTTCTGAATTTTTTTTTATTCGTTTAACAACTGTACCTGCAAACCTGCTCTTTGAACAAAGTAAAACCATCATTGCAAATTAAAACATTTTTAACCTGTCAGTCGTTCAGCAATGTTTCAAATCAAAATGAAATAAGTACCAATTATTCTTTGCCTTTATCAGCTACCCTGTGAGATGCTTACTTATGAGTTTGAATTTAGCTGTGGACTTTGGCAGTCTGTGAAACGTCTTAACCAAAGCTGCCGCATCACGTCATTTTTTTTTAAACACCCTAACCCTAATTTTAACGCACAAAAAAATGATCAATTCAAATGGTATTGTGTCGTCCTGTATCTCGTTTCGAAAATATATCGTTGTACCATGAAAATTCAATATGGTGTCCGGCCCGAATAGACTGTAAAAGTCATTGTTGGGTGTGAGGCGAGGCCGCGAGTAAACAGGCGATCTGTAGCTGCACCCCTGCGAGAGATCGGCTTATATGCTTTTGGACGAAAGCCTTTATTTAAAAATAAAATTGGCCGTGTTACATAGGAGTACGTAGTTAGTTACATAAAGTTATGTACGTACATAGTGTGATAAGCAGCGCTGGTTGTATGAGTGTGTGTTTGAGGAGGAAATGAAATGAATATTAATAAAATGATGGCTTAGACAATTTTTTTAATACTTTTTTTTTTTTTTTTTTTTTTTAATAATTTTGAACACAAATTCCTCAGTCAAGTAACTTGGGGACATTCTGCGACTTCATGCCATCCAGACTTGCACTTCAGTTGAATATTGCGGGAAATCATCCGCCGAACAAACGAGTTTTATTGTCTCCTGGGCAAGTAGACGATGCCATTTAAATATGAGGAAGATGTTTGTAATTTTGTAACTGTAATCGGTCTCCACATTTGGGCGGCGGTGAAGTGTGTGTGCGCGCGCCCATGCACATTTCCTAAGACTTTGTGAGAGGAAGGCTGATGCAGCCTCCTTTAGCTGACACGAACACGAGCGCATGAGTATATCGCTCGAGCAAATAAGACATGCGGCAAAACGCAATTTGAGCGACACCCGTAAATTGTCGCTTTTGTGCGAAGCTGCTTACAAGTGAGTCATCAAATACCCCCCCCTGATGGGGTTAGTGCCGAGGGCCTTTTCCAAGTGCCCAGCAGCAACACGATCGCTCTGCCAGCCACAGGATTTGAACACACAACCCTCTGGGCGTGGGCACGGATCCCGGACCAGCTGAGCAGCGCGCTGCCCTCGCTGCTATTTATACAGCGTAGCCCCGATTTGACACTTGGCCGTGTCTGACTGACCTCTCCCAGGCCACACAATGGCATCGTAAGCAAGATTTAAATTTGACTGGGAAATGTACTTGTGCACTAGGCCATTAACTCCAGCCTCGGCGTTTGCGACACTCTTGTGTCCGCAGGTCGGCGACATCGTTGAGGTACTCGAGGACGAGACCTTCCCCTGTGACCTCATCCTGTTGCAGTCCAGCCGCGATGATGACACCTGCTTTGTCACCACGGCCAGCCTGGACGGGGAGTCTAATCACAAGGTGAGACGCTCACCACGCCGCCTTTATTCCCACACTTGTTTTCTTTCCATCTATCCACTTCCGTTCTGTCTACCCCTGCCGCATAGTTCATCGTCCCATATTTTGACCTGCATGTGCCACGTCCTGCACACATGAGAACGAGACCTAGATCCCAGTCACTCTTTCACAATCCCCCCTCTTTCGCTAGACACACTATACGGTGCCTGATACAGAGAAGGAAGTGGAATTGTTGAATGCGACCATCGAATGCGAACAACCGCAACCTGACCTCTACAAGTGAGTCACTTCCGTGTTTTGTATTTGCCTGTCTGTGTGGCCATCTCAATACGTGAGTGCAGCGGAGCGTCGTCCTATTCTTCTTGTCGGTGTTTACTGCCGTTACTCAGTAGCGACATCGTTTTGGCGCCACCTGCTGCTCAACTGTGCTAATTACATGTGAGAATTTTGTCGGTCTCTGTAGTAGAGCCTTTGACCAAAGGTAATAGGTCAGTAGTGTTGCTAGGGTTGCCTCTGGTGAGCTGTAGAGCTCTGCTCTGTACGTGCCCCCCCCCCGACAAGATTCAAATATTAGACTAAGTCCTGCATTAGGTTCACTGAAATGGATGCGTGTATAATAACGTTCACATGGGCTTCATTGTTGTGCTAATTTGATCGCAGTCTGTTCAGTGAGCCGTGTCGTTCATACGCAGGTTCGTAGGCCGCATGCATATCCACAAGGACGGCCAGGACGCTATGCGGTAAGTCCTACAGGCTCGCGCGGTCCCGACATCCTCCAAGTGCCACACAGCTGGAGCTCTTTAACCCGCCTGCCTCTCTTCAGACCTCCTGTGATCTATCGCTTCAGACGGGTCCCACATAAAGCTGGCGTCAGTCCCAGGGCAGCTTAGGGAAGCAGTTCTGAGTGCTGATGGTCACTGGAGCCGTAAAATCCAGCACTGGCTGCATCTCAGGGATGCGGGAGAAGGCTGAAGATTAATTATTGATTTCTAGCTGCTTCCACACCTCCTTGTGAAAAAATTAATATTAAGGGCTTAGTTTTTTCCCATACATCACATGTCTTGTAGGTTGGAAAAGACGTACAATCTCTCTGTTCTTTGCTTTTTTTTTTTTTTAAACCAGGTCCCTGGGCCCAGAAAATTTACTATTAAAAGGAGCTACGCTGAAAAACACAAAGAAGATATATGGTCAGTAACTGTTAATATTAGATTTTTTTATTGGTGTAGAAGACAATGAATTGCGTTCTTTGTATGACCTTGCATAACTCAACTCAGTATTTCTCACGGTCTGCCTTATCGTTACCAGGGGTGGCTGTTTACACTGGGATGGAGACTAAGATGGCCCTGAACTACCAGGGCAAATCGCAGAAACGCTCTGCTGTGGAGAAGTAAGTGGAACGGAAGGTTGGAAATCAGGCTCGTGTCACTGTATAGCTGGGTGCAGTTAATGCCATTATGACAAAAGGTGATGGAGCTTTTAGAAGGAAGGATATGGTGGGAGGTTTATGCTCTTTGTTCTAGTTAAGCGTTCTGGTTGATATCCCCATTCTCCATTGAGAAAATCCTCCGGGCAGTTTGGTCTGAAAACAAGGGATGTGATACGGTTTACATTTATATGTGTTCTCCGTGTGTGTTACAGTGAGGGATGGTGACAGTGTTTCACATGGAAATGTGTATTCTGTGTGTGTTACAGTTACAGTTACAGTGAGGGATGGTGACAGTGTTTCACATGGAAATGTGTATTCTGTGTGTGTTACAGTTACAGTGAGGGATGGTGACAGTGTTTCACATGGAAATGTGTATTCTGTGTGTGTTACAGTTACAGTTACAGTGAGGGATGGTGACAGTGTTTCACATGGAAATGTGTATTCTGTGTGTGTTACAGTTACAGTGAGGGATGGTGACAGTGTTTCACATGGAAATGTGTATTCTGTGTGTGTTACAGTTACAGT
>JAODKE010000053.1:7623290-7636407 GCA_026779605.1 Mormyrus hasselquistii
TTCACATGGAAATGTGTATTCTGTGTGTGTTACAGTTACAGTGAGGGATGGTGACAGTGTTTCACATGGAAATGTGTGTTCTGTGTGTGTTACAGTTACAGTGAGGGATGGTGACAGTGTTTCACATGGAAATGTGTATTCTGTGTGTGTTAGTTACAGTTACAGTGAGGGATGGTGACAGTGTTTCACATGGAAATGTGTATTCCGTGTGTGTTACAGTTACAGTGAGGGATGGTGACAGTGTTTCACATGGAAATGTGTACTGGTTGGTGATAGTATAGCTATGCAGAGATGGATCATATTGGGTCATGGATCATAATCTTATATCCCAATATCCTTTTCCTGACCCTTTGTTTGTGTGTGCGCCTGTATCTCTGCTCCAGGTCGATCAACGCCTTCCTCATCGTGTACCTGTTCCTGCTCGTCGGCAAGGCTCTGGTGTGCACCACTCTGAAGTACGTGTGGCAGAGCCGGCCTGGGCAGGATGAACCCTGGTACAACCTCAAAACCGTGAAGGAGAGAGAGACCAACCTGGTGAGATCCGAACGCTGGGAGATGTTTCCAGGAATGCCTGAATGAGACTGATGTTTCGTTTTTGTTTTTTTTCTTCTTACTCCGAAGTTCTCTCTGAACTGCATTTTACAAATATTTTGCATTTACAGTATTAAAATTACTTTTACAATGTGTGCAAGATGAATTATTTTCTCCAGGGAAAATTCAGACAACATTAGGCAGCTGCCGTCCTCAACGGACTGAATTGAACTGGCCTGTTTTGGTCTGAGATCAGCATTAATTAAGCAGGATGACGCCCTGCCAAGTGTTTCTCTTCCTCTTTCTACTATCCACTGTATCAGATATTCTGTGTTTAATAAATTATGCCTTAAGGAAGACAAAATATAGCCACCAGTTTTTTTTAACGATATCACTGCCCCATTTATTTCAAATGACATGGTTGAGATGACATTTTGTTGTCAGGTAATTGTACATTCTCCCCGTGACTGAAGCGTCCTGCCCTCATTACAGTATCTGAAGATGTTCACGGACTTCCTCTCCTTTATGGTGCTGTTCAACTTCATCATCCCCGTGTCCATGTACGTCACAGTGGAAATGCAAAAGTTCCTGGGCTCCTTCTTTATCGCCTGGGACGGGGACTTCTTTGACGCCGAGATCCAGGAAGGAGCCTTGGTCAACACCTCGGACCTGAACGAGGAGCTCGGGCAGGTGAGGGCGGCGGCTTCCCTGCTACTGCGGCTTCTCCTCTCTAGAATCCCACAGCGGGCCCAGCTCTCCCGTCCGTCCGTCTTCGGACCCCACATGCCAGTACAGAATTGCGGCAAACCTACACGGTATAATTCAGAGTCCCAAACATTCCCCCCCGGATCACAGTACAACATACAAACAGCAGGTGGCAAGGGGGGAGGGGGGGGGTTATGATAGTTGAAAGTGCAAAAGCGCAGGGCGGTGCGAAACAGGGGGCGGGACTCAAGGGTGTGTATGCGTGGTGCACTGTGTATGTAAACAATGATAATTGAGGTAGCAGCATAAACAGTGGAATAAATATAGTATCACTTGACTGACAATAAATAATTAATATTAAGGTAAAGTGACCTGTTCTAGTAGGTGAGGGGTGTGTGTGTATTTTTAGGTATGGGTAGGTGGCAGGGGGGGTTAGGGGGATGCAGCAGGGTGTTGAGTGTCCTGACAGCCTCGGGTAAGATGTGTGTGGCTCCTGTACCGTCCAGAAATGAGCAGGACAGAGAGTCCGTGGACATGGAGGGAGGGGCCTTTCAGGATACTGGAGGTTTTCTGGGTGCAGTATTTGTGTGAAATGTCCTCGATGCACTGACCACCACAGAGATTCGCAATTCATGAAGTAAGCGCCGATGTAGCTAGTGAGAGGGCCCCTGTCACCTGTGTGCATCAGTGGAGAAGCATAGGGCACGAGGCAACTGAACACCTTGGGCGGAATACCAATGCATGGGGGACACTATCAGGCACTGTGCAAAATGCAGAGATGCCAGTTGATGGGGCAGACTGTCACGCACTGTGCATGATGCAGAGATGCCAGTTGATGGGGCACACTGTCACGCACTATGCAAAATGCAGAGATGCCAGTTAGATGAACTGCCTGTCTTTACACCCTAGAAGAAATGTGGAGAGCCTAGAAAAAAGGCAACGCAACATGGGAGGAACACAGAAGGGAACAAGATTCAAAGGCATGCAGAATTCATGCCACCCACAGAGATGTTATAGAAGAAGATATCATCCATTAATCAATGCACAGCAGAAATATACCACGCCTATCTCCACTTTCCTCTCCTCATCTTCACGTGTAGGTGGAGTATGTTTTCACGGATAAAACTGGCACGTTGACTCAGAACAACATGGAGTTCATCGAGTGCTGCATCGACGGCTTTCAGTACAAGTACCGCGAGTCGCAGGCTGAGCTGGATGGGTTCTCTGTAACCGATGGGCCCATCTACAAGGAAAAAGCAGGCCGGGTGAGTAACTGCAAGAACGACAACGTGGGGAGTAGATGGTCATAAGGGATGCTGGTTCAAGTTCAAATACGGTCATTGCATTTTAACCAAGTACCAGTAATATCTAGTGAAATCTGGGGCACGTTTCCTCAACGGTTCCATCTATGTAAGTTGCCTTTGGGAAACGTACCCCTGGATGACTGGGTAAAGATGCATGTTTTGCTTTACATCAGGACTGGTATATGCTGCTCGTAGAGATCTACCACCCTGCAGAGCTTAGGCACAGCCCTAATTCTGCACTTGATACAGATAATCAGGCCCTTTAGTGACATCTTAGTATTAGGGCCAATTTAGCTTTAGATCAGGCAGTCTTATCCAGGGAGGGATGATGGATATGCAAGGTCACTAATTAGAGGACTGATTGGCTGAAGTGTCCTCACACCTGGGTTTGAACAGTTGACCTAAAGGATGTCCCAAAAGCCTGGAAACACAATGGCCACCCCTACTGTAGATGAAAGCCCATCTCATCCCTCACGAGATTTGTCTCAGCTAAAGGTTCATATTTACTGAGATTGTATCCCATCTTGGCTCCTTGCAGGAGATGGAGGATCTATTTCTGCGAGCGCTGTGCCTCTGCCACACCGTGCAGGTAAAGGAAAGCCACCTGGCCGAGGTGGATGGAGACCAGATCGACTCCGTCTCAGGGGGTCAGTGCAGCTTCATCGCGTCCTCGCCGGATGAGGTGGCCCTGGTGAAAGGAGCGATGAAGTAAGAGAAGCCAGTCCCCACCATGTCATCAGCCTGAACGCCCCACAAAGGATTTTTTTTCCTCCCTAATCTCGGTTTTGCTTTTCCCAGGTATGGCTTCACCTTCTTGGGTTTGGAGTGTAAAAACATGAAAATCTTGAACAGGGACAATGACATCGAAATGTAAGTCCTTGTGTTTCGTGATCACTTGCGCGGAATTTAGAGGCTTATCATTTTGTTGCCATTTGCACATTGCCTGTGTCTTCTTCTCCCCCAAAGGTACGAGCTGTTGCACGTGTTGAACTTCGATCCTGTGCGCCGGCGCATGAGTGTGATCGTAAAATCCAAAACTGGTGAGGAGTAAAACCACAAACAGATCAAACCCCTCCCCACCGCAGATTCATGCTGACATACCTGTCCTTCGCTTTAGGGGAGACCCTCCTCTTTTGCAAGGGGGCTGACTCCTCCATTTTCCCTCGTGTGAGGAGGGAAGAAGTGGACAGGATACAGATGCACGTTCAGAGAAATGCAAAGGTCTGTCTGTTCTCAATACACTTTGATGTTGCTATATTTCCTGTTTGGGGGTTTAAATATGGCTTTTAGACCGGCCCACCTCTTTAAGCAGTTTCTTGTTAGCATGATAACTCAGAAAGTATTTGGTGGATCATTTAAAACTTTGCAGATACCTTGAATGAGTGAAGATCAGGAAGTGCCCACAAGTTTTGAGACAAACTGGACTAAAATTAAAGTAGCGCCATGCAAATTAAAGTAGCGTCATGCAGTGACAGCTAAGAGAAGGACAGTCTCAAACATTTGAATCAAATGTCAAAACTGATAGATAATTTTCAAACTTAGCTAGTGCATTGGATTGAGACATGCCATGAAAACTGAAGCAATTAGGGTAACCCCAGAAGTATTTAACCCTGTGAATATGAAACTCAAAAGTATTTCATGGTCTTATGGTCTTGAATTTCATCTTATTACCACTTCACAAATTGGATGAGATCTTCACCTGATTTCATTTTGAGATAAATCCTTCTAAATTGAAGCAGCAGTGGACTAAATGGGTAACCGCAGAAGACACTTTTAAATTGTGAACATAGTAAATCTAAAAGTATTACATGGATCTTTTTCAAATTTCCCAGAAACAATATACAGGTCATTTGCTCTCAAACCGTGAGGCACCTTGGGAAGGGTAATGAGATGATTCTCTGAATATAGAAATAACAGGTTATAATTCTTTTTTCATCGCAGCCCAGCAAAATTTATTGTTGGCAGCATTTTAGCTGGTCGGCAAAATTTATGGTGGACAGCTTGGTGAAGCTTATAATGGGGTTCCCCCCTGCTTGGCAAATTTTATCAAAGGGGAATTGAACCGTATCGTATAGTCCAAGTCAGTCACGACACACAATAGGCCAGCCACAGGCACGGATCTGGCCAGCCTCGTGACAGACAAGTCACGCAACGTTGGGCTTTTAATGAAGATTTTTTTGTGTGTGAGGTGGGGACACTATGTAGGGGGGGACTGAGGCAATATTACAGTGTATTTTTGATATACTTGCCTTGGTATCCTCCTAGTGGAACTGGAGGAGGTGGCTGGGGAGAGGGAGGTCTGGGCATCAAGTGCTGCCTTCACAATGTGAGCTGACCCCGGAGAAGCAGTGGACAGTGGATGGAATAGTGTGGCTTTTGAAAATACCATCAAAATACCCTGTAGCAGGGATCATCAAAATGTTCATACATGGACAAATGTGTCCATGGAAAGACTTGTCTGTGTCTCTTTCAAAATTTGCCATGGGCCTGACGCCTGCCGTATACAGCAGTATGATCCAGTGTTTCCCAACCCAGTCCTCGGGGAACCCCGGACAGTCCACGTTTTTGCTTCCTCTCAGCTCCCAGCACACCTGTACCAAGTATTCGGTGTTCCTGATTGGCTGGGAGCGGAGAGGGAGCAAAAACGTGGGCAGTCCGGAGTTCCCCGAGGACTGGGTTGGGAAACACTGGTATAATCTATGGACTGTATGATTGTGTGTGAAACTAGATTCTGTCTAAGGCCAGTGTATGGGCACTAGAGATAGAAGTTGGGGGGGCTGTGGGAGGCGTCGGAATTACATGGAGGGAGGGGGTGACAGCTGTCCAGGCAATACACTGTTATTGTTCTTATAGCCTCTGAACAGCTAACAGAACAAGCTTATTCTGGCAAGCTTCTACTAGTGTTAATGAGCCAACCCAACAACTGGAGATCAAGATGTTTAAAGCCCTGGCTTGGTGTTTAACTCGCTCCTGCTTTAACCCCCAGGTGTGTGTCACGGTTTAGACAGGCGTGCGCAGAATTTTACCCAGGAGCTAACTCGTCAGAATCGCGTTTAACACACAGAGTTAGCGTTCGCAGCTGCCATACAAACAACATTTTAGGATGGCTTGAAAGTGTTTTTCTGGTCCGTCACTGTATGCAGCAGCTGAATAGTCAGACTGGGTTGCTTGTTTGCATGTCTGCTGAGCTACGGTTATGTCGATTTGCCGAATAAACACAGGAGGGTTACCGGACTCTGTGTATGGCCTACAAGCGACTGAGCACGGAGGAGTATGTGCAGGTCGACGCCAGCCTCAGAGAAGCCCGTCTGGCCCTCGAGGACCGAGAGGAAAAGCTGGCCGCGGCATACAACCGGGTGGAGACTGGAATGACCCTCATCGGAGCCACGGCAGTGGAGGACAGGTACGAAGCTCGTGTTAGCGCAGTTAGCGGGCCCTCGCGCCCTTGCCAGTGTGTCACAAGATGGCCCCCTCTCCAGGCGGCGATACTCAGCGCCGGTGTCGCTCGACCCGTTTGTGCAGGCTGCAGGAACAAGCCGCCGAGACCATGGAAGCTCTGCAGAGCGCCGGCATGAAGGTGTGGGTGCTCACGGGGGACAAGATGGAGACCGCCAAATCCACCTGCTACGCCAGCCGCCTCTTCCAGCAGGGCACCGAGCTGCTGGAGCTGACAGTGCGCACCCTAGAGGAAGGAGGACGACCACGCGAAGAACGCTTGCTGCAGCTTTTGCAGGAATACCAGAATAGGACCCAGTACCATTCCATCGGCAAGGGAGTGAACCACAGGTTGGTTAGTCGATATGTTTGTTTGACACCTAAGGCTCTATTTCCATATGTAATTCCAGGCTAGATGTGCTGATCTATAGCTATAACTCTTGCTGCCCTGCATCATTTGCAGAAGCTGGTCCTCCGCAGGGCAGGACTATGGCCTCATCGTGGACGGCGCGACGCTCTCCCTGGTGTTCAACGCCTCTACCGAGACTGACAGCAGTCGCTATAAGAGCCTCTTCCTGAACATCTGCCAGAGTTGCACCTCTGTGCTCTGCTGCCGTATGGCCCCTCTGCAGAAGGCTCAGGTAGCTGCAGCTAGCTAACCCTAAAGGCTGCTTCACACCCTAACCCGATACGCGCAACTCCCGCGTATCCACTCTGCGTATGCGCACACGCAAATGTTCAGTTCTCCAGTCAAGCTGCTCACTTTGCACATGCGCACAACATGTTATATTTATATTTTTGAATAATAACAATATAAATTATTATTCTGATACAGCAGTGATGTTTATGTCCTTTTCGCTATGTTTTACAAATTCAGAGGCTCAGCTCACAGGGCTGCCAACTTTAGTCTGTGTGGCTGGCGTTTTCAATTCGAGACGAGTCTGCGCTCACACACACATGGATTTACATGAATGTAGCAGTTGTATTACCTTGTAAATAGTCTGTAGGGTTCGCAAACTACCTCAGCGCTCGACCAAAAGCATCCATGTTGGTATTTAAAGCAGATGCTAGCAAATCGATCATGCGCGGTGTGTCCTGAGCTGCGCAGGCACAAATTTGGAGTGCAGCAGACGTTCATGACGCATAGACGTTCCATTGGACACGCCTGCTAGTACGCATGCGGAGAAGGATGAACCAGCCTTAACACTGACCCTAACCCCTTGGGTTCACCTGGCCAGCCTCAGCTCTCATACATTGCAATGATATTCATGTGTTTCTTCATACTTAGCTGAAGCAGCCAGTAATATTTTTCCTGTCATGATTTCATAGATTGTGAGGATGGTGAAAAATTCCAAGGGAAATCCCATCACACTGTCAGTGGGCGACGGGGCCAACGATGTCAGTATGATTCTGGAGGCACACGTGGGCATTGGTGAGATATTAAACTCGCCTCCTTATGCTCGTCCGGTTTTCTTCTAGCAGTTCCCGGGTTTCTTTTAGGGCCGCAACAGTCTGTCGACAAGGTCAATAGTAATCGGCGATAAAAGTAGTTGACAATGAATCTTGCCATCGATGTGGTTGTATTTTTGTGATTTGCTGCAAAATGGGCATCCGTGTCATTTTCGCCACCTGCAAATGTCACATTGGCGTGATGAGCCTATTGTCGTATTTCACTTTTCTGCACGCCGTTACAAATGCCAGCGGTAATAAGTTCCCCAGACTTATTACCGCAGAGGGCCAATTTACTGCAGCAAATACACATATAGGCAGCAGAGTGAAATGGGTAAACCATAGTATTTTGAAATCTTGGCAACAAAATTAGCCAAGACCCTTACACTTATGTTATTTATGTATTAGAAATAAAATCCTTTTAAATGTAAGGGTTACTAGTTGGCTAAAACAAATATTATAGTGAATATTAGTGTTTGTCAGCTGTTGAAGTTTGTGATCTTTGTTGTCCGGTACCTAGGAATTAAGGGAAAAGAGGGGCGACAGGCTGTCCGGAACAGTGACTACGCCATTCCTAAGCTTAAGCACCTCAAGAAACTGCTGCTGGCCCACGGACACCTGTACTATGTCCGAATCGCGCATTTGGTACAATACTTCTTCTACAAGGTAGGGCCACACCTTCGCATCTCCTGTCGAGCTTTGCACGCATCCAACAGAGTCGTCTTGAAGATGGTGGGGCAGGGGTTTCTGGGTCATCCGACCGTTCATATATGGACCAAGGTGTCCTGGACAAGGCTCGTCCGTGTCCGTGGTCATGAACTGTGTAGGTTCTGCTTCTAAATACCATGTCAGAGGTAAACATCTCGTTTTGATCACAGTGTCCGTCAGAATCCGTCATGGCGTCGACCACCTTCCTGACTTTAGCCTGAGTGGCCCATTTGTGCATGTTGTCGTGTGAGGATAACTGTACATTCATACTGTGCGTTGGCCTGTTGTTTCTTAATCCCGGGTGTGTTACAGACTGCTATGCCACACTTGCCGGATCTGTAATAATTAACCTAAAGAATTAGATTGCCGAGTACCATAGATGTCTTCGGTTTAAATAAGAGAGTCTCCTCTACTAAAATTTTTGTGTGATTGTCACCTTACGCCATTCATGTCAACAAAAGTCATTGTGTTTTTTCTCTCTTCCCCACCCCAGAATCTTTGCTTCATTTTACCTCAGTTTTTGTACCAGTTCTACTGTGGATATTCCCAACAGGTGAGACGGGCATAGAGGGTCTTTATGTTGTTTGGCATTTTCCTCATTGGAGACCACCCCCGTGAGGAGGTGGGGATAGCTAGGGGGGGCCTCCAAACTTAGCCCTTTGGTCCTTCCCCTCTGGCTGACCCTCTCCGGCTTCCTTTGAGAAGGATTAACAATGTTCATCATGTCGAACCCCTAGAGAAATGTCTGTATAACAGTGTTTCTCCACCCGCTCTTTGAAGACCCCCCAGACGCCCCATGTTTCTGCTCCCTCCCATCTACCAGAAAGATGTAAACTGTGTAGGGTTCCCCGAGGACCAGTTTGAGAAACACTGGTGTATATGCATATATACACAGTACTCCAGCCAGGAGATTATGCTCTACCTGTAGAAATCTCATAAAGCACAAAATGTGTCTCTATATCTCCAATGACTATGCAGACTGTGACTGAATATCCCCCCCCCCATTAGATTACACAGCATCTGCATGTTCCTACATGTGTTCCTCTCCGTGTTTAATCTTAATCCTAAACCTAACCCTAAACCTAACCCTTGACCAGCCCCTCTACGACGCAGCCTACTTGACGATGTACAACATCTGCTTCACCTCTATGCCCATCCTGGCCTACAGCCTCTTTGAGCAGCATATCTGCATTGAGATCCTGCTCGATAGCCCCACACTTTACAGGTAAGAAGGGACATCCTTCGATGTCTGTTATCCTTGAATGCTTTCCAAGTATGCAGACCCAGCCGGCATCTCTGTGGTTCATCGCTGGTGCCGTGCACTTTCAGGGAGACGGCTAAAAACGCCCTTCTACGCTGGGGCCCCTTTTCCTACTGGACCTTGCTCGGGGTCTCCCACGGCCTGCTCTTCTTCTTCGGAGCCTTCTTTCTCTTCAGCAACCCCGCCCTGCTTTCCACTGGCCAGGTCATCCTCTTCTACCCAGCTATGTAATTCTGGATTTCAAGACTTGCATGTGAGTTTAAAAGTAATGTGTACGTTTCTTTTTCCAGGTCTTTGGAAACTGGGCCTTTGGCACAGTCGTGTTTACGGTCCTTGTTTTCACTGTCACACTAAAGGTATGTTCCCCCCCCGCCCTCCCCTTCCGTATATTTATTGATAATCCCAAGGATAATTATGCCGGGAATTCTGTGCCATACTAGACTCTCTCGGCTTGTGTCTGGCAGTGCACATTATCATGCCCACACTCTGGATTTATTTGTGTATAGGGTCTCAGTATATCAGCCACTATCAAGGATGTTGCTTTGTTAAACCATTGTTGTGTATTCTTTGAAATGTTGATCTCGCTTAACATCCAGAGCAGACACATCTGTTTTAAGAAAAGGTTTATAAATGACACCGCAGATAAATTTTTCATGAGCATAATATACTCTTCACCATGCATAACATCTGGTTCTATTGATGCCTTGCTGGGTAGGTCAAACTCAAAAATTGTTTGGTGTTATGGATGATATTTCACCAGTTAAAGTTAAAACCATGTCATGCCATCGGAAAGCATCACAGAAGAATGTTAGTGCTATTCAACCCCAAAAGAGAGAACGCAGGAAGGCTGAATGCAGATGGTGCAAACTCAGGCTTCACGTTCACAAAGAAATGTTCAAAGAATGGCTGCATGATTACAATACAACAATTTGCCAAGCTAGACAATACTCTGTCTCCACCATCATCAAAAAAAAAAAACGTTAAAAATAGCAAAAAAACTCTTTGCTATGGTTGGCACTTTCATATATATATATGTGTGTGTGTGTGTGTGTGTGTGTGTGTGTGTGTGTGTGTGTGTGTGTGTGTGTGTATTTATATGTATGAATTAGAATCCACTGAGAGATGTAATGAGTTTGCACACTTTTATACCACTAAACTCCAGAATATCTGATAAGCCATGGGTGCATCTATGTTCTCTCCATTACTTTGTAAGGATATCATGGTTAAAATGGCCCAGTATAGTATCAATATCCTATCAATACTGAAATATTAATCGATAAAGTGAGTCATCTTAAATCATCCACCTTTAGTCCTAAGAACATAAGAAATTCACAAATAAGAGGAGGCCATTCGGACCATCAAGCTCGTTTGGGGAGAACTTAACTAATAGCTCAGAGTTGTTAAAATCTTATCTAGCTCTGATTTAAAGGAATCCTGGGTTTTAGCTTCCGCTACACTAACAGGAAGACTATTCCATACTCTAACTACACGCTGTGTAAAGAAGTACTTTCTCAAATCCATTTTAAAATGTTCTCCTGCTAATTTCCGCTCCTGGCCACGAGTTCTAGTATTTAAACTAATATTGAAATAACCATTTGGCGGAACAGCATCCAGACCTGTTAGAATCTTATAGACCTGGATCATGTCCCCTCTTAGTATCTTTTGCTTGAGGATAAACAGATTCAGCTCAGCTAACCTTTCCTCTCTAGTCTTGACACATCACCAACCAAATTTTTAAAGACAATATCAGCGGACTTCAGTTTATAAACACCTTACTCATTTCAGGCATCTTTTCTGGCACATTAACGGCTGCAGTTGTGAAGCCTCTCAAAGAAAAATATAGAAGCATCTTCATTAATTGTCGACCTACTTCAGATATATCTTTCATCGGAAATATTGAGAAAATCATCTTCAACTTACTGGCTTTTTGTCTTTAAATAGATTTCAGTCAGGATTCCAGTCTAATCACAGTACTGAGACTGCTCTAATTAAGGTTACTAATGACATTAGTTTAAATACAGACTCCGGAAATTCATTTGTTCTGATTGACCGAAGACTTTTCATAGACTTGAGAATGTGTGTAGGAACAGTTTTAAAATGGTTCTCTTCTTGCCTGCAGAGAAGAAATCACTTTGTCAAAATAGGAAATAATTTTTGTGTGAGAATGTCAGCGTCCTGTGGTCTGCCTCAGGGTTTGATTCTTGAGAATTTATACATGCTTCCAATTGGCCAGATCCTTCAAGACTATGAGATATCTTTCCACAGTTTTGCTCAGATTTACTCGAAACTCTCTCCAAAGAACTATGATCCCATTGACTCACTTTGTGTCTTGAGCACATCGCTAACTGGATGGGGGAAAAAAACTTTCTGCAGTCGAATAAAGATAAAACTGATTATTTTATTGAGGTATAGCAATGAGAGGCTCTGATTAGCTGCTTATCTGGATTCAAGAACCTAAAGTCGAATCGAGGTGACTATAGTGTGCTAATAGACTCTGATCTCAGCTTCAGCAGTCGTTTCGAAGCAGTTACTAAATCAGCATTTTATAACTAGTCTCCCAAAAAAGACAATCATACAGCTTCAGTTGATTCACAATGCAGCTGCCAGAGTTCTCACGAGAAGTAAGAAATCCCTGATTTTAAATCCTTACACCTGTGTGTTACTGAATAGACTTTAAGGTACTATTAGGTGGCTTGTTGGTTAGGGAAGCGCACTTGAAAGATTGCAGGTTCGAATCCCCGACCAGCAAGGCACCACTGAGGTACCCTGAGCGAGGTACCGCCCCCAATCACTGCTCCCCGGGCGCTGAATTAGCTGCCCCCTGCTATGTAACGATGTCACATATAGGTTAAATGCAGAGGACACATTTTGTCCTTGTGCATTGTGGTGTGTCAACAATGACCACTGATCACTTAAAAAAAAAATGACTGGTCTATAAATCACTTAATGGTGTCAGCCCTGAGTATCTGTCTAATAAATACATCGCAGCGATATGAGCCGAACAGAACTCTCAGATCATGATTGTCCTGACTATAGTCTGTACCACACAGCTGGCCCTGGACACGCGACACTGGACCTGGATAAACCACTTTGTCATCTGGGGCTCCCTGGCCTTCTATATAGTCTTCAGTTTCTTCTGGGGTGGCATCACATGGTGAGTCACATTCTACTGGCTGACAGTAAAATGAACCCACAAGATTTGAATGAATTTCCAGCCTAAACCATTGACATACTTCTGAATATTTAATCGACGCGATCTTCAGGCTACAACGCGTCCGTCAAAAGCGCCACGCGATCCCCACAGCACAGCGCCACCTAGCTGGTGTCTTGTGCGCCACGCTTCTTGTGTGTGTTTGCGTAGCACGCTGTGGACCCTCTGCCCTCCCTCTCTCGTACCCTAGGCCCTTCCTGGAGCAGCAGCGGCTCCACTTTGTGTTCGCCAACATGCTGAGCTCCGTGTCAGCCTGGCTGGCCATCATTCTCCTCATCCTGCTCAGTCTGCTGCCTGAAGTGCTGCTGCTGGTGCTGAGACGGCCGCGGGGCCCTCGTGTGCGACAGGTACCGGCCACGACCGCTTCTCGCCGCTCACATCCCTTCCTCGGTTCCCATGCCCGCTGCTCACATCCCTTCCTTACTTCCCTTTCCCGCTGCTCACATCCCTTCCTCAGTTCCCTTTCCCGCTTCTTGCTGCTCACATCCCTTCCTCAGTTCCCTTTCCCACTGC
>JAODKE010000053.1:7668865-7691164 GCA_026779605.1 Mormyrus hasselquistii
GCGTAAAGAAGTGCTTCCTTAAATCTAGCTTGAAATGTTCCCCCGCTAATTTCCACCTATGGCCACGAGTTCTTGTAATAGAAAAATAACATAAACCCAAGAATACCATAGACTTACATAAGCCTTGTTATGTTCCCAAAATCATCATCTGAGCGTGACAAATAATCTTATCTATAGTTACAGCCACCAAAGTTATCCGTATCTCCAAACATGCATGGATGTTTCCGGCCAGTCTGGTGAATGTTTTCCAGTACGTTATGCACCATTGTAGAAGATCAGCTGCACGGTTCTTCCTGGTTCAGTCCAAGTGACTGTGTGTGTATCCAGGGACCCCCCTGTGCTGTACTTACGGGGTTAGGCTGCAGGCTCACTGTGACCCTATACTGGGTAAACATTAACAAAACAACGGCTGGCGTACGTTTGAGAATCATTCGCTACAATGTGTTTGGCATACACATGAAGGAAGACACAAACAGTTTGTTTGCTGGTAGTATAGGCCAAGTTAGACAAAAAATGTTAATTCCAAGTTTCTGGACAGAAGCCACAGAGTGTGTCACAGTGACCCCATGACCATCCCCTGAACCCCTGGTCAACCCCTCTTCTCCACAGGATCTTCCTGCAGGACCTGGAAGCATGCTTGGAGAATCCAGAGAGAGTAGGAGCCTGCTTCTTGGAAAGGGTGAGGCACAATGTGAATTCAGGGAGACCATGCAGCAGGTCCAGCGTATCTTGATAATGATTAACTGCATAAAGGCATTTTTTTGGCAATGGAAACTTGTTCTTTGGGGTTCACCGATACCAGTACTAGTATCTGATACAGTCCTCATGTACTCATCCATGTGACAATGCGGAGGTACCTGTAATCTATATGTGATGACGTATCAGTGATATCATTAACAAGCAAAATAATCGGGACAACATTTGTGAGTTGTGGAAGTACTTAAAAATTAGCCATTTTTAATTCTTTAAATTTATCGTCATATGTGTACAAGTGTATAATGTGTTCACATCATTTTTAATATTTAAAAGGTTTGCCGTTTCAAAACAGGTCCAACCCCACCTCCATCCCCCCACACAGTTCTCTATTTTTTTTTACTCATCTGTGCCTCCCCACCGATCCTTCCTTAGTCTGAATCAGTGTTGCCAACTCAGCAATTTTGTTGCTAGATTTAGCAACTTTGCAGACTACCCTGACAACAAAAAAAAAAATCAACTAGCATCAAATCTAACAACTTATAAATCTTATTTTGCAACTTCGACTAACTTTTGATTATAGCTGTCGCGATAACGTGGCGAATGTAATTGTAAATTATATGACGCATGCGCAATACTCACCAGGGCGTTCGGCGCCATCTTCTCAGTCCCATACAGGCGTTTACTTACGCCCAGTTTGGTAAACAAATTAGCGCGCCTGAATTTTAAAGAGATGCGTATTGTGACGCCCATAAGTCAGTCGTTTGTATAAATTCGGATCATCCTTATGTTCATTAATTTCGGTTAGCTGGCCACACTTGGTAAATCATGGAGGCGATAAGCACTGAAGTGGCGGCGAAGAAAGGGACAAATCGGCAGCCACAGCATCTTTAAAAGAGGAGATGATGTGGATAAACAAGGTTAAAAAAATGTGGGTGGTGTGGTGGGTTTTTTCGTTTATTAAACTTATGATACACCAAATTTATACAGACCATTATACGTCATAATACGCATCTCATTAATATTTTAGACACAACACTAATCTGCATACCAAATTGTGGGCGTAATAAAAAGGACAAACGTTTCACCCGTCGTCTAAAGCTGTGATTATATCGCATGTTCCGTCGTGATCACATACCGACATGATCGTGACAGCCATACTTTCGATGTCACTCAAAGGCTGACAAAAAAAAACTGTCTTCCTGGCTTTTATGCTTATTATGAATTACTGCTGACTAGTTTTCTTTAGCTAGCTGACGTTACAGCGACAAAAGGTTATTTAACGCTGCTTTTAGCAGAGTTTTGTGAACAAAACTTATTAGCAGTTACTTGCCCTCTTAGATCTGTCGTCAAACGATAACATTAGAAAAACGATGACATTAGAATGTAATTTAGCAACTTTTAGCGACAAATCGTCGTGCCTGTAGCAACGTCCCCTGAAAATTTGTTGGCAACAATAATTTGAATACCTCCGCATTCATAGAAGGTGATCGCTGCAAAAAGTTCTTGTGTAATAGCTTTAATAAGTATTGAGAAAAAATAGGCTATAAGAACTATGAATCAGATTATCTGATGCAGGCACTTACTCCACATTTAAAGTATTTAGTTAGCTAGGCTTTAGGATTCAAAATACACTTTTGATAGGCCTGGGAAGTATAAAGATAATACTGTAGACTGCAGTATTTTGAGTTTACGAATGCGAAAATTTTATTGTGACACACATCCTCCCTGCTTGGCTAATTTTATCACCAGAATTCCAAAAATACATTTGAAAATACCAGAATAGCACTGTACACAGTACTGTGCTTTCAGAAAAAAAAAAATCACATTTTGCTTTGTTGCTGTCTTGTGGAGTAAAATAGTAAAATGACTGCAAAATGACAAATGTATGTGTTCAGTCTCCCGCACTCAACCAAGTGCACCTACCACTCTCTCTATATGTATTAAGACTGACTTGCAGGGAGCTGTAGTTCTCAGTCCGGAGCAAAAAGAGCAGGCAGAAGGATAAGCAGTTCCTAACCTAACACTGACATTTAGATTCTGGTAGTAGTTCATGTAGTTACCTGTAATAATAATGCTGACATTTAAAATTGTTACAGGGTGGCACTAATTGGCCACCGTATTGGTGAGTACCAGAAAGTGAGCACTGGTACTCGTACTCGTACTCATACGTCCGAAACTAAATGGTATTAATGCATCCCTACTTAATCCAGTCTCACCAATGTTTTTGTTCTTTTCTTTAAACCGATCCCTGATTAGTTGCAATATGATGTTAAAAGACTTCAACAAGGGCCTTATTTGCCCCCAACCCCCGCCAGTTTTATCTGAATCGGTAGTTTGAGGAGATATTGTGTTTTGCAAACACTGTTCCCAATTAAATGGGCACTGCGTGGACCAAAACTGCACATGGTGATCTAGTCGTGGAAGAGTCTCCAGGGTTTATTTGTCCACAAGGAGCAGAATGATGACGTGTGACCATCTAAGACTGAAGGATGCTTTGCGTATCTTTCCAGAAAGAAAACTTCAAAATGTATGAACGTTACTGCCAGAACAAGCCTAATTCGGAGGCTCTGTGGAGACAGTGTGGAGACTGGCCCTTTTTTCAGGTATATTTTATGATGCTAATTCATGCATGAATTGTATTATTTTTTCCCCCTCAGTAGATCCTGTTGTTTGGCAATTATTGCCCTCTGCTGGCAGCAAGAAGAAATATCTTTTTTTTTTTCTTCAAAATTTCTCGGCAGATAGTGGAATGCAT
Source organism: Mormyrus hasselquistii (assembly GCA_026779605.1). Taxonomy (NCBI): domain Eukaryota; kingdom Metazoa; phylum Chordata; class Actinopteri; order Osteoglossiformes; family Mormyridae; genus Mormyrus; species Mormyrus hasselquistii. The sequence continues at coordinate 7,672,317 of JAODKE010000053.1, forward strand.
ATTAAGTTGAATATGTTTCTGTCTCTGGTAATACAGGAATGTCAGAAAAAACTGGAGCACAAACTGGGCCTGGACTCCTACTTGCTGAAACCAGTACAGCGGCTGACCAAATACCAGCTTCTGCTCAAGGTCGGCCCAGCGACACCCTGTCAGTGTGACAAGGAACCAGAACCACGAACACAAGGCACATTTCAAAATATATTCAGGACAGTGTTGTTTGTGAAAATTGGAAAGTAGCTTATTACGTTTCATATAGAAATCGATCACGTTCAATATTTAACGGCATTTCGTACCTCAAATTTTAGAAGAACCATAAATTACTGAATGTTTCTTAACTAAGAAGGTAAAATCAGAATTGGATCATTAGATTCAGCACCCCGTGGTGTTAATTAAGGTCAGCCATGGTAAAATTTCAAAAAGTTTTTTTAGTTTGATGAAGGCTTAGAATATTATCCTGATATTTCTGAAATTATTTTGTATTTTGTAAGAGATTGTAAATCACCCACGACTGTAGTACATTAAAGTACATGTTTTTGTTTTTTTTTGTTTGTTTACGAATTGGCGTTATATCCAATACCTTTTGTTAAAATTTGATACTTTTGGCTTCACATATAAGCTCTCTGCGTATTTACAAATACATTTTCATGTTATTAGTTGAGTTAATTATTCTTTTCATTTCAAATAATGACTGGGAACTGATTCGATTGAGGAAAACGACTCGGTGTCCATTGTTCTCTCTTACAGGAGCTGCTTAAGTACAGCGTTGGTGATGAGGGAACTTCAGAGCTGCAAGAAGCACTAAATTCTATGCTGGAGCTTCTCAAATCCGTGAACGATTCCATGCACCAGATCGCCATTACGGGTTATGAGGTAAACTACTTACTATACAGTGTATTTCCACAGCTGGTTAATGATGCACTAATTAATAATTAATTGTCTAATTAATAAGTAATATATACTATGCTAGCAGTTGTTAACACATTGCAGCTTTATTGTGTCCCTATTGAGTAATGAGAACCGTGGTGTTATAACGGCGGCCACCAGGGGGAGCTGAGCGACCTGGGCCGGGTACTGATGCAGGGCTCCTTCAACGTGTGGATCACTCACAAAAGGGGTCCCACGCGGATGAAGGAAATAGCGCGCTTCAAGCCCATGCAGAGGCACCTGTTCCTGCACGAGCGGGCGCTGCTCTTCTGTAAGCGCAGGGAGGAACACGGAGAAGGCTACGAAAAGACTCCCTCTTACAGCTTTAAGCACTGCCTCAGGGTAAGGGCGCTTGAGCAGGAACCCCGGCACTCCAGAATACACTTTCCAACCATGTTTCAGAGGGCGGGGTACCTTCTAGATGGTATAGACAGAGCGCATGTACCCGCACTGTCACACACAAAGCGTCATGCAGATCTGGGAAGTAAGGCAGCGTTTATCAACCCTGGGAGAGCAGGCAGACATCAGAGCTGCAGACCTGGAGATCTTGGCACCCAACTAGTCTTATTAAATTCTGTCTGTTTAAAAGGTGATCTGTATCTCTTATAGACTCTGCTAAATAAAGTAATAATAATAATAATAATATGCATGTTGTAATATTTATCCTGGACAGGGTCTAGGGGCCCCCAAAGCCTATTCCAGGCACCCCAGAACAGAAGGCAGTGCTACACCCGCATGGGCTGACAGTCTAATAGTAGAAGTAGAGGCAGTATTAAGGGGCAATGCAGTGGCTCATTGGGCAGCAGCTATTTTCACCTTGCTTGCCTTCTTCAGTCTCACTGCACACGTTTGCAGTGAACCGGTGACTCAGACCTGCACATGGCGTTTGATACGACTTCCTAGAAGAGATTGCAGGCTCACTGCAAACCTGTAAGGGTTATGCTCTCTGCTGTCTGTCTTCACTGAATAGTCAATTATTATGGTCTAATATGCTGCAGTGATTAATTGTGCGTGTTATTATTCACTCACTGCAAGGTCAGCCTTGTTCTATCTAAGTTGGCTCCTTGATAGCTGTGTGATTGTGATGGATTAAAGCAACTGCTCAATAAATTAATGTAATGTAATGGAAAGTGGATGATTACTAACTGCAGTACTATTACTGGTACTATTGCACTTTAAAATACCAGTAGTACTACAGAAGTACTATTGGTGCTTTATATGATCAGCATCTTCTCATTGTCAATGTCTGTTGTTATTCCAGCCATTCCTGATGTTCTTCAGAGATACAGCCTGTTTTCTAATGTTACCTACAGATGAGTGCAGTGGGAATTACAGAGAATGTCAAGGGAGACATTAAGAAGTTTGAGATCTGGTACAGTGGTAGAGAAGAGGTCTATTTGGTTCAGGTACAGTCAATATTTACAATATGTGTCTGTCGTTTGTTTTCGGCCATTGAGCCAGTTCTAATCTGTTCCGTCTTGTTACGGGCCGGATGTTCCCTTAGGCCCCAACCTTGGAGGTGAAGCTAGCCTGGCTTAGCGAGATCCGCAAAATACTCACCAGCCAGAAAAAAGTCCTGCAAGGTACATGCTCTGCATTTTAATGCATGTGTTACAGAAGCATCGTTAATGGACTGTCTTGTGACTACGACATTAAAAGCCCTCCTCTCAATCCCGCCCCCCACCCCTTTTGTCCCATCTGTGCTCCCCGTTCTGTCTCTTAGATGATTCTCTCCAACACTGTTTGGCTTCAGACAGGCATCAGATGCCCCCATCATCATCTGATAGGTAGGTCTCAGCACCGGTTTCCTTACAGAAACCACCCTGGCTGCCAAAGGGCTACGTTTGTGGTAGGGTGACCACCTGATCCATGCCAGGGGGGCACTATGAGCTGGAACAGGGATTGTAAATGACCTGAATTTCACTTAAGCACTGAGTTCTTGCTGTGTGCTGATTGGCCAGTCTCCTGTAATCACGCATGTGCCATTAATGTTAATGTGAAACAGCTGGATGAATCTTTCAGTCAAGGAAACAAACTAGTCAAAGCACAAGTAGAACTGAAGTATTTAGTGAAGCACAGGAGCCTCATTAATTGATCATCATTGTTCATCGTTCATCATCAATCAACGGTTCATGTATGTCATGCAGTCAGTATACAGTATTTGTGTATGATTTGCACTTGAGTTGTAACTGAGTATCACAGTTTACTAAGTAACTAAGTAATGGACAAAATGACGCTTCGTGAACCATTTGCTGTTTTTTTTTTACCCCACTAGATGCTGCTCTCCGTTCAAAAAATTGCACAAAGCATGCCCCAAAGCAAACCAACAGCACCATCTAGTGGAGTCAATAAACAGCAAATGGTTCGCGTGGCGCCATTTTATCCATCATTACTTGTGCCCCCTAAAGTGTCCCAAAGCGTAGACGTATTTGCTAATACTTTCGTAATCGATTTCCCAGCAGCTACATTAAATGACATTACATTACAGCAGTTTAATAGAAGCTAGAATATGACAAAAATTGTTTGTGTTCTCTTCTGCTCCGTTCCTGCCACCCTGCGGGACAGCGTCGCTGGTGTCTCCGTGTGCACTCCGTGGACCCCTGCGCCGCTCGCCGGCTGCTCAGCTTGTTTTGATGTCCCTCCTCACAGCAAGCTGCAGAGATCCTCCTACAGCTCAGAGGAGCCTGAGTCCGACCACACCAGCTCGGTCCAGACGGACCCGGTCGTCAGTTCGCCTCAGCCACAGCACACCCGCCGCAGTGAGTCTTCCTGGGTACCCCCCCAGAGAGCGCTGAGGACGCCCCATAGAGAAGGATAAGGATGAATTAAGTAGAACGGTGGATTTTACCGAAACCCTCGTTCAGGCATCTATCATTCACATTGAGAATATCTGTAAAAGCTGGCGACGTGCTGAATTTGCTAGCTTACTGTCCACCTGAATTTACGGTGCTCACAGAAAGTCTCGGGGTACTTGCTCATTTCGCGATACATATTGCAAATTCGTTGGTTTTATAGCAAAAATCATTACTTCATTCATTTGCTTTCAAAACGTATATATCACATTAGAAATAGCCAGTAATATTACGTAAAATGTTCATTTGAAGTAGTAATAAATTGAAGTTCATTGACAAGCAGGCTCACTATCTGCTTTTTACTTATTAACACTATAGAAGTAACATAGTGTCCCTTTGGTAGCCAGTGACTACAATTGCAATTAATAACAAAATGGCAAGAAGAGAACTGAATGAGTCAGACAAAAAAAAATATGATATATTATCGAAAGAAAATGTCTTTGCGGAAGGTATGGGCAGATATGTTAAACATTGCTTGTTAACAGACTTTTGTTATGAAAACAATGAAACATACTTATATGCTGCTTATGAAGGTTCTATGAATGCGTTATGAATGCATTATGAAGGTGCAGTTAATGTAAAGCTTACTTTTTTAAAGTATTCTGACTACATGAGCCGTTGTCCCTGTTTTACTGTTTGTTTTCAGGTTGACTAGCATCCTGTCCAGGCTGCCTCGTCTCCTGTTTTTCCTTAGATAGCCTCCAGGTTCATTATGACCTGGACTGGACAAGTGGGAATTAAATACATGCGAACGATTAGTAGCAGTTTTACAGAGAGCTGAGCCGGAAGGCAAAGCTATCAGTTTGCCATTTTGTCTATGTTCCTACTCTCACCCGCGATCATAAGCTTTGGCCAGTGACCAAAAGAAGACGGTGGCAGATGCAAAGCGGCAGAGAAGAGTTTCCTCCGCAGGGCGTCTGGGCTCAGCCTTAGAGAGGGAGAGGAGGTCAGTCATTCAGGAGAGGCTCAAAGTAGAGCTACTGCTCTTCTGCCATTTGAGACGGATTGGGAATCTGTCTAGGGTGCTTCCTGGACATTTCCCTGGGGAGGTGTTTCAGGCATGTCCATCCCGGAGGAGGCCCCGGGGCAGACCCAGGACACGCTGGAGAGATTATATCTGTCAGCTGGCCTGCAAACGCTTCGGTGTCCCCCTGATGGGGCTGGAGGAGGTGGCTGGTGAGAGGGAGGTCTGGGCATCTCTGCTGCCCTCACAACCAGACCCCGGATGAGCGGCAGATAATGGATGAATGAATAGATGGATGGATGCATGGATGGATGGTAACAGTTCATTAATAATTAAGGAGCAGACCTTAATTGAAGTCTTACCATTTTTACATTTTTTATTTTCTCTTTGAATGTTCCTAAATTCCTGTACCTGTGGCATCTATGCTATTCAACCGAATGACACAAGCATATAAATGTTAACTGAGTATATTCGCTCACCATTGACCGTGTCAATGTATCTGCACAGTTTAGATAATGTTTGGTAAAAACTTTCTATGTTCTATGAAGATATTTCTCCTCTAACTGGACATTCGCGTTCATTCTAAACTCCCAAAATTTTCTGCTATGTTATGTATTTTTGATTAAGTGAACATGTCTGTTTTTTCCCCATGCTTTTTGCGTAGAGTCCAGTTTGTCGCAATATTGGTTCCAGTGAAAACCAGCACGCACAGTGGGTCCTTTGGGCGTGGGGTTGGCCGCTTCCTCAGTGGAGCCACCGTCCATCTTTCTCTGTTTCCCAGGCTGGCCCGGCGCCTCGCAGTCAATCGATATCTGTGAGGGGATTGAGGACTGGAGTGGGACAACCGATGTCTCCAACATGTCTGATTCTGAGGACGAGGACGTGCCTCAGCTGGTGAGCGACATCGAATTAGCGGTGGGCGATATGGCCAGAATGTCATATTGCAATATTTTTGGTTAGACTCATAATCCATGATATAGATCAAGGGTCACCAACCTTTTTACTTCCCAGGTACTGAGCCATTCGAAGGGCTACCAGATTGATACACTCTTCTTAAATAACAAATTTGCTCAGTATAATAAACGTGTTTTAAATGCTTTTTTTTTTTTAGATATTGTCATTTTCAAATCTGTATAAATGCAAATGTGAGTAAAGAAGAATAGCAACAGGATAAAATAAAATTTTGTGCTATTTTTATAACAAGTCCGCAGGCAACTCATGTGGTCCTTGGGGGCATCCCGATGCCTGTGGGCACCATGTTGGTGACCCCTAATATAGATCATACTTTTTGTTTGCTTGCCTGTTTACAATTGCATGAAGTAATGCGAACAAATTGCTTGTTGTTTGGGGTGCTAACATTTCTGGTGGTTAAAATAACTGATTGTGATTCCACCAATTGTATGAACAGTATCTTTGCAAAACATACAAATTACAATAGACAGATCGTCTTAGAACTTACGAACAACGTACCGTTAAGAAAACTTCGGGAAACTCACCCCCGGTTATTGGAGGAGAACTCGCTCTGTAAACAAGGAGAGGGCGTATTTATTAAATCATTAAGTATATTTTCAGAACAGTTCACAACTTTTAATACTGGGGCCCCAGTGATTCCATTATTTGTCTAGTATCATTAGCAATAAAATAATGCTTGAACCTGTGTTTCTTCTTTTATAGGTCCCAGGCAAGTACAGGGCAGTGGAGGACTTTCAGCAGTACGGGCCAGATGACCTAATCATCAAGAGCGGTGACCTCATTCATCTGTTACGGGAAGAGGCTGAAGGGGTATGGTGAGTGCTTTCAGGGACCTGTGGAGGGTTAGCTGGAATTAACAAGAACTGTAATTGATCTGTGAGCCTCAGTCCCACCTTAGTTCCTCTTGTAGGCAGGTGAAAAATGTGAGTCGCAATCTGGAGGGCCGGATCCAAGTCGAGAATCTGCAGATGATCCTGGGAGGAAGCAGCAGGGGGACCCCGTGCAGGATAGGAGGTACAGGAAGGATCTCCGTGTACCTGTGAGTCCCAGTGTTAACCGGTGACACTGGGCTTCATGCAAGAACACTTTTGTAGTCTGATCTCAAATCCCTCTTGCTTTTTTTGTAAAAAAAAAAATGGTTCTTATGAGTGTACCATGTCGGATTCAGCAGACATTCCTAACTTCAGAGAACCACGTAAATTTCTCTGCATGAACATGATTTTGACCAGTGCGTAATATGGTCCGCATACACGAGAATTGTAAATTAGTATAATTAATGCCCCAACAAAAATATCTATGGTTCCGGAAAATGACGTTAAAGATGGAAAAAATAACTTTTTGGAGGTTGGAGGTTGAAGTCCTGCTTTTGGATCCAAAAATGAAAGTCTATCAATTTTAACAGCGTCATCAGTGAAGTCAAGTGTTTTTAGTTTTGCAGTTTCCGAAGCTCATATTGATACTGTAGACTTATACTATAGCAATGATAGCCAATTAACATTGTTAGGCTACATGAATAAATTTAGGATATTGTCAACATAATTATGAAGCATAATAACTGTGTATATGAATTTCCAAAGTCAAAATTGCTTCAAAGTAATGAAATATACAGTTATTGCGAAACTTTGGTTTGCATAACAGCCGGCTCGTCGCGCAAGACTCCTCCGACAGGTCTGGACCGTTCATAAATTTTGTTTGTACCTGAGAGAACATTCAAAATACGAGAATATTGGTGAATGTGGCATGTTCTAAATCACTCTCACGAGCAACCGAGGTGTGAATCTGTTAATGCGAGTGGTTCTTGTATGAGGCCCACTGCACTTGTGATTGTCCTGAACGTGTCATAGCCTTGGGATTGTCACTTACAGTGTCATTTCTTGTTTGTCCCCTAGACCCAGGGTACTTGAAAACCAGGAAACTTAGCTCACCCTGAAAGAAATCACAAATTCACTTCCACGTGCACCTTGGCTTTTTGACTCCTGCTAAATTCATGGTGACCTTCGAACCCAAACAACCTGTTATGATGAATAAGGCTACTTTTTGGACAGTGTAATTTCTAGACTGAAGGTGATGGAGGATCCTCTAAGATTATTTCCTAATTTTGTTGGAAGTCCACCTTAGTGGTCAGTGCTGGTCGCCACTTCACAGATGGAAATATGATTGCATCCACACCACGCGATCGATTCCCCCCCACCCCCAATTTGGCAATATTTTTTTTCAGATGCAGTGGACCTTGGAAATGTGTTGATGATGGACTTTGGTCCTTGGGGGAAAATAGTGGTAAACCTCTGCTCTAGCAACCAAAGGGGAAAAGGAGTTTTGGAAAAGTTCATCACATTTATTACTTTATACTGTAGCCAAAGGAGGCCTGTGTACAGAACTCATTACACATGCAGGGATGGCACAGACATCCCAGACATCCTCATCCTGATCAGTTACCTAGTGGGTTCACTAATTCTACATTTCAAGCGAGTTTTAGTCTTAAGCACATGTGGAATACAGTCCTTATGTCACACCTGGCTGCTCCCCCTCCGCTAAACACACGGGATTCTTATAATGGCGTATAACTCTTCTTATAACAGGCTTCTCGCTTTACAGACAGAACACCCCAAAACAGGCCCTTCCAAAGCAGGATGGACCTATTTTAGGCTGTTTATGTAAATAAAATCGGAAGCCTGTTAATCATTTCCGAACAGGAAATCGTCAGATTCAGTGTTAGATATGCTTTGTATGTGACCTGCCGGATTATGTCTCTATTACAGAACTCAGATACGCTCATGGAATGTTTATGGTCATGTCATGTGCCATAACTATGTTTAGAGGGATATTCACATAAAATGTATGTCAATACATGTGGTGCCAAATGTTTTATAATCTTTTTTCCTGTTTTTTTTTTTTTTTTCCTTTTTTTAATTAGAGTATGACAGTGTCACGCCAGACTCATTCCTGGCTATTAATTTCATAAAGTATGTATTTTAACTGGTACTTTCAAAAGCTGTACATGATAAGTACTGGCTCTGTACCTGGCACAAAACTACTATTTTTAAGCTCTGGAATAGCAGTATTATGGATGAGTGATTCACAATGTGCCCTGAGAGGTTTAACCACTGTATGCCAACTGGCAAAAACACATTTGTTTAGCGGAAAAATGTATATGTGTTAAATATATTATCTAGATTGTAAATAAGACAGTATAAAGCACATTCTGATCCAATGATTATCATACAATACGATCGTGATGCATTTCAATTATATTAAACTGCTTAATGGAGTTTCTACGTGTGGGTAACTAACCTCTGCAGCCTGTTAATCAACCTCCCTGGTTAATAGGGTTACACAGTGCTTAGCTAATTTTTGCCAATTATTCAAGCATTTGGCATGTATGGAAAAGCACAGTTCTGTGTCAGTCTGCCTCCATTGTAGCATGCTGTCCAAACTAAACCTTTCAGAATTTCTTTGATCATGAGCCGTAATCACGAAGATTAAAAACCGAAAACGGTAAAACGGAGACTTTAAACAGGCCTCACAAACTTTCATTCTCACTGGAGGTTTTTTTTCATAAAATTGCATGAGGAATGTTGACCGGCAGCTGTGTTGTCCAGATTGCTTTGGCTCTTCTTCATGCCAGTGATACAGGTGATCCAGTGGTAGTAGTAAGACACGTGGGTGTAGACGCCAAACTTGCCGTCTTTGGCACATTCCTCCCCCCAGCTTACGATGCCAGTCAGGAACCAGGTGTCCCGGTACTTGCTGGCGTGCGGCCCCCCGCTGTCTCCCTGGCAGGCGTCCTTGTGCTCGTGCTGGTAGCCGGCGCAGAACATGTAGCGGCTGATGTGTCTGCTGCTGCTGTCCTTGCACACGGTGCGCTGCACATATGGCACCTCCACCTTCTGCAGCACGGCAGACTCTACCCCCCCGAAGCGCACCTTCCCCCAACCACTCACCAGCGAGCTGATACCGCTCTCCAGAACCGCCTCGGTGAACTTCTTGGGCCCGAGGCAGATTGGGAGGATGAAATCGGAGAACGCGATGGCCGCCTTCAGCCGGATCAGGGCGATGTCGTTGTTGAACCTGCTCTTGCTGGCATTGTAGCTGACGTGCACGTGCAACTCTGCGATCTCGTAGTCGTGTTCAGTGCCTTCGTTTTTGTGCGCGTTGTGCTCCCCTGTGGAGATTGTTACGGTCATCTCAACATTCGCAGCTTGCGCTTCACCGCGCATATGCTGGTAATGAAGCGACACATGAGAAGCTGCAATGGCGTCTGGCGATCGTAGAGGGCGCTAAATGCAGCGCTAATGGTGGTTGCTTGCAATACTGTGACAATGCGTTATGTGATAACTGCATTGTGTAATAACACTGCATTATGGAATAGCACTGCGTTATGTAATACCTTGACAAAGTGCGAACGAAGACATCCATTTTGGTTGTTTATTACATAATGCGCTCCGGAATCCCCCCACAGTCCAAAGACATGGTGAAAGCGAATTGGAGTTACCAAATTGCCTGTAGATGTGCGTGGGTGAGTGACTGGTGTGTGAGTGTGCCCTGCGATGGGTTGGTGCCCCATCTTGGGTTGTTCCCTGCCTTGCATCTGTAGCCTCCAAGATAGGCTCATGACCCTCCGCAACCCTGAACAGGATAAGCGCTTTTGGAAAATGGATGGATGGATTACATAATGCATCTTATTATTAAATCTTCATCATAAAAAAGTGCAGCTCCCACATTTTGTAATAACCATCACAATATGTGATTATTTCAAAACGCAGGGAAATTTATTACATATTGCGTTCAAGCTGTCTATTACAAAATGTGGCAGATTATTACAAAACGCAGGTGCTATTACATAATGCAGTGAAAATTTGTTACATTTTGTCAAACTACTACATAATGCACTATTATTACGTGGTAGTGCATTGTTACAAATACCATTCGATAAACTGCCGAAATATTCTCAAGTGGTCACCTGTTTATATCCTTGTGCTAACCTAATAATAATTCATCATTTTTATGCACTCAGTGATCAAAACATTAGGGAACCCTTCTCATTCTTTTAATAAACTGATCAGATAAATTCAGACTTTGATCCAACGTCAATGTTGGTTAAGGAAAGGAGACAGGAACATCCATCCCGATGTTGCACTCTAATGGGAGATCTAGGGTACACAGAAAAGCGTGTGAGGGCGTGTGAGATCGTGTGAGATCGTGTGAGAGCGTGTGAGAGCGTGTGAGATCGTGTGAGAGCGCGTGAGAGCGCGTGAGATCGCGTGAGATCGCGTGAGATGCTTCAGCAAAGCCTGGTAGTGGTGGAATGTGTTTCTGAGGCACACGCTGCTCCTGTAGCTCAACAAGTATTGCATTGCACTATCTAGACAAAGGTCTTGGGCCCGAACACCTGGCAATGTACATAAATTGTAACCTTTCTCTCTACTTTGGATTAAACTGTCATATAAATAAGTAAAAATGTAGAATTTCTGCCATGTGTGGCCAGCGTATCAGTCTGCAAATGGATTTTATCAGCAGAATGACGGCCTTTAGCACAAAGAGAAGATTGTCCAGGAATGATTTCAGCCTACCCACTCATCTGATCTCCATTCAATTGAACATCTGTGGGATCAGATGACAAAAGCTGTTTTGAGCCAAAATCTGCTACCAGTCAACTCAGCGCAACGACAGGATTCACAGGAACCAGCATCCCCAAGGAAGCATTCGGCACAAAGGAGCTGAGTATGTTCTTAGTGCAAAAATGGTTGCAACGCGATATAAGGGCGCTGCTCCGAATGTTTGGTATGTTATAAACATTATCTTATTTTTTGTATTTTTATTTATTTAATTTTTTAAAATGATTTTTTCACCATCACTCTGTATTATGGCAAGATACACTTGGCAAGATATTTGGGCTTTTCATTGTTACATCTATAGCCCATAACGTAATAAACGTGTGCTGACAGAACTAAACACTATCTATATTCTTCATTTTGGTTGTAATGGGGAATTGTCAAGAGACACCAAATTGTAATTAATCTTGCTTTTGTTTAATGGAAAACCATGAACATTTATCTCCTAGAGATCAATCCAGTACCAAGTTCAGACAAAAGACAGGCATCATTTCAAGTGCCGCTGTTATGTACTTGAGTTCAGTTCTGCTGCTGCTTATTGGTAAGCTCTACATATTCTGACTAGGTATTGTCTATACAGTGGTTGAATATCAGCTATGTTAAATCAAATTATTAAATTTAATTAATTAGCTTATGCCCACTGTAATGTGGGATGACAAATCTATCCATCCATGTTCTATAACTACCTATCCAGAGTCATGGGCAGAAAATAACCCAGGATGGGGCGCTAACCTGTTGCAGGGCACACACACACACACACACACACACACACACACACACACATACATGGAACTATGGTGTATACTGAAACCTTGTGAGGTACATGTAACAGTGCTAATGACTTTGCTACCAGACCACCCTAATCCATCCATCCATCTTTCATATCTGCATACCCAATGTACAGATACATTTAGGTGCAACCTAAATCTCAGGTGGCACCAGACCTGAAGTGGGGTATGCCCTTAACAGGAAGCCAGTCCATTGCACACAATTATATACTGCAAGAAATTCACTTGTTTTCTTTAGATTGCGATAGAAATCCTGTGTTGCTGGCTGAAACCGGCTCTTCTAATGAGAACATGCAAGTTCACGCAACTGAGAGTGGGATTTGAACACTCATCCTTGAACAATTATGCGCATTATGACTTTTGGTATTAGTAGGAAACAAATGAGGTGGATAGCAATGAGTGCAGCTAGCGGATGTGGCTATTCCACTAGCAGTGACTTCTTACCCACTCGGATGAAGAAAGAGCCTATAGTGACCTTATCCAGGCAGTGGGCCGCTGTGATGACCCACCGGTCACTGAGGATGGATCCTCCGCAAAAAATCACTTGTTCGTTATCAATCAGTGCCACCTGACAGGGTGACACAACACGCCGTTAGTGACTCCGTCCTCTGTCCACAAATGCGAAACGCAGTTACAAATAGATATCGTTAAGAGGGGAGCATTCTCCCACCTGCCAAGGGATCTCTCCAGGGATCGCCTTATTTCCCCCAACGATGCGTTTGCCTGAGGCCACCTCTTCCTGGATGGTGGGCAGGGTTGGAGAGAAGCCCCAAGAGGGCAGCTCGCCAGGAGTCGGCTTCCGTGTAGTGTTATTAGTCGTGGAATGGTTGGTAGTGCTGTCAACATGCCCGCTTTGTTTAGGCAGGAGTAGAGAATTATTCATAGTGTCATTAAGGTTTTCCTCTGGGAGGTTGGCCTGCGCAGACCGACTGTTTAAAGCTGAAATGACATTAACTGCAAGTCGACCACAGGGAAAGTCTCCTGGAAAAATAAGAAGGAAAGCATGTGTAGATGACATGCAAACGCAAAAACCAGGAAGCGTGCTTCTCCGTCCCGACGTGCGTGAAATGCTCTAAGCTTGACGTGTCTGATGGAATGATACAAAGGCGTGTATTTAATGCCTGACAGTGTGGAGTGAGTAAAGAGGTGTAGGATATATACGAAAGCAAATGTCACCTTCAGGATCGCAGGTTCTTCCGTCCCCCGCCAACTTATACCCAGTAGCGCATTCACACACTGCCCCTCGGAATTTATCAGGCTTGCAGAAATGCATGCAGCCCCCGTTGTTCATATCGCACCGTCTCATAGACTCTGTAATAGAACATCCAAACTGGGTCTGAAGTCAACAAATTTGAACGGGCTCTATTATGCTCCTTTTCACTCTTCATAGTTTATGTTGGGTTCTGCTAGAATAGATTTATATGCTTCAATTTCCAAAAACACATCGTTTTTCTCATACTGCACATCTATTCAATCTGTCTATAGCTTTAAGCCCCAGTCCCCATGAGCCCAGTCTGCTCTGATTGGTCAGCTTGCCCTACATGTTCCACCCCTGTCTTGCAGTCTGCAGAAAGGTCACTGCAGGTAGGCGGCCAATAAAGATCGCATTACAGGGTGACCTCACCATGTCTCAGAAGTAAGGGCTGGAGTTCCAGCGAGGAATTTCTGTGATGAGAGTTACTCCGTTTGGTGTATACTTTGGGCCTTAGGACTTTGCAGACCATTTACATGCACAGACAGCTACATAACACACTTTAGGAAAGGGTAAAACCAGCATAATAGGGACCCTTTAAACATTGCAGTCTGTTCAAGCGTTATGAGTAGTTTCACGGTTTTCCAAAGGAGACCTCACCTATCTCGCAGTTTTTCCCACTGAACCCGACAGGACACCAACATACGTAAGAGCTTATAGCATCTTTGCACTCTGCCCCGTTTTGACATGGAGAGGACAGACATTGGTCCCCATCTGAAATGCAGAAATGGATTATGCTATCAGAAATGCAAAACTTGCAAAGCAACATCCTCTTGCAAACAAAAGCTGACATTAGCCGAAATTAGCAGGAATGAGTCCTCTGATACAAGCAGCACTCAAAGTATTGCCTTTAAAAAAGTAAAAGAATCGTAATAAATCTTACCTCTGTAACTGATCCAAAACTCCCTCTGAGAAAGAAGGAATACTGAAAAGATTAATGTATGGCAGCATTTTACCTAAGGCTGTTATACTGCAGTGCCATAGGGAAGCTGTCAATGGGAAGTGAAAGGGGGCGTGGCAGGCGTACGGTCACATGGCACCACAGTCACTGCATTAGCATAACAACACAGAGATTATTCTAAAATAGATGTGGATTTGTGAGTACGGAAACTCATGCATGCAGCTTACGGCTTTGGGCCATTGCTGTCGCATTGCATGTCACATTAGCGTTTCAGCTCGAAACATAGTCTGGGGCAAACTCCCTTGTGGGAGCACCATTTCAAGGCCATTTCTTATCAATGTTTTCCCAGTTCTTTTAGTCACATGTGGTGGGTCTTTAATTGTCAGCAAATTTTACATCTCTCCTCAGATTTCCAATAGGAATCAAGTCCACACTTTGACAGGCTATAGTAGTGTTTCCCAACCTGCTCCTCTGGGTCCCCCCCAGACAGTTTTGCTCTCTTCCACCTCCTTGCCAGACATTCCACATTTTTGCTCCCTACAGTGCATTGGAAGGGAGCAAATATGTGAACTGTCTGGAGATCCCCAAGGACCAAATTAGGAAACAGTGGACTATTGCGTCAAGGTTAGTATGTGTGAAATTAGCCTTTTCATAGAGACACGGGAGCGAAATGCCATGAATCAGGCAGTTGTTCTTGCTCTGCAAATGTGATTGAGCTACACGTTTCATATTTTAAGACACTGCACATCCTCCCAATCCCCGCATTACGCCACCCACTGTCTTCTCTCTGTCCTCGAAGACCTCCCTGGCCTCCTCGAAGTTGCACGTCTCCTCATGGCACTCGCGCTCCAGATTGCCTTGCATGATTTCCTCGAACGCTCCTGTATTGTATCGCTTCTGTCTCTTTAAGAAAGACTCTGCCGTGTGCCTGGGAACAACTAGGAGCTCAGAGGCTGGTGGAGGAACAGGAGAAAGAGGCTGGGCTGAGAGACAGAATCCAGGTGCTAGTTTAATGTACTCTAGATTTACATTTACACATGCTTCCACGTCACACAGTCATCTCGCGTGCGTATCAACACCTAAATTACAGCACATATTGGTCCGTTTTGTTGATACCTTAATGCAATTATTTGCACTAAACTTGAAGTCCCTTTGGATGTTAGAAATAACAGGAATTAGACAACACCTCGGGAAATATGGGCTAATCTTTGACTACAAGGAGGTAAAATGTCTGAGGCTAAGAAAAGAATCTGCTGGACAGTTATTTCAATGACTCAAAAACAAATCATTAATGGCAGTACAGACTGTGACTGGTATTGTAAATGTCAGGATTCTGGATCTACAAAGCAAGGCGACAAGCGTCCATACAGTGGCTTTAATGCACTATTTATAACAGCAGGAGTAACTAGAATGTTTGTACTTTTTACTCGACTGCCACCGCATGCTAGAAATAGGCAAATACATGTTATGTTTGTATATAAAATGAATAAAATAAATATTTTAGTTATAAAAAAGTAACTCCTTTAAAATAATGAAAAGTAGCATGCAAGGCAGGACCTTAATACCTACTGGGTTTGCTGATTTTCACATTAAAATTAATTTATATACATAATTATTTGGAATATAAGTCACCCTTCATGCCCTTTATTATGTTAGCTGAATGCTTCAGGGTTGGAGTCCATCACGTGTTTTCTAGGATTTATGACATCATGATATTTCGTACCGAATATTTAAATAAAGTTCTATTCTATAAAGGTTTCATTGCTACAATATTGCTACATAGTTTAAAGGCAGTAAATATATTGTTGCGTGCCATAGATATATTCCATGTCTTCACTGATTTGCATTCACTTGTCATGAGAACTGCATGAAATGATAACATTTCGGTCTTCGTGTTGGCATTTTCATTCTTCTGAAAGGTCAGAAGGTAGACGGAGTGAGGATTGGCCGCCGTGGGCCTTTCACTCTGCAATCGTCCGCGGTCAACAGGATCGCGATACGCACCATCACCGCTGATCCAGACGTCCAGTGGCAGCAGACAGACGATGAGTGGTAAGTGGATCCTCGCCATCCTACTCCGGTGAAATGCTGTCAACAAGACGTCAGTGACTGCAGACGTTTGGCCGCCCGTGGCAAAGTGCAGGGGGATGTTTGCGTTTGATTGGCCCAGAGGTTACACAGCCAGCCGTGTTTGTATTGCAGAAACATGCTGAGTGCTCTTCACGGAAATCTGCTTTTGGTTCAGCTCTGCCTGTACCGCTAGATGGACTATTCAGACCTCAGGCCTTATGTACCAGAAATGTTAGCACGGTACCTCAAAGAAGTCATCCACGTCTGCATATTTCTATATGCTATAGTCAAATGTTGCAGAGCTGAGTATTTTTTATGTTGTCTGTCAGCTACTTAAAAATACACACATACGCCCGAGCAGTAATCCTGTTAGTCAGCCAGATTGGGAAACTTTGTAAACATTGACATAAGATGGAGGGAATTTGAAGTCCAAGCAAGTAAAACAGTGATTAGAATTTGAGGACAAACTACGGAAACAGTGTCTTTGTCTCTCTGAGTTTGAAAACTGTTAGATGTACCCATATCGGTGCATTTTCTCAGTGGAATTGGTATTTGATCGAAATGCGATTGGGATGCAGAATTATCCTGCGGGGGTGGGGGGACTGGGGTGGAATAAGTTATGACCCAATGCTACCTGTGATCGTCAATTTTTTACCTGTATTCAAGTTAACAAGCTTTTGTCTTTGTCTAACTTACCCTCACTGTTCTGCTACTATGTGAACAATACACCTCAGAAGACATTTAACCACTGTAGCCACTAGATGGCACATGTGCTTTAGAAGAAAAAAATCCTAATGGTGGGACAAGCAGGAGAGATTCTAGAATTTTTTAAGGTGGGAAGGCATACGAGGGGTCATAGTTCATATATGGACCAATCGGCTTTCAGCTGCGGCTTTTTCTGCCCATGTATATGCCCAAATAAGAGCACCATTTTGGATTACGGGCGACTCAGTGGTTAGGCATATCTGACACCTCCAGGGTTGTGGGTTCAAATCACGCCCCTAAATATTGCATTATAAAAGGAGGGTTTGAAGAACTATAATATAAAATATTATATAATAATAATCACATTAGTGCCATGTTTTCAACAGGACCGAATAATAATGGAATTGTACATTTATAATAAGAACAAGTTGTCATGTTCTTCTTTAAGAACTCGGCTACATGGATAGATACGCTGACCAATGAGAGAGTCACCGCTGGCAAGTACACAGGTACGGAAGACAGTGCAAGGTCAAGTCAAATAAGTCAAATAATAATCATCGTAATGATCATAATTAGTGTAAAGTGTTAGGGGTGCTTTCCCTACTTAGTCAGCACTAAGCGACATGTCAAAATATACATATCATTTATATATACAGTATAAATATATGAATGTGTATATAATGTGTCATTTATGTATTTTCCCTTCCCTCCACCTCCCTCCCTCGCACCCCTGTCGCAACATTTACATATGTCCCTGCACATTGTGTTAATGACAATAAAAATGTGAATTGAATTGAAATTAGTTTAATTGAATTGAATTGAATTGAACTGAATTGAATTGAATTGAACTGAACTGAACTGAACTGAACTGAATTGAATTGAATTGAATTGAATTGAATTGAATTGAATTGAATTGAAAGCAGTCCACAGGGATGCTGGCTGATATCTACAGTTGTATTGTGTTTGCTAGAAGCACATTTCCATTTCAAACTGCTCCTTCCATCTCATCCCACAGATCCCTATATGGATTGATATCTGGGGTCTAGGCAGAGTATTTCATTAAGCTGAATTGATTATCATGTTTATAGAGCTAAACTGGGGCATTAGTCCCCTGGGAAATCCTGATTGACAGAGATGGTCAGATATGCTTTGGTATTCAATTGATGCTCCACTTTTATCATGGGATGCTTCCTTAATTTGGTAAAAAAATTATTGGCTTCATGAGAAACGTAAGGCGAAGTTTAACACAGCCGCACATATCTGCTGCACGTTTTCTTTTTGTTAAGTGCCATAATTGTTTTGACTCACTAATTTCCATCTTTCTTTTGTAGCCATTGGCTCCCTTAAGGGATATTAAACACAAATGTTTGATCATTCATTTCATATATATATGTATATATATATATATATATGTACATATATGAAATGAATGATCAAACATATATATATATAATGTTTGTTATACATTTGCAACATTTCTACTGAATTAAGCAAACAACCCAACCTTTCTGTAACCAGAAAGTCTTCTTGTCCTCTCTCTGTCATGTAATAACAGTACCCACCATCTGGCATGTAATAACAGGTCTCACCATCTGTCATGTAATAACAGTACCCATCATCTGTCATGTAATAACAGTACCCACCATCTATCATGTGATAACAGGTCTCACCATCTGTCATGTAATAACAGTACCCACCATCTGGCATGTAATAACAGTACCCATCATCTGGCATGTAATAACAGTACCCACCATCTGGCATGTAATAACAGTACCCATCATCTGGCATGTAATAACAGTACCCACCAT
>JAODKE010000053.1:7709411-7722664 GCA_026779605.1 Mormyrus hasselquistii
TGGATAAACAGGCTTCCTTCTCTCCTATTGGATAAACAGGCTTCCTTCTCTCCTATTGGATAAACAGGCTTCCTTCTCTCCTATTGGATAAACAGGCTTCCTTCTTTCCTATTGGATAATCATCTGGAAGACGGATGGACATCCAAAGATGTTTATGTTAAGTGTCTGGCTATATGTCTATAGTGTGAAGTGCAATCTGAGCCGTGCCCATGAACACCTAACATACTGTACAGTATAATGCAGCCTTTTCAGATAATAACAGTGATTAAAGTGCATGAAAAAATAGCCTACCCAACATTCGCTTAGCAATATCAAGCAGTTAGAAGGAACAATTGAGGTCATTAATAAAAAAATAATTAAAAAAAAACGTTACCCACTACCTATTCATTGGACCCAGTTTCCACTAAACTGCTCAAGGAATCTTTGTTGGCTCTCCTTAAGCCCATTCTAACCATTATAAATGTACCCATTCATTTGTGCCTGTAATCAGACTGCTACCATAAACACCAAATGTACATCTTTAACCATATTGAACCACAGGCAAGAGTCAAACCTGCATTTCCTTTCAAATATCCTGAAAAAATATTTATTGCAACTCAATACATATTCTGGCACATAATTATCTAGAAAGATTTCACTCTGCCTTATATAGACCTCATTGCGCTGAAATTGCGTTAAATAAGGTAGAAAATTATGTGTTTATGTGATGAAGGAAATGTAACGACAGTTATGCTAACGGATTAATGTTTTTACCTCAAGACTGAAGAATCATTACTTTGGCTCTGCATACGCCAGATAATGTTTTGCCGTTGTACATAGTCTATCCTGTCTTTATGCTCTTTGCATAGTTTCCGATTCTCTGCTTTGTGTTGCTCCAAACCTGACAGTGATTGCATTTTCACTTGACGCTCTTTGCTAAAATAAATTCCCCCTATTTGCACAGCCCCATGTCAGACGGTTCTATCCATCACCCCAAGCGTGACCTTTTCATACTTAAAAGTTCATTATTTCCTGTGGATCTGATTGAACTCGATGCTTATTACAGAGTTTGGCCAGATGAAAATTTACCTCATCCATCCACCCATCCATCCATGCACAACCTATAATGTAAAGTATACCTAATGTAAAAACATATACGTCATAATAATTCATAACTTGCATATGTTACCACACTATATTTGCAAAATGTAATGTTATAATACTTTATTGTATAATTAGAAATTGATTTTTACAAATTATGAGTTGTGATATTGTATGCTCTAATTTCATTTTGAACACTTATGACTGTCGCCTACCACTTAATGGGCTGTGACATCCTTGGAGCCAAGTTAGAAAACAGGGGACACTTCATACAGGAGACCAGTTCATCTAAGGGCTCACCTTTAGGTTTGGGCAATTTAGAGAACATCATCAGAATTAAACCACCAGAGGCAACCCAGATAAACACATGGGCAACATGCAAACTGCAGACGCTCGGCAACACTGCAAGTGGGAGGATGCAGTGCCACTGCACCCTGAGGATTTTCTTCAGCTTTTGAGCTGAATTTTTTGTGACTTTCAGTTTCCTCACAGTCCATTTCATCTCCTTCTCCCGTTCCTTGGATGGTTGTGACTTTATTCTGTGCGGCAGATGTGCATTTCAAAGTGCAGGGCAGGACAGCTTAACCTGGTAAGTGGAAAATAGTCGTAAATGAGGCGAACCCCATGGCACTGTCAGTTAATTGGACAGGAAACAAAGAGAATGGCGTTTCTGGCTCATTACAAGGACAAAAAGCTTCTGTACACATGCAGGTCTGTGTCAGTGACCTGGTAAAGCCTGCCCCCAACCCTAAACCATAGCAACCCTTACAAAGCAGTATTACAGGGTTCTGTGTTTTGCATGACAAAGCATGGTGGTTTCTCGCCTGCCATATTCCACAGATCGTTAAAAGCACCCTGAATCACGGTGTGCTTATGTTGCACACAATTACTGTTTAAACACTATGATGTCATATAAACTGGGACAGGTCTACAAAAGAAGGATTCGCACAAGTTTACTAAAGTTCTTCTTTGTAGCAATTCCAGCGTGACTGACCAGAGAGGTGGGATTATCATGGGATGTGGGATCCCACTGAAGATCATACCATTAAACCACACGTGATGTTTTGTTTTAGAGAAATTGGCATGAGAGTAATTCCAGTTATGTTCTCAGATATAGCTAATTCAGATCAGAACGTCATAAAATGTTCGGCATCTTGTTTGGTGCATTAAGATACTACCTTATTTCAGATCAATTAAAATTGTGTTATTCAACCGTGAATAAATTTACATGACTGTTTATACTCAATTGCATCTTTAGTTGAGTTTGCGACAAATACAGTGGGATAATGCTGCTGTCAGTGCTAGGTGAGGGTCCTTGCTAGGGTCATCTGCAACAAGATGAGCCTATCAGCAATGGGAGCAGTCTGATTTCATGCCAAAAATTCCTACCATCAACTGGTGCTTCTCATTCAGAGCAAATATCGGCAAGGATTTCTTTGCAGGCTTTGTCAATATTCCTAAAGTGTTTAACTCAGTTGAATGAGCTGTCCTGTGAGACTTCCTGAGACTTTGTGGGATCCCCCTGAAGTTGGTGGAGATCGTTGCCGGCTTGTACTGTGTCGTGGGGAGGGAGAACCTCAACGTTCTTCCCAGTTGATTCTGGGGTTCTCCAGGGTTGTGTTCTTGCTCCTAATCTGTTCAATGCTTGTATGGACTGAGTGTTGGGCACCATGGGGCCCAGCAGCTGTGGGGCGTCTGTTGGTGAAGAAAGATTTACTGATCTTGACTTTGCAGATGATGCTATGATCTTCGCTGGGTCAATGGAGGCTTGATTGGGGCTCTTGAGAGACTGAGCAAAGAGTCTGAGTGTCTGGGATTGTGAGTGTCCTGGATAAAGACCAAGAGCCAGGCATTTAATGACCACTTGGGCACAGCCATCAGCAGTGTGCCTGTCTGCGGAGGGGATGCTGGCCTCTTCGAGAGATTCACTTACATTGGCAGCAACATTGATGTCTATGGTGACTCTTCAAATCAGCAGATGGACAGAAGAGTATGGGGGATCATGAGGTCGCTGGAAAGGGGTGTGTGGTGTTCCCGACGAAGGTCTAAGTCTTTAGATTCCTAGTGCTTCCTATTGTATGGCTGTGAGACAGGGATGCTATCTAGTGATTTGAGATGAAGACTGGACTTTGTTCTGTGTCTCTTTGGAGAATCCTTGGGTTCCACTGGTTTGATTTTGTGTTGAACACACAGTTGCTCAGGGAATTCCAAATGAAGAACGGTACCTGTATTGTGAGAGAGCTTCAGTTACGGCACTACGGCCATGTGGCGCGGAAATTTTGACTGATATGATAATCGATATATATTTTTGTCTAACATCATTTATACTGATAACTGGCTACTCTTCTATTACGTAACCAATTATTATGGCACCTTGAGTTACTTAAACTACAATGTAAACCCTCCTATCTGTATACATCATGTTTTACATGTTACTTGACAACAGTGTAATATGTCATTTATTTATTGAAAATATTTCTCAGATTATTCCTGTCCGATTTCCATTGAGTATTTATTTAATATTCGATTATGTATATATGTATGCCATTTATGTACTTGTGTATTCCACGTCCAATGGAGGGCCGCCAATGGTAACACGTATATAGTGGGATGAGACAATGTTTCTCCATGGACTGCAATGCAACAAGCGTCAACATAAAACAAACTACGATGTGCAGAAGGACAAAAACTACACTGAACAGTGCATCAATACACAATACAGGGCCATTGGGTAATGAGGTACTTTCTGCACAAATATTTAATTCTCTCCAGCATGATGTCAGTGTTAGAGAACCACCTACTGTAGCAGCATACTGGATATCAATTATTGCACATAAGGAAAATATAATGGCATTGGTTGAGTGTTACAGGTAAAGTGCAAGTGCCATTGAGATTATAATGGAATTACTGCGCAGTGTGCAGTGAGGTAGTGTATTGGAATGGCGTTTGGCTCAGCAGAAACTCTAACGTGAATGAGGTATGAAGCTTTTACACAGTCTGGTGGAACCGGCAGGCCTGCTTTGGTACCGTTTACCAGACGGGAAGAGAGAAAGAAAAAGTCCATCTAGTGGGTTGAAACACGTACTGTAAAGGGATAATGTGAATGGACCGCGCAGTGCATCCAGACACCCAGCTGCCGCCTCCTGTGCTATGACACACCTTACCCACCATACACACTCTCTTCTCACTCATTCTTTTGTACGTCTGCTCAGCGGAAACGCAGACTTAAAACCCGCTTCCCCTAGTGGCTGCGTAGAAACATCACAAAGGAAAATGGGTAAGCAAGCCACATTTTAGCATCATGTACTTCCTCCTGTGGGCTGTCAAGTGATGGTACTAATTCAGCTACTTTGCTGCACTTAAGGCCGAGGCTGTGGTTGGGTCACGACCCAGAGCTGGACCGTTCTCTCGGAAGAGCTCAGCCTCCCCCTTCGCATCGTGCTACTCACGCTGCCTCTGTGGTATATATTCCCCGCAACCTCCCAGTTTAACTCCTGCCGCCACCACAGCCGCATCCTGATGCGAGCTCGCTGCCTCGTGGCCAAGGGGGATCTAGAAGACCCTTGGAGCTCTCATCCTAGAGCCACTTCCGCGGCCGTAAGCCCCAGTTCCCTCCTGCCACGCTGGATTAATGGCAAAACGAGACCCCGCCAGCCATCAACCCCAAACGCAGAGCTCCTCTCCCACTTGGGATGACTCATCACACCCAGAGGTCTGTGAGGTTAGTCTGGGTACGGCAGCTACTTATCAGCTTCTGGCATCTCCATCACCGGTGACGCAGGCCATGCAGAAGATGGGAGGTGAATTGGATGAGCTGATATATGATATATGATGGACCTCACTCTCAATGGGAACACCCACTTGAGAAAGTGTTAATTCCATGTGATCTATTCTGCTAACTAGACTGGAGGTATCCTGACAGTGTTGTGATCGGTGGCTTATATACAGCATGAGCACTACGTGCCGATACTCCCAAACATCCTGTCGTACTCGCAACTATTATGCAATGTCCAATATACTTAACAGCGTCTGCACCCGGCTGCAAGCCGGCTCACAGAGTTTCATTTAATTTACTTCAGCGAATGCTTTTATCCAAAGCGACGTACGTTTTTGAGGAAACGCAGGGTCAGACAATCCCTGGAGCGAATGGAGGTTAAGCGCCTCGATCAGGGGCCCCAGCGGTGAAATCGATGTGCTGGCCCTGGGATCTGACCCGGTGACCTTGCTATCACAAGCACAGTGATGCCAACCTGCTGAGCCAGACATGAATCCTCTGCTCATACTAGATAGACTTAGTTGCACCCTGTACTCTGTCCTATGCAGCAATAAAAGGTTCACAGAGAATAAATACCTGTTTTCCACCTAATGATGGATGCAGCCTTGACTGTGTATGTGTGATTCAGCAGGTTTTTTTTTTTTTTACAAATATTACTAAAGGGTGACAGCAAACTTCTGGACTGTCAAAGAGATGCACAGTAAAATGTTTTGTACTAAAAGAAACTCATACCTTGGCAGCAAGAATTGACTGAAATGTAATTAAAAAAAAAATTATAAAATAGAATTCCAAGCATAGTAACAATAATGGAATACCGTTTACGTCATACTGTAATAAGCCTTTGATCTTTAAACCTTACTGATAGGGACAAATGCAGGCTGCTTTATTTTTACAGTACAATCACAATAAAACTACCCTTAAAAATGGTTTATGAATGGCTTATAATCTGGTCATTAATTAGGGTATAAGGGCAAAGGGAGCTTCATTGTAAAGTGGTATTATTTTTAACAATGCTTATTGTTTAATGTAATAGACACTGACGTTACGCCTACAGGATCGTGTATTAGATTGAAATCAAACGCTCTGAAGCAGTTAGAGAACATCACATACACTGGACATCAGTTCAACGCTAACTACAGGTGCACCAAAAATTCGTGTTGCATTCACGAATGCTTTTCATTGTTTATTTTCATATAGGACTATAAGCTGACGCTACTTGCGAATTTGAGTTAAACTTACAAGCCTTTGACGTGCTAAGAAACTTTGAAAGGAGTCCAGCTGCCCCTAAAAATAACAGCTCTATACCCTGTGACCAACAACCGCAACTTCTTTGTCACCCTCGAGGGACATACAGACCTGCAGAAAATCAGGTGATGGATTGCTCTGAATCAAGTATACCGCTTAACAAAATTTTAAAAGAAAACTGACTTCAGCACGGATTTGTCAGTTGTAGTATTCTAGAAATGCACTTAGTCTTAAATCGCTGCATTGCTCTAGGATGTATATATCAATTATGCAGGGGGGTTATAATAGACGAACTGAAGAGGCATAATCACATTGTTTTCTATTTGAGGTGTGGACTCGATTAATATTGCCTTGTTTTACATATTTGCATAGCCTTCTCACCCATCAAGGTAAGCAAATCCTGCAGCGTTTTCCGCAGCTATCTAGGATTTTACGGTGCACCGTCTTACTGATACTCATGGGACTGATCGGCTGCACAAAGTTTCGGTACGACTGAGCTCCGCAGCCTTTTTTTGAAGGCATTGCTTTCTGATGAGTGACTAATTATAGCTATAATCATTTCATTCTAGTCATATTTTTAAACAATTAGTGCATACTATTTCCAGTATTTCCGTTCCTATGCGATTAGTCCAACTCCCGGAGTTCATTGCATATTTCGAAGTACAGACTGAAAACTGAACAGTCGGGAAGTGGAACTAGCCTATATTTTCGGTATTGTACTTTGTGAGACAGGGAAAACGGGCGACGTGTAAGTGTATTAACATTCTTAAATAATCACACCCTGCTCTGCGTTTTTGTTGTGGAAATTTTAAATTCATTGCACATTTCAGCAATAAGCCAACGAGTTCAGAGACAAATACACACGCACGCACACGTAGATAAGCAGACTAGTCATCTTGGCTTTATGCATTTATTCGTCGTTTAAATAAGCGAAGCAAAGTGCAAATATCTACTGCATCTTCCGTGAGATCGCCGGGTTCCAGTGTTGCCAGTTAAATGTAAAACTATACAATAGGTAACCTATTTTGTGATAAACGACAGTTAGAAACAAGAGAAACGGTTCAACGCTGTATAAGTAGCCAGTGTATGAACAATGCAAATCACTGGCATAGTTATTTACAGTAGGTAAGCATCTTTCGGTTTGTAATACCTGGCATTAATCTTGAGTTTCACCATTACAAAAGTGAAAAAGGGGAATTACTGTCATACACAACTTTGCGGAGGTTATGTTAGACCCAATCTTATTTACTACGTTGGGCTCCATGCAGAACAATGTCGTGGTAAGTTCGTAAAGCGGACTGCGGGGTTCAGTGTATTTTTTGGGTAATATGTCCTGCGGATTTCCAAATTTCCAGACAGCGTTTTCAAATCACCACAACAAGCCAAATGTAAGCTAACGTCTTATCTGTCTATATTATATTAATTGCATTCATGTGAGGTAGGTTACGTCCTTCTCTGACGTCTTATGGAAAAATAGTTACGTTTTCAATTACATTAAATATACCCATGTATTACGTTTCTTACTAACTATAACACGAGAGCGAAAGTGGTAGCTATATTCAGTTACGTTCTTACCAAGGTGTTGAGCGTTAAAATCCCTCTGTAACATATATGCATATATACCTATATATCGAATATACATCGATATATGAGCGAGATACATTAAAATATTTCAATTTTCCCAAGTTATTTTCTCCTTAATGCTGGATCGTATTTTCAAAGTTTCGAGAAGTAAATGTAACATACACGCACGCACACAGAGAAGGACGAATAACTCCAGTACGTAAAATACAGAATAATTTGTACAATTTATATCTGATTTGATTAAAACACTTGCCTAAGGTTTCTCGGTGCAGAAAAAAACGCCGAACGTCTGTTGCTCCACTATGGAGGATAAACTTCTCACACTCTTATAAAGCAGCACCAGCTTCTCTTCTTTTTATAAGTAGCCTGCTTCACTATTCAGTTGGATTAATTTTTATTGCACGTGTATCGCTTTTATTAAAACATATAAAAGGACTCAAGGCGCTGATCGTATGTTTTCAACGGCGTTTCCGTAATATGAAGCATCCTACGACTCATGTTAATGAGCCTAGTGTAATGACATTTTTTTCGGGTGAGATGTATTCCTGACGTAGTTAAGATTAATGTTTCCCCGTGTTTCCATAGTATTTATACTTGAGACCACACAGCCGTAGTTCTAGGATGTTCCTCGATACCCGTGTAATTTTACTGTAATTTACAATTCGCCTGTCTAGTGTGACGTCGACGAGCTACACAATAAGCGCCTTCTCGTTTCATTTGGTGTTTTTCCTCTTCTAATTTTCTTCATTTCTATACATATATATTTACGACTGATAACATCGCGTTTTGTATGGAACGAGGCGTTATTTTTGGCGGATGTGTTTTTCTACCGATGTGCATTGATGTAGCAGAAAACGTGGAAGGGATAAGGTAAGATCAGCAATAGTATAAACAAAGAAACATCGTTACATTGACAATAACGTTGTTAATAATGGATCTGGTTTGCTGCGACTTTTCTGCACAAATCTTTACGTGTATCAAATGGCACATCCCAGCAGTCTTTTTCCCTATAACTGTATCTAAACCGCTTATTTGAGGAATATAAAGCTGATGTTTCTTTACATTGTTACATTTCTGTGAACTGGTTGCAGTCATTCAATAGGCACCGGTCTAATTGATCGAATGGTGGGGGTTAGCATCTATTAACATCAGCGTGATCCCTTTGTATAAATTTGGTTGAACGTAGCTAATTTTCCAATTTCCTTCATTTTCCTGTTACAGAAACCTTATCTCAAAGCCTGACGTCTTCTGGAGGGATTCCCAAGGATTTCACAGAAGAAGCAGTGTGCAAAAAAAGGAATTAATTTTTAGTCTTAATCGGGAATTACACATACAAACTGGGATCTATGAGCGGAAAAGTGGCGAAACCTAAAGACGAAAGGGATGATTCTAAGGGTAAGAGCCGTACCTCACAACACGGAGGTTTGTAACATTCAGAGAGCAGACGTAAATGAAATCCTTTTCATCTAGTCTACCTCATTAGAACAATGGCACCGAGTAATTAGTCTACTCTTGTTAAGTGAGATATCGCGTTCAAATGTAATACATCAAGGGGGCACCGAGAGGTTACGTTGCAGCCTAAGACAGGGCTATTGTAGAGCACCCAGTTTTTTTTTTTTTGTTAAAGTGTACGTGTCCAGTACCTGTCACACATACTATTAGTAATTATTTTTCGCTTCCTTTATTGCACTTTGTGGTTTATTGGGGTAATCGAAAAGACGTACTTCTGAATGATGGATCAAAATAAATAATAATCTGTATATTTTCTTGCTACATTCAATGTCCAATCGACACAATACGAGAGTAGCCCGTATATATTCACGCTGAAACGTCATAGTAAGAAGCCCTGATGTCACCTGCATCCTGTTGCAGCTGTGTGTGAGAGTGTGCGAGTGTGTGACATGTCGGCATCCGAAGGTGTCTATAAGATCCGTACTTAATAACTAACATATTGTAAGGTCAGTCTGTGCGATTTGTCGAAAACTGTATTGTAGCTGTGTTTAAAAGAAGCACGCCGTGAAAGTGAATGTAAACTGAGAAGCATCGCCATGGAGACAAACGTGAGAGCTGCGAAACGAAACACTGCTGACTTAATCAGACAGAACTGAGCCAGCTTCTGCGGGAAGAATTCAGCAAGCGAATCCCCTAGTTTAACTCGGCACGTCTGCAGTCTCGGTCTGTTTTGGTACGTTTGCTAGTCATTTTAGTTTGCACAGAAACTTTTGAAAGACGAACGGCGGCAGGCCAGGCTCGGGAAATCTAATCACTTAGTTACTGAAACGAAAACAAGATTTATCGTTGCTACACATTACTTTTTGCTGCACAAACATATATCAATTGCACGATGAATCCAATAGGCACTGGCAGCATCAGGCTAATATCCCTCAGTAAGGACTTATTCCGTTTCCCAGACAACGACCGCGCTGTCCAATGACTTTGCAGCACGCGAGGTATGCCCCCTTTTACTACGAGACCGTGCTACCCTAATAACTAATAACCGATTATTTCCAAATTCAGTCTTGTAATATTACAGCACAGAGACCTTTCGCAGCATAATCATGTTATGTGTTCATGGTCATAGATAAACGACATAAATATATAAATAAGTATTTCATACTTGTCCACAGATACAATAACATTTCAAGTATTATTCTCGAAAAATTTAGTTGTTTCCCAAACGACAAACGTGACATGCATGATCCTCAATTTTACCATTTTATTATTAATAAATAGATCATATTAATACAGAATACTGATGCTTTCAGTGTTTCAATGCATGCCATTTGTATATATAATTGCTCCACATGCATATTATACCCACCCTGTGCAAGACATCACACAGCAGCTTACAGTACTGATTTTTGGTGCTTAGCTGACACACGAAAGCAGTCATTTGTAAAATCTATGCAGACGAGTTAAAAAATGTCATGTGATGAAATAGTTATGTCAGTGACGTGATCAAAGCTCAGCTGGCTGCACTTTCCATGCCAAATAAATAAATCATCAACTGGGTCTTTCAGGGGTCAAAATGTAACGTAAAACAATCTATTGCTTCTGTATAGACTGGTCAGTACTGATGTTGACACATATGCTAAACTGATACATCACGTCTCTGAACTACAGACAGGTCTGTAATACTGGAGCAAAAGACTTCAGTCAGTACATCAGGTGCTGTATTTTTTGACAGCCTCCTCAATGACATTGGTATGCCGTGCAGTCTGTCACTAAGACTGTCTGCGCCACATTTATGGTCTATTGTTATGATAAATAAAGGGGATTTCTGCCATTAGCGGAGAGACACCTAAATGGAATCCAACTTAGTTTTGCTTAGTTTCTTTTGTGTGAAAGATTCAATCCAGTTCATGTATATTATTATAAATAAATTGTGAATGAGGGGAGAAAGCAACACTAGGCAGGTAAATGAGGAAGTTCTCAGGGCCTAAAATCAGCTTTTTGTGTGTGTGAGGATTTGCTAGCAGGCCTTCCTTCCCTGGAGGACTTTACAACGGCAATTATGGATATATGGTCATTTCAAGCAGGAGTGTTTGTGTCATCAGCTTATGAATAAAGGGTCATTTTATGCTTTATCCTTCCTAAAGGCACCATGCAGAGAGAGAGAGAGCAATAAACGTCCCAGCACTGATCCCTGCGGGACTCCATCTGTCACCTGTGATACTGACGACACAGTCTGGTTATTACGTAGCATATTGGTGGTGACTGAAAAATTCTGGGGCACAAGTTGCGGAGGATAGCGTCGCATGGATTATAACTGCAGTTGAAGCTTTTTTAGGGTTGTGGTTTTGGCAGAGAACAGACCGAAGTATGTTATTAGCACCCAGGTATGTCTGAAGTTAGGTGGGAACCGTATTTATCAATGTTTTTTGAGAGAAGGGGAACATTTGGACAGGTCTATAATTGTTAAGAACACAAGGATCTAAGTTGGGCCTGTAAATACAGGGAGTGCACCAGGGAAGGGTTACATGTCTCAGTCCTTTTTGTCATTGATTCATTGTGAGTGATTGGTAATATTGGCCTTTGTGTTACCCACTGAAACGTATTTTGACTCCTTCAGATTACACTCCTGGCAGTTCTGCTGTATTTCTCCATCGCTCTGGAGCTTCCAGTTCTCTGCAAGCGCCGTTTGGGGGCTGCACCTCTCCGAGTGACTTTTTGCATCTGTATGAACCGACACGTGTTGACAGTCGGAGGAAATACAGGGTCCATCGCATCTTCTGGAAGTTCCATGTTCCTTGTACCATCTGCACTGAGACTGAACAGTTTTTTTTCTCTGGCTATCTGTGCTTCATCCTCCATCTGGCCCAGCCGGAAAACATTTAACTGCAGAAAGTTGTGCGTCTCCTTGATGTTGAAATTCTGGGCTATAATATGGCTACTCTCTTGGCGATGAAGTTTTTAATAACCTGGGTTTTAGGTGGTTTTAGTAATTAGAAGTACAGTTAATCAAGGCTGGACATGCATTGTATATTACTTAAAGCTTGATAATATTAGAGCATTAATTCAATGTTATCTTGTCCCCGTTTTTAAAAGCTTACCCGTAAACTAAATGATAAGGGCTTTACTCAACTAATGCAAGTTTATAAAGGTTACTTCTGAAATCATTCTTGTTCGTCATAATTGTGGAATTCAGTGTGTTGTGATCCAGGCTGCTTTGTGAGTTTACTGTATTTACTGTCTGATTATACTAATTTTGTTTTTAAAGAAGTCCATAAAACTATTACCGCTGAAAATAGAAGGCACTGCATAAGATGGGCCGAGAGCTTTAGCAGTCAGGTCAGCTATTGTTCTATAAAGGAAGTTGGGAAAACTATTTGACTTACTAATAAGCTGGGAACAGAAGGCTGGTCAGGCAGTGCAGAGAGATTTCTTGCATCATGCACTGTTGTTATACCAGGCAGACTGAAATACCTGCAGTTTATTTCTTCTATATTTATATTCAGGTTTGTAGCAGTCCAGTTTAAGAGCTGTGAGTCTGATCATCAAGCAGCGGGGAGTGTGGTTCTTTTTGGGCTACTTTTGCTTTTTGAGATACAGTGTTTTCAGGTCTTGGTGGACAAATAGTTGTTCGTGATATTTGAAGGTAATAATGTCACATTGACCTTACTGAAGGTAAATGTGACGTTGTTAATTTCAGTAAGCTGCTGTGTCTTGTTGAGTGAAAAGTTATTTTACTACGCTCGCAAAATTCATTGAAAAGTTTTGGACAGAATTTGTGATTTCTTGCTCTATCAAGTATCTAATTTATATCTTATTTATCTTATTAAGATCTTCTATCTTGTTTTTTTTTTTTTTTTACAATTATTAGCTAAATAAGAAGGACGCTTGTCAGACTTCAAGGTTCGAGGTTCAAGGTTGCTTTTATTGTCATTTCAACAATATACATGGTACAATACACAGTGAAATGAGATAACGTTCCCCAGGACCATGGTGCTACATAAAAGGACTGGGACAGTACAAAAAAAAAAAGATTGCATGTATGCCACATAAGACAAGACAACTAGTAAAGTGCACGTGTGCAGACATGTGCAAAACAGCAAGTAAACAAGACAAG
>JAODKE010000053.1:7760151-7789324 GCA_026779605.1 Mormyrus hasselquistii
TTTCCCCCCCCCCCCCCCTCCCCCCCTAACACCCCCTCTCCTTTCCTCAGCTTTTTTCCCCTTCTTTGCTTCCCCCCCCCCCCCCCCCCCCCCCCCGTAAAACGTTGTTGTAGTATGTTAATTATTACGGGTTAATTTAATCTGAAATTGTAATTAGGTTATAATTGGATTTGAGAAGGACTATTATAAGTCATTCTCAAGGTCAGTGAATTTGCCCAAGCGGTGTTTCCTCCCTTTCTTGCTGAATCCTGCATCCCTTGACTGCAGAAGCCGCTCAGTCCGGTGCTGAACACGACGCTGGAATGGGCGTCTCTCGCAGCCTCTCTCACATTAACTAGCATGATTATGAATTAGACCAGAGCACCTGTCGTACAGGCTTTGGATGTTGTGCTATGCAGACGTCGCCCGTCTCCCAGAACTCCTTGGCGTCTCCCACCAACTGGCAGCAGCTCCCGGGCACAACGATGCCCGGTGTCCCGGAAATCTGCCGTTCCGCCTTTCAGCGGCGCGAAAATCAGGCGGCACCTAGGTTTACCGCCACGACCCGTGCCAATGCTGTCATGGCGCCCCGACATTTGGCACAGTATTTTGATGGTGTTTTAAAAAGCAATGGTACTCTGACGTTTCCTGATACAATTTAGTGGGGAGGGGGCAGGGGGGGGTTCGAAGGAAAATAATGCGATTTAGGGTATTACCATAATACCACTTAAGCCTAGCCAGCACCCACCCCCCACCGGACGTCCCTCATTCGTCTCTCTGAAGTCTATATGCCCAGGATGAAATGTTTGTACTGTGGTTACTCTGTGTTTACAAGCCTCAAACAGAAAACTCTGAATAATATATCGATTGATAATAACCTGTTTTATAATAATAACTGTTGAAACTCTTGGTAGTGAAGTCATTGCACAATCTGCCGAGCCTATATAGTTTTACTCAGTGGATCTCTGATGCTGAGAATAACACTGAGAGGTCGGCCGTCGACCGATAGAGGGGCCGGAGATCAGGGGTTTGTGTCCATCTCAGAGGTGACGCGCTCACAGAAGGAGGTCCGTGTGGGCGAACCCAGCATGTTTATCATCATCACGAAAGCTTCTCAAGTCTATTTTTATGTTTCTGCCACAGTACTGAAGGGTGGGCCTCAGCAACAGTTTGCTCTTAAACGATTTTTCAACGGGAACTAAAATAATGCAGATAAATAAGGTTCTTTTTTAGCATGAGGTATGTTAGCGCAGGGAGAGCCGTGATCCAAGGGTGTGACGGCTGTGTAGCTGGAGCCATATGGAGGAACGCCGTATGTGTGAAAGGGCCTCAGCGAGCCGGGGTGCCTGGAACCGAAGCTCATACTCATCTCTGCGACAGAGAGGCCTGACTCCGGGAAGCCAGGAATGGCAAGGTTTTATTTCCGTGTAAAGACACCAGACTGGAACCACAGCAGTTATTTCTGCTACTTTAGGGTGGCTGCAGAGAGTTTCCTGTGCTGTTCTGTAACTATGCCCATGTATTGTAGTAATAATAATAATAATAATAATAATAATAATAATAATAATTCATCCATCCATTTTCTGAATCCGCTTATCCTGTTTAGCGTCATGAGAGGCCCAGAGCCGATCCCAGAGGCTATCACAAGACAATCTCTCACAGAGTTGTTGGAGGGTTAGTCACTGAAAAATGCACCTAAAGAATATTTAGTCATAAAAAAAAAAACTGCCAAAGTGATTATTTCCACACCACATCATGAATTTAAAACAAAAGTACTAGTTTTAAGTTGCAGAAAAATCAACGAGCTCTTTCTCTCGATCAAAGTGAATCCGAATACCACCTGCCCAAAGTATTTTTTCACATTTAGTCACAGATTGTCGGGGTCAGCGCCCATGTGACCCTGCCCTGCCCCTTCGTGCCTCTTCCTCCTTTGGCCAGGAGTCATGTCAGTCTGCTTGGCTTCCCTACCGCTGCTTCCTAGCTGTGTTAAGTATGGGATTCTTACTTTGTTTTTTGTTTTGACCCCTCGTGGTTCTTTTCTTCTGTACGTTTCCCCCTGTGTGTTCGGTTTCCCCAATAATCTCCTGTGGTCTCTTGGAGCCACCAATGGACCATCACCTTCTTGGCCTGACTGCTGTATGCCTGACTGCAGCCACTTCATCTACAATATGTCATCCTATATATATATACATATATATATGTAGTATATGCACACACACACATACACCCCAATCATCTGGGAAGGTTTGGCATGCTAACACTTTACTTTACTTTACGGGACAGTAATAAGTCAGTTCCTACTGAAATACAAATCACGAATAAATCGCAAATAAATATAGTTGCTGCAAATATAGTTGTCACAAATCATTAATGATGAACAAGCTTAAGATCAGTATTTCACTTCTGTTATTTATGACTTCTTCCTTCGGTAGTTTCTCAGTAATTCCTTCAGAAGCTCAAAAGGGTTTACAGAATTAACAGATATTGTAATGAATATATAGTAGTAACTGCTTGAAATAGTTTCTGGCCTTTGTTCCAGAAGAGCATATGTGAGGTCAGGCACTTGATGTTGATTGTGAAGGCCTGACCCGCAATCTCCGTTCTAGTTCATCCCAAAGGTGGTCACTGGGGTTGAGGTCAGGGCTCTGTGTGGGCCAGTCAAGTTCCTCAGCATCAAACTCACCCAACCATCTGTATGGACCTTGCTTTGTGCTCTGGGGCACAGTCATGCTGGAACAGAACATGGCCTTCCTCAAACTTTTCCCACAGAGTTGGAAGCATAAAATTGTCTTGGTATGCTGAAAGATTAATAGTTCCTTTCACTGGAATTAAGGGGCGAAGCCCATTCTCTGAAAAATATCCCCATACCATTATCCCTCCTCCACCAGACTTTACAGTTGGCACAATGCAGTCAGACAAGTAACGTTTTCCTGGCATCCGCCAAACCCAGACTCGTCCATCACTCTGCCAGACGGAGAAGTGTGATTCATCACTCCAAAGTACATATTTCCACTGTTCCAGTGGCAGCGTACCTTACACCACTCCACCCGACGCTTGTCATTGTGCTTGGCGATGTGAGGTTTACATGCAGCTGCTCAGCCACAGAGGCCCAGTGCATGAAGCTCCCGGCCTACAGTTCGTGTGCTGGGGTCAGTGTCAGGGGAAGTTTGGATCTCTGTAGTTATTGAGCCAACGTTGCCAACTATTGCGCCTCAGCACTCTGTGAGTCCCCCCCCCCCCCGTTACTTTACTTGGGCTGCGACATCATGGCTGACTTCCAGTTCGTCATAAATGCTTCCACTTCACAATAATACCACTTACAGTTGACCCTGGAATATCTAACAGGGAAGAAATTTCACAAACTGACATCTTGCAAAGGTGGGGTCCTATGACAGTAGCACGCTTCGATTCACTGAGCTCTTCAGAACGACACATTCTTTCACAAATGTTAGTAGACCTGACTGCATAGCTAGGAGATTGATTTTATACACCTGTGGCAATGGGCCTGAATGAAACACCTGAATTTAATGATTATGAGGTGTGGTCCTCCGCGTTTGTTGATATAATGTGTGTGTATACTCTGTACACACACACACATATAAAAAAATTCTAAATGAAAATATATATCCTTTCCGATATCACAAATTTTCCTTTTCTGTGTTTGTGGGGGGGGGGGGGGGGGGGGGGGGGGCAGCCTTGTGATTGACCCACGTTGGCCCCCCCATGGAGTGTAGCGCATATGAATATAATTAAAAATACAGAATGCATACACCCAGTGTCTCACAGAGCCAGAAGTCTACATATACAGACCCATATATAAAAGTGTGTGTGTGTGTGTGTGTGTGTGTGTGTGTGTGTGTGTGTGTGTGTATACGTATATGCAGAGCCACAGTCACTATCAGTCATTTTATTTTGGCATCGGACACCATTTATTAATTCGTACATTTAAGAGTTAACTTTTCAAGGCATCATCCCATATACTTAAAATGGAATTCTGTAATTCTTTAACCAGATACTGCAAGTAGACCGAGGCAGGAAAAGCGCCCCTGTAATGATACTGCTCAGTGCCTCTTCATCGTCGCCGTCTGCCCTCTCTGTCATGTTGCTCCACATGCTGATTAGTCTGTTTCCCTTCTTAACGTCACAGATGTTTATAATCTTAGCGTCCGTCTCGGTCACATCTACCTGCATTTCCCCCGCCAGCCCTGCTCATGTGATCCTTGTAGAGGTAATAATAAAGCACAGCTTAATTCATTTGGATGTTATCGGTCAATACTGTAGAGGGATGATTGACTTCAGCACTGGGAATACTGCCAGTGAGTGTTTTTTTTTTTATATCTTTGTTTTTATTATTCTCAGGGCTTTTGTTTCCGCTCCAGACTGCATCCCTGGAGTCCGACCAGTTTTCTTTCTAGTGGGACATGGTGGCAAATGAGAGAGACAAATGATTTTGACACACTTAATTGTTTTGAACAATATGGACATATGGTACTCAGACTGTGCTTGTGTAGGATTCGTTTCAGTCAATCTTTGAGGGCTTGACCTGAGATTGGATGAAGGGCGTTGTTAATTACAGCAGTGCAGTCGTTATGGAGGGCTGCCTGATGGACACAGGGAAGGACGGTATGGCGTGCTGCTCCTGTAACGTGGTGTTCCTGAGTTCCTCATGCGCAGTGATGGCCTCGTCCAAACCTGGGAAATTCAGTGTTCCAGTGAGGGAGGGTGCTAGGAGTGGGGATGTTTCCCTGCCGGACATCCTAGATCATCGGTAGTAACTGTAAGTGTTGATAACTGGGCATGTCTGCTTTATAAGACACGGTGCAGTGTGCAGTTTGATAGCAGACAGCCGTCTCAGTTTGCTCTGCCTCTGCAATTTCTTGCATTTGGCTGAGGCCCCAGTTCTACTAATGTATACAGTTTCTCTACAGGAACTTCCTGGAACTCTCTATATGTTTGTGTGTTTACAGGTCCCGCTGGAATAGAGTGTTGCTTGCTATGGAGCCAGAGTCAGAGCCAGACGGCAACCAGATGACAGTGTTTGGTGACACAGGAGATGAGTTAAATAATCCTCTGTGTTGTTCTGAAAACGTGATTTTTCACACTGAATGAAGGCATTTCCTTTATTCTGTATGAGTTCCTGAGTTTACACAGCCTGATTACACTTTGGAGAAATTTTATATCACATATTATCAAAGATTTATGGACCTTCTGCGTTATGGATTATGTTATGACATGGCAGTATTATTAATATCAGCGCCTGTGACCGGGAAGTTAAAATAGATAATTTCTTTGGATTTTGGAGCCTTTGCCGTCGGAATGTCTTCACTCTGTTTTCATGCGTTTAACGGAAAGGTTCTAGCATAAATTTTCAAAGTAGCCTATGGGATTTGAGCCTAGTTGAATTAACACGACTCCTTTGTTGAATTCCAGATGATGCACTTCACCCGTCTTACTGTATTAAAGGGGCATTTTGGATTGCTTTTGTGATCAGTTTTTCAGGTCAACCCGGGAACGGATGTCGTGGTCACTGTTTGTTTTGCAATAATGATTAACGTACATTCGCAGCCTCATTATACTGTCGTGGGGTCTGTCAGGTCCAATATGAATACACTGCGTTATCCGGGAGCAGGGAACTGGTTTTACAGTGACTCTGATTTTATTTTAAAAAATAAATTGCCATGCCTTATCCCTTTCTCAACCGCACGGCTCTGGGGTTGGGTGTCCTAAAATAAAAATGTAGGGTCCCTCCATTGCTCGTGTGGCTGTGTGTGTGTGTGTGTTTGTGTCCTATGACGGACTTTCATCCTACCCAGGATATTTTCCAGCTTGGTCCTCTAAACTCTCTGGGAAAGAGCCCAGGTCCTGACCAGGACACGAATCTAGAAGATGGCTGGATAGACGACTTAAACTTGTTGTTAAAAAATGTTAAAAAGAAAGTCCTGGGGCGCTTGCTTGATGCAGAAAAAAATATTGTAAAATTAACATTTTTAAACCAAAAATCTTTACTTCATATATATATAGAATATAGATCTCATTAAAATCAACTAGTACTTTTAAATCAAACATTAATTTCAAATAGTAGTAAACTGAAACCCAAACTGAAAGAGCTGTTCTAAGTTACAAGCAGTTTCACTGTTTTTGTTTTTTTTTAAATTAGTAACACCTTTGCAATAATGTAAAACATCAAACTTTTCTATTTACTATCCCTTTGGCAGCCAATGACTACAATCGCAATGCTACAAAACATTTTGACACTTCATAAAAAGATAATGTCTTCGTGGAATATGTGTTATAAATATGTGCAGATATGTTAAACATTGCTTGTGAATGCTTTGCAACATGTTTACTGAATTATGCAAGCATCCAAAGACTTTTTGTCAGCACCGTTAGGCTAAAAAAATTCAGTTTCAAATTGCTATGTACAGGCATTTGATTGTGAGCTGGTCTGACTCAGAGAGACATTTTGCAAGAAGAAAATACATCATTAATAAATCTATCAGACGAGGTAGAAATGAAACTGGGCCAATTAACATATAACATGCTTATAACCCATGAGAGGAAAACTTCATCATGTACCGCCTTTGCAACTTTGAACAGCCTGTTGCATCACCGAGCCTAAGTCTGTGTCCTTGCCTTTACAAAAGGGGCCTTAACAGCACTCAGTGTTGATCATTCACAGTTTCTCCTTCACCGTGTGCTCAGATGTCTCTGTGAAGTCCTGCCGCCACGTCAATTCTACGTAAGTCACGTGGGATGTGCAGTCCGGCTCTTTTTTCTTAAATCCATGAGAAGCACTGGCGGATTAATAAGGACGTGCAATCCTGTGTGTCATGAGTGAAGAGTTAAAGAATTAAATTGCCTCAGCTCTGGTCTTTACTCTAAGACCCTCCTGATAGCCTCAATGACCAGATTAGCAGAGACACCTGAGGCGAGATCAGAGGCAACTCTCACGCCTTAATTTGCTGCTCTCTTAGTATGAATGACGGGTGATGACTTTTCAGCATCAAGGCCAAGGACGTCCATCCCGGCGACGTCTCAGTCTTTAGCTCTGAGGCTGACTCTGATCACTCCGCCCAGTCGGGAGATAGAGACTAGAGACCCCTCAATCTATCAAGGCCTTTTCAGTGAAGGCCAAAGCACGGCACGGCAGTGCACTTCAAATCAGGGGCTGGGGGGAGCTGGAGGTAAATCTACACAGATGTTTCACTCGCTATTCTGGTGCCTCAAAGGCTGCCGTCTAATGACTCAGGGTGCAATTTACACAATAAAGACATTCACAAAAGTGGGCCCTTTGGGTTCAGCATGGCAACAATTGCTAACAGAATCGGAGTCCAACATCGGTCCTTCCCAGAAACTGGCAGCGTAGCCCCAAAAAACGTCAGGGCAGATGTCCAGCGTGAGGCAGATGCCGAAAGCCCTGTGGCCGCAGAATGTAGCGTCATGCTGTTTTTGTTGATGTCGCTGGTGAATACGCTTACTTACTGTGTCTGAAAAGTGCGATACGCTGACAGCTTATGTACATGAAATGCATTAAAATTTAATGGAAATTATTTTTGTCTGAAAATCAGAATCAGTGAATGGTCGCTCTGTCAAAATGAAACGTGGGGGGCATTATTCTGGGTCAGATTTCAGGAGGGGTGCTGCAGGGTGAGCTGCGCTATTCTAAGACCCATTAATATTTCATCTTTAGACATTCTGTCTTTGCACTCTGCCATTTTAAGGAAGGCAGATTTGGTGGAAATATCCAAAGGCTATAGAAAGGGGTCACATGAGTGGGAACCGGACAAGGCGGTAAATTGGCGCCTCTATCTTTACCTGGGGGTGAACACCGGCAGCAGAGTGACTAGCTCAGCAGAGGGCTTGGTTTAATGTCTCACAGTCCACAGAAAGTCTCCCATCAGCAACACTGTAGGGGCTGGAATCCATCCTTTTCCCACAGGGGGGTCAGTTAGCACCATTATGGGTTTCAGATTTGTCAGACAGCGCTGTTTAAGTGATTCAGTTTTCTTTTTTTTCTCGATATTCGCAAAGTGCCAAGTCGGCATTTCGATATGGCTGCACACCTCTGGGTGGGGGGTCTGAATCTCCCCTCT
The DNA here is from genome assembly GCA_026779605.1 of Mormyrus hasselquistii. Lineage (NCBI taxonomy): Eukaryota > Metazoa > Chordata > Actinopteri > Osteoglossiformes > Mormyridae > Mormyrus > Mormyrus hasselquistii. The sequence continues at coordinate 7,768,224 of JAODKE010000053.1, forward strand.
ACTCTGCTTGTGTTGAGATTACAGTGATTTTGCCCTGTGATAGACTGGCATCCCATCCAGGGTGTCTCCCTGCCCTGTCCCCTGTGATGGACTGGCATCCCGTCCAGGGTGTCCCCCTGCCCTGTCCCCTGTGGTGGACTGGCATCCCGTCCAGGGTGTCCCCCTGCCCTGTCCCCTGTGGTGGACTGGCATCCCGTCCAGGGTGTCCCCTGCCCTGTCCCCTGTGGTGGACTGGCATCCCGTCCAGGGTGTCCCCCTGCCCTGTCCCCTGTGATGGACTGGCATCCCGTCCAGGGTGTCCCACTGCCCTGTACCCTTTGATGGACTGGCATCCCGTCCTGTCCCCCATGCCCAGTACTTCCTGGAAGAGGCTGCAGGTGGCCCTGGCCAGGATGCGCAGATGGAGGTAGGATGAGCGCATGTGTGATCTAAGTGATTCTGTAGGAGGTGAATTTGAGGGATGATATTAAAGCTTGAAGAGTTAATAAAAGAGAACGATTGAAAAGCATATCCGGTATGGTTTATTAGCCTAGCATGACCTTGGCATAAATATGAGATCTTAAATAAAAATAAACTAAACGCCTTAGGTGAAGTAGCGACCAGAAGAGTGTGACATGAAGTGAGTGAGTGGCTCTGTGGGCTGAAAGCTGTGTCTGTGAGCAGAAGGTTGCTGGTTTAAATCCTTGTCTTGGTGGAATAATGACATGTCTGTGGCCCGCCGAACAAGACCCTTAACACCCCAGTTCCAGGGGCACTGCACACTGCCTGACCCCCCCTGTATATGTCTCCCGGAGAGCTAGATGGTATAGGTGAAAGGGGGATTTTCGCATCATAACCCGATTTATTCCTGAACAGGACTGTTCCTGGGTTGAGGTACCACTGTGTGCTGATCACTCCTTTGTGTACGCCTTAGTTATCTTTGCACAAAGTTGTACTGCAACAGTTATATATATAAATGTCAATGCAGTCTATTTTGCCTGTAATATGTATTGTATTTATATTATGATGCTTATTGTACCTTTTTTCCATTTTTTTATGTTTTTCTGTGACCAAGAATATAGACTTACATTAAAATAACCTTAAAGAGCGAAAACGGGAAAGAGTGAACATGCGTTGACGGAAGGCGGACCAATACACAGCTGTGCATGCGCTTGTTGGCGGGCTGGTCGCTCGAAAGACGCCGAAACACGGAAAAGAACCACAAAACATCCCCCAAAAAACACTAAACAATTAAGATTAAAAGACTGAGTAACAGTCAAAACAATTTTTTTAATTATACTGTACATTATTTTCATATACCTACAATTTTTATGTACATTTCGTGGTGCCACACGAAACAATACGCAGTTGCCATCATGTGTGAATGCATAATATAACACTTAAACAGGAGTTAGGAAATAGGAATAGAATTTATGTTATTAATGAAGTACTGTAATTTTATGTATAGACATGTGACTTAAAAACCATCACAAACATGTTTATGAATCACTGAAAGGAACCGGTATAACAGAACGTTCCCTCTCTCTTTTTATCTTTTGTCAGATATTCGACCTCTGAAAAGATATAGTAAAGACATACATCTAGAACAAGTTTTTTATACATTCTACAACCTTTCTTGGGCATAATGTACACTTTGTGTTTCGGGTGGTTTTTTGGGGTGTTTTCAATGGACCCTTTTGAGGGATGGTTGTGTGTTTGCAGCCTGAAATACGGGTCGTGAACCGGTACAAACAATTTTCAAACATCTGGTTCATAACCAGATTTATTCCTGAACAGGACTGTTCCTGGGTTGAGGTACCACTGTGTACTCCTTTGTGTATGCCTTAGTTATCTTTGCACAAAATCGTACTGCAACAGTTATATATAAATGTCAATGCAGTCTATTTTGCCTGTTATATGTATTGTATTTATATTATGATTCTTATTGTACCTTTTCTCCTTTATAATGCATTCGCATTGTCCAGAGAGCGAACTTTCAAGTAAGCATTTCATTGCAATTACTGCTCTGTGTGTACATGACAAATGAGAGTTGAGAAATGTCCAAGTCCATTAGAAATAAAGTTGACAATGTAAGTTTTGCCACCTGGAGCCCCAGACGCATCCTCTTCAAACAAACACATTGCAAAACTCATTAACCAGCATGCTTAATTCATTATGCAGCAAAGTCATTCAGGCTTGCACATATTTCAATTAAGATGAACTCTACAAATACGGAAAAAAAAAACAATGCAGTCAAAACAATCCAGGAAGGGGAAAACACCTGTGTAATTGTATTTCACGGTTAGAGTATATTTACACAGACACACACACAAGTTGGTCTTCCTATCTAAATGGGGACCGTCCATTCATTTTTATGGGAAAAACCCTAATCTCAATCACGACACCCTTAACCTCTACCCATCCATAACCTTAACCATAAGTAACCAAGCCAAATACAAGACTTTGCTTTTTTGATTGCATTCACAGATTTCTATAAAACTGAGGTTATGCAAATGGGGATCTCAAAAGATGTCCCCAAAACTAGGGAAATTTCAGGTTTTACTACACTTTCGGGACAATTTGGTCCTCAAATGTTATCTATGCAAACCCACACACACAAACACAGGTTTGTAATTATATCTTTGTGGGGACTCTCCATCCATTTCTGTGGGGGAAATTCTAATGCCAACATGACAACCTTAGTAGTCATTTTTACCTTTTTGATTACATTCACAAACCTTTGTGGGAACCTGAAAAATGGTCCCCACAACGTCAAAAATCACTGGTTTTTATTACATTATGGGGGACATTTGCTCCCCACAATGTAATATAAATCTAATCCCCACACATATGTATTATATATGATATTTTATATTCGTATTTTTACCTCAGAAAGGTGGTAGAATCCCTCACCTACAATGGCCGCTTCTGTCATAAAGTCCTGTCCTGCACATTTCCTCCTTGCCCCACTTTGATTCTACCATAATTCCTGCATAACTCCTGCATAAACCTTCACCCATGTTCCAACATAATTCACCTACAGTATCTGTTCATTCCATTATTAGGTTTTAATTTAGATTTAGTATTTATTATGTAGCTGTACTGAATCTCTTAAGCAGGTAACTTTCTTGTTACGTCTGTTGCTGTCATTGTTATTGATGCTTGTTTGTCTTTTACAATTGTTTCTTTATTATTATTATTATTATTATTATTATTATTATTATTATTATTATTATTATTATTGCAGTGGGCTGTCTAACCTGGGTTCCTTTTCTTATGGTGTGACCACAGTCCAGGATGACACAGCCCCCGGTACCCAGGAGTACATTATGTTGCGGCAGGATTCCATCCATTCTGCAGATATAAGGAAAAAAGAGTCTCCGTTTCGCACTAAGTGCCATGAAATCTTCTGCTGTCCACTGAAGCAAGTCACCCAGAAAGAGAGTACCGAACCTGAAGGTTTGTTGACCCCCATCGATGCCTCTCTTGCGCTTTATCTCTTTTCCTTTCCTTGCTTGCTTTCAGTGAAGCTACGTTGGATTTCGTTTCCGTTGCCCGGCTTGGAAAGCTTCGGATCCGTCTGTGCTGATTCTTTGTAGGATATGCTGAGGGCATGTGTGTTTGTGCGTGTGTGTGACTGTGTGTGTGTGTGTGTGTGTGTGACTGTGTGTGCGACTGTGTATGTGTATTTGTAATTATTACTTTGTGGAGACCAGATTCCCCCACAATGTGAAAAAACCTGTTATTTTGATGCCTTGTGCACCACAAGAGGTTCTGCCCTTAGAAATGAATGGACAGTCTCCATAAAGACATAGATGCCCAACGTGTGTGTGTGTGTGTGTGTGTGTGTGTCCGTCCTTCTGTCTGGAGAATGCCCAGGGGGAGATGCAATCCCTGTGTTGTGTTTGTGCCTCGTCCAAGCGCTTGCCTGCTGAGCGTAACGTCTGCAAAGGCTGCATCGTCCCTCTATATCCCTGTCTGAGAAACATGCCCACATCAGCGTCTCTCCAGCAGGCCGCACAGTCTGGGCCTGTATGTATATGCGGCTGAGCGCGTGGTCTGACACGAGCGGCATCGCATCAGGTGCGCCGGCCGAAGCTGCCGGGCCTTTTGCCGCGATCCCGCTCCTCCTCTTCCAGGCCGCCCTGGTCGCGGCCGTCGGCACGCCGTTACCGTTTTAGCGATTCGTTTGAGAACGCGGAGCTGTTCTCGTTCCTCGGCAGACGCCCCGGGGCGTTTCATCCCGGCCTGGCCGTCGGCGGTACCTGGTGGGTGCCAGGTGAAGAATATTTCCAGCACGCCCATCCTGGCCCCGCGGTTGAATCCCGCTCCCATCCCGACTCCCCAGCGCCACCCCTGGCTCCGCTCCTCTTCCCCTGGCTTTCGCACATGGCTTTTCGCTGAGTCATCCATGTCCGTCGCCAGCTCGTGCTTGCTTGGCCCGAGTCTCCACGCGTAGCATCTGCCAATCTGCAAGCCGCGGCCAGACTTGTTTACTTTATGCAGTAGAAGGGCGCTGCATATGGCGGGAGACTGCATGGATCTGCCTGCCAAGCGAAGGGCTGCTGCATTTCTCAGTTTATTAGTTGCTTTTTTTGGACATTCACGCAGTGCTATGCTTAATGCTTTAGGCAAGCCTTTCCCTCTCGGGCGACTAGCAGGCCAATCCCTCTCGGGCCGCTAGGCAGGCCTTTCCCTCTCGGGCGGCCAGGCAGGCCGGTAAAGTTAGTATCTGTATGTCGCTGCTAGTAATTCAACACTTTCCCTCAACCCTCAGTCATCAAACCAAGTCATAAAAAGGGGCATCATCTATCCAGAATTCCAATTACTGTCAGTTGATATTAATTCATTGCTTGAAAATAGAGATATATTAACACTGTATATACTCTGACTATTTTAAAAAGTGATTTCAGCAGATTGCGTGGTCTCACCGCTTTGTGTTTTGACCACATATCCAGCGGGGGATCTCTACAGGGTTCACTTCTGTTCGTCAGCTACACTGCTGCTGTCTGGCGAGAAACGAGATGTAAATGTGGCTCTTGAGGAAAACAGATAGGGGAAAATTACGGAATGGTTAAGCAAGACCACAGAGGTGGGCGCCTTCTTCAGCCTGACGGAACGAAAGCATGTTGCAGGAAGCCGAATGCCATCGCGGTGCCTTTGCTCTGCATGTGAAATGAAACTCCTTGTGGGAAAACTCCCCCCTCCCAAGTAAGCAGAGTAGCTGCTGGTTAGGAAACAGCAAGCGAGAACTTATTTTAGCAAGGTTATTTTAAAGGTGGACACCTTTTTCTAGATGCAACTTTTTAATGTCACACAGTATTGTTTGGAGAAGACATCAGTCTGTTAGCATAAGGTGTTCATACATTATATTTATATTCATCATGGAAGTGGGATGGCTCACGCATCTAGGGTTGTGTGTAAAGATTGTGAATTTACCTGAAGTGTGTGTTATTGTCTAGGTCTGCCTTGCAATGGACTGGCATCCCATCCAGGCAAGCCGCTCCCCAGTATGTCCCATCCAGCCTACCCCCTCCCCAGTACGTCCCATCCAGCCTACCCCCTCCCCAGTACGTCCCATCCAGGCTACCCCCTCCCCAGTACGTCCCATCCAGGCTACCCCCTCCCCAGTACGTCCCACCCTTCCAGTTGCCCTTGATGCTACAGTCCTCCCCGCAACCCTGTCCCAGATGTGGACTGATGGATGCGCCTTGGATATTCTTAAATATATATTCACAGAGGTGTCCGAATCAGATGTAGTTTCTCTTCATTTCGATCAACTTTACTGCATGCTACGGCCCATAGCCCAAGCATGCAGTTTTAATTGCATTCAACATTGCGATCAATCATTTGTTTTCATTCAGCATTTGAATCATCATGGGTCACCATCTGGTTCACAAGGCATGAAAATGCATAAATTCGATTTCTGGAAATGCATAATATGCTAGTATTTGACAATAATATGGTTTTGGTTAGAATTCAGAGATGATCAGGTAAAATACAGGGTCAATTTAAAGGCATACCACTTTAAAGGATGTTACGGATACGTTTTATGAGCGATGCAGCACATAAAACCCATTTTATCCTCCACAATCCAAACTGCAGCCCCCTTAGGGATCAGCACACAGACAAAGAGATTAAAGGTGAAACACTGTAAGCTATGAAAATGGCAACCCTCTAGGGCGATTCTTTTCTTGTTCTTAATTTGGCAACCCTAAATAAACCTAAGCTTGCTCCTTACTTTGCTTACCCATTTTTAGCATATTGTGTGATGCAGGCAGCCTGTACCGGGCCTCCGCCCTTTGACGCATCGCAATAAAAAGGCGTCTCTCGTGCGGGCGGCAATGCCGAAGGCTGCACATAGTCCTCAGCCAGGCCCCTGGTGTCAAATGTAAAGCCGACCTGTGGCTCTCCGCTTTCCCTCGCCCTCTTCTCTCGCCTTCCCTCGCCGCGCGTGTACGCCGTCCTTGGCGAATCGCACTCCAGGATCACAGGAGGGAGCGGCAATGACTCGGGTTAGTTTGCCGCTCCCCGGGAGAGTGGAGAGCGTTAGCAGGCGAGACGGAAAGGGAGCGAGAGGCCGTATTACAGATGTATTATTTCGTTTCACTGCGGCTCTGCTCCGACGTGACAGAATTTACAAAGGAAGAGGGAATTTATTACGTCGTTTATATTTATTAATGTTTTAGAGATTTGCGCCGCGCTGCAGTGCAGGTATCCTCTTCCCATATCTCAATCTTTCAGTCATGTTCCTCCTAGGATCATCTGCTCATTCTTAACCAGAGGGCGTCCTCAGAATCTCCCAAATAAGCTCCTTTATTCGATGCCCCCCCCCCCACCCCAAAGCAACCCTAGTATGACATCCTTACTAATCAAGTCTTAAGATCCTACCGTGAAGTGTTTGTCAGTTAAAGCCCAGAGGCCTGTCCGAGTCACGGGTCTTATTATAACAAAAGCTGCAGACAGACACTGGATCAGAGACGCCGATGAACAATCACACATCAACAAAGTTGGAGATTTAGCTTACCAGTAGGTGGCGCTAGTTTCTAGTTCCGTCACATCTTGCTCCCTATAGTTGCAACACTGCACGTACCCCTTTAATAATCCATGGGTTACAGCAGGCAGGGCCAGTGAAGCGAGACGGGCTTCACTGCAGTCCGAAGCTATTTAACATCACTGTAATTCATACTTCACAGTCAGTAAACACAAGACAGTTTTGGCCGGAGTCTCCATTGAACCTGTCACTCTGTAATCCCCATTTATTAGCAGTTATTAAACTGAAGTATTTAAATAAAACTTTCATAGCAATTAGCTAGTCATAAAAAGCGATTCAGGTTAGCATTTGGTCTCCGCATATGCTTCTGAATATAACCCTCTTAATCAATTTTTTGAATTATAACTCCAAAAAAAAAAATAAAAAATCCCAACATTAACTCTGAACACCATTATCAGATATAACTCAAATTCCTATGTTTAATATATAGCCAAAGAAATTATCGTAAGGCTGATGCTGATTAAAGCAAAGTCCTTCATTCTTTATAGCTTGTTGTATGTGATTGGTTGGCTGATTGAATATTAAATTTTAGTTTTTTCACAACGTAGCGCTGTTCTTGGGCCTACCAAAGAAAGTCAAAGCGAAAGGTTCAGTGCTAATATCCTGAACAACGGATTTCTCCCAAAAAGTACAAGCGTCGCATGCGCCACAGACGCGAAACGTATAATCGGAGTATGACTAAATCCATGGTGACATGTGTCTAAGCCTGTCCTCATAAACCAGACACACACAATTTTACCACTACATTTTAAGGTAGCTTAGACATGAAAGAACCCAAAGAGTCTTTTCTTTTCTACAGCATGACTGTTAGTGGTGGTACTTTGCGTTGCGTGATCGTTAAGATGCTCGCACGTACAAGTAGTAACCGAGAAAGTCCCACTGTGGTGGCGAGATCGCTGCAGTCGCTGCTGCTGTAGCCACAAACACAAAATGGATTAGCTATCCCCAGCTGGAGGACGCAGAGTAATTACATTTCAGAGACGCACATTCCTCAGCTCAACGGGGCCCAGGATGCAAGCTCATTTCAGGGCTGACAGAAGTCGAATAATTCACTTCTGGATGCCGTCGGCCTTTGATTATGGTCTGTCTTATTTATTCTTGTTCTCCGTGAGATTTAATTTACATACACTCCAGACTGCCTCTGCCCTCCCCCAGCCGTGCTCCATGCTTTTAACGAGGTAAATATAGAAATCAGTAAATCATGAACGGCATAATTTTTTTTTTTTCCACCCAGACCTGCTCAAACCCAGCTTATTGTCTTATTTACATGTCAGATCGATACATTATAGGGGTATAAGTGTGCGTGGCTTTGGATTGATAGCTTCTTGGGAGGGCACATCTCTTGTTGCGCTCTAAACACCATGCATTTATGGTTTGCCGCTCCTAAGCTGATAGAAGGTTAATGCTAAACCACTGCTAGGGGGTCTGCTGCATGGAGAGCCAGTGTGGGTTCGGGTTTTTGGGATGACCTCATAATCAGCCAATAATAGAGCAGTGATTCTCAACTCCAGCCCTGCGGCCCCTCTGTTATTGGCTGACTGAGAAGCTATAAAAAAAAACACTCCCACACCTGCCCTCCATGGAGCAGGTGCCCCACCCCTGTCCTAAACCCACCATCCATTCAGGAAATAATTATTTACTTATTATTGACACCCTCAGGCAATTTTATTGTCTTAGAGAGAAAAGACATTCATTATGTCTAAGCTATAAATGTCTGGTAGCAATACTAGGCAGGGAATTGTTATTACTCTTTGCTGAGCATATTCTAATGCGGCATTATTTTAATATTTAAGGTGTGCAGCTGTTTTGTCATCGACCAGCCTTTACTGCATTCTTACCTCCTCGATCATTCTGTGTTTATGCTTGTTGATCATCTTTCCCAAGTTTGTATCGCCGACCTTTTTTCCACATCCTACAGGGCACTCGCTCCGCCTCGTAACCCAGTTTTGTGATTCGTAAACGGAACAAGTCTTCTGAAGTGTTTTTAAAACCCCGGCGCCGACAAAACTCCCTTCGTTAATTGGCTGGTTACACTGGTCCAGCTACAGGACGTATCTCTGACTCACCTGCTACTTTCTGTCTCCAGGCCACTTCCATACCCGTTTGCACAAAGCAAACGACTCAGTGAGATAGGAGACAGAGAGCAATATACACGCACACTACTGTAGTTATAGCAGGTAACACTTTACTTGATGGAGCACAAATACTTAGTAATAACTCATTTACTTAGTTTGTGGTTAATTAATTTGTAAGTAATAGTAAAATACTATATTATTATATTATTAGTGCCTTGTCAAGTAAAGTGTTACCGCAATGCAGTTAATCACTCTAAGCCATGTTGTCCCAAGAGGACAAGCATGAGACATCCAGATACTTATACTGATTCCCCAGGAGACCAACTTGAGTCATGATATTTCAATGACAAGCTTCTGCAGCCTCGAGATGCCATCCCATTAACAACCCACGCTCCTGTAGTTGCGGTGAGGATACAGTCAGACCGCATATGAACAAATGGAGGCCTGTGTCACCATGAAATATCTGACAGTCACATGGTGCTTCCCAGAAGGGGTTGGGCGCCACCTGACACGTGCACGGAATCAGGGTCACGTTGACGGTCCTTCTTGCCCCCCCCCCCCCCAGCAGAACACAACCTTATGAATGTTTGGATCCTGTCAAAGTATCGCACTATAAGTCACATGGTCTAGACCTAGTTCCCAGAATTCCCCCGGGAATCTTCGGCAACATCTCAACTGACGCAGAGCTGGGCTCCTGTCTGCCCCAGTTTTTTCGCAGCCTACATCGGGGAATCTTTTTTGCTTATCCAGCCCAAGATGATTCATGGCACCTACCGTTACAGGCCTTTAAGAATTAGCAACTATTTGGAACTCGAATGCAAAAAAAAACGTAGGTATGCTCCCATTAATGGTCTCTGTTGAGAGCACCATGTACAGTAGCCTAAATTTACTGTGCTGTCTGAGGTTTTAGCTTGGTGTGGTATTCTGTTATATTGAGTGTCTTCTGTGTGAACTCAAAATATTATAATACACCCTAAAGTAAATTCCGGGTAGAGAGACAATGCTGAAGAATGAAGGACCTTTGGCAAATTAGAAGACCAGGACTCACAAGGCGTGAATGTCCTGTTATGTCTAAGCGCTGACATCACACTATGCTGGTGAAACCCTGCTATGCAGGTTTTTAGCTCTCACACCTAGAAGCAACATGCAACCACAGGATCAGGCTCAGGATTCATTGGAAGCGCAAGGAAATTAATCTGCTTGCCAGGGGATTTGAACCAGCAACCATCTGATCACACGTTCAGAGAGCTAATCCACGGAAGCACACACCCTCTCTGTTATTCATTCCCTCGAAGACAGTTGCAGTTGAATGCAGGTGACAGTTATCTGATAGATGGCTATAAAGTCTTCCGGGTAACCACTGCATCAATGAGCCATCCAGTGATCCAATTATTGCAGTGTTGCTGAAAGCACACTGCATGGGGAATCAGACGCGCAGGTGGGCCGTTCACATTTTCAGATATTCCTCTTCTTTTGTCCTCCCTGCTCCGATGGTATTCAGTCGCTGTACCAGATCCTGCTTGATGTCTTTATCAAGTCCGCTGCTGCTCCTTCATGTCCTGTTGTTCTCGTGTATTAACTGGGCTACACACACAGTAGTTTACATTAATAAACCTGAGAAGGACCTTTTGCTTTCGGCCGCTAAGCTTAATTTCCAAAGCTTCTCCTAAAGTCACCCCAGGATTTGCAGTAACCATCCAGTACATTCATGTGTTTGTTTACTCAACCATTACTGCCCCGTGTTTGGCTAAGCAGTAGCTCAGTAATTAGATAACTAATTATGTAAATTAATTAAGCCGGTGAAAATTAACAAAATCGTGGAATATTGTCCCCGAGGAGAGGTTTGGGAGCTGAAGCTGTGTCCATCTAGCCATCCTGCAAGATATCAGTAACTTTTTGGAGAACAGAAGAAATTCTTGCTATTTTACTGTATATATATATATATATGTATTACAAAGTATTGTGTTTCTTTTGGTGTAAATGTACACTTTCTGTACAGACAAAATGCTACAAACAAGGACTGATTGTAGGAGCCACAGGAACGAGCTCAGTTTGGTTTACAGCACTTGGTGGCATACAATTTATAAGCAGTACAAGGTTTTCTGCTAATTATGTGTGATGAATAATGAATTGTCGGGGCTGAGGGGATGATAAACGAATGAACAAATCAGCTTCCTGCGTCAGGCTTCAGCCTTGACACCCGACCTTTGCATCCCTCTGACGTAATGGGGATCCATCATCAGGAATAATCAGTTTCTGGATTAGCTTTTATTCTGGCTTTAGAAAAACAAGGAAGACCGTTCAGTTTTACAACTCAGGGCGTCACCTTACTGCCTTTGATTTTAATGGAATCAACATTTCAGCATTTAATTTCATTACGGTCGGAACTTAAAGAACGTTAGGTTTGGGAGAAGTTGCTGGGAGATGTACCGTTTATTCTCCAGACCAGGGCTGGGGAACATGATCCATGGAGGGCCGGTGCAGGTTTTTGCAATGACCTCCCCATCAGAAAATAATAAAACAGTGGTTCTCAGTCCTGGGGAGGCGCTGTCATTGGCTGATTGAGGGATCATCCCAAAAACCCGCACCGGCTCTCCATGGTCTGCTCCAAATAGATAGGTCAAAAATAGATAGATATCAAAATAGATAGGTCGGCTTTATAGTTACGATTTATGTTTATTTGTTTGTTTGTTCATTTATGATTCTATTTACATGTTTATATTAAAACCATCAAAAGGTACACGACAGCTTGTTTTTGTTACTTAGGAATTACTCAGATTCAGAAATATAACAAAAGTAGTCAAAAGTTACAGAATTATTATCTACAAATCACATTAATATGCATCAAAACATTCAGTTTGACATTTATGCTGCGAACGTCTCATATGCCACACAGAACCCATGTGTTCTTTGGGGATTGCCAGAAGTGCCGCGATTCTTCTTTCCTCGTCTTAGCCAGACCTTGTAAACCCTCTGTGATCGCTAACACGTGGGCGTCTTGGGTCTGCGGGTGCCCCCTTCCTATTGGTCATTCAAATCATTTACTTTTTGAAAGACAAACCGTGTCCAGAAGTGGAGACAGCAAGCAGTTGATGTGTATGAACCCCGCGAGCTCTGCGCCCGTGTCAGAGACAGATCACAACTGGGAGTTTTCCACTCATTGATATTCGGTGGGTGTTGGGATGGAGAGATTCACTGGGCTGGATAAGATGAATAATTTAGGCATAAAAAACCTGAACTACTCAGAATCAACAAAAATGTCCACATAGCGCTATCAAATGCCTCACATTAATACTATAGAATTCTCTAAAAAAATAATGATTGTGTCACATCCTTTGTGTAATAAATGAAGTTGAATGAATGGGTGAGGAGCATCCATGTTAATTCTTTATCGTAAAAGCCTTCTGATGTCGCCTATATATAGTTCCGGCGTTTGGTGGTATTCCAGGTAAACAAAGCGAGACGAGATGCTGAAGCTCTTCGGAAAATCTATTCTTTATCTAGTTATTAAAATGTGACGCAAGTTCATTTTTATCTAGCTACAGAAAGCAAAAAGCCGCACTCACACATCGATGTGTTTATTAATCAGCCTCTGTGGGACTGGAACAATGGCGGGGGTGCCCATCTCCCGTGTTATTCCGGAACAAAGCGGAGCCCTTCATTGTGAGACACCTGCACTCCCAGTGGGTTATGGGATCCGGTTCAGATTCCCCCGTGACTCTTTCCGATGTAAAGAACACGCTGTGTTTGCTCTTAAGATCTCTAAAGTTAAGCTATAAACGGCCTGATTTGCTCATCCTGTTAAAATATGTCTACGAGCTGTTTTCAGAATTCTGCACGCGACGCACTTATATCTATGTGACGCTAAGAGATATGTATTCATGGCAAATCTTACCCGTCGAAGGATTCTGCTTATTTCAGCTAATGATGATCAACAACTAGAATCAACTAAACGTTTATGTGGCCTCGAAGATCATGGGTTCTGGTTACGTTTAATATCGCATTTACATTTTTTCTTCACTAGAATCTATATTTGTACTGCGTCTGTTTGGGAAGAAGTACTTTTAACCAGCACAAAGCAGCCTCAGATAATTTATGTTCCTAAATTGGGGCCTCTGGCGCGGCACAGACTGCTAATGCCGCAAACCTGTCAGCTACAATTCAGCCATTGTTATGAGTCTTCAGGGTGACTGTTTGGAGGGCATGTTGAACTCACATAGCAGGCTCTCTTACCCGATGGTCTGTGCATGGTCAGAGTGTGAAAATGTTTATCAGCCTAGGAGGAAATAAACGTTGCGCTTTCTGTGCGACATGCAGGACTAACAGTGGAACAGTCATTTAGGGGTAAAGCTATTTCATTTGATCTGATTCCGTTTTACATAACCCTGTCAATAATTTCTGGAGCGTCAGCACTTGGCCGTGCATGTAAATAGGCACGTTAAAGTGGACGGATACTTGAGAACTACTACAGGAAACAAGAACTTGTGCAGTATAAAAATGTAGTTCTACTTCATGCTATATGTACAATCATATGGAGTTTTGTATCATACGATGATTTTTTTTGTTTGTTTGTTTGTTATTTTTTCCATTTCAGAGGGTTCAAACTGATTTTTCCTTTTCCTACCTTGTAATACTTTGTGGTATATTTGTTCTCCACTAGGTGGCAGGATTAATTTGGCTTACATTTCAGAAGATGACGGTTTATGTTTATTTTCAAAGTGAGTAGTTGTTTATTCATCGTGTTCACATAGGGAGCAAAGTCCAGTGCAAACTAACACCGTTCTGTTAAGATCCCCATCCATTAGTGTATAAACACTATCAGGCACACACTCTCGTCATCTTTATAATCTGCACTTCTTTAACTACCAAAAATACCTTCCACAAAGTTCCTTTTTTAATCCCCTTAAACCTATCCTTTGAATAAAAAATGCAATTAAAAGCTCTTTAGTTAAACAGCTTATTTAAACTATACACGGCATTAAAAATTACAGGAGGGGAAATTTCAAAACCAAAAAAGTGAACTTTCAGCTTTCTTGAAATGCATTTAGCTATTTACAAGAATTTCTCCATGAACAGTGATGCATTTCAGGATATTTGAAGAAGAAAAGAAGATCACGCTCTGTCAGAACAAGGCATTAAGGATATTTTTTGCTGTGCTTAATGTTTCTTATTGTGACTGTCAGGATCATTCTGTGCTATGTCTTCACGCTGATCATCACTGTCATACAACGGAGATTTGTCTGACAGAAGACGCACGCTCAAAGAAACAGGGAAGCATGTACCACACATATGGACACCCACCAACTCTTTAATTGCTTAATTTCTTGGATGAATAGAAACATGAATGTCGTGATCTCTTAGGGGCGGCCGTCACTGGCTTCGGGGGCCTGGAGGGTTAGCTCTGTGGAAACATCTCGCCATCCTTGGACTCTCATTCCGGTCTGTTACCCGTCTGCTATCAGCACAAAGTAACTTCATACTGCCCGTCTGCTCTGATTTACACTTCAGAGAAACGTCAAGGCTCTACTTTGATTTTCGAAAAGTGCTCGCTGTACTTTGTAGTATGTAGTAGAACTGGCCACGCGATGCATTTACTAACAGTGTAGTGTGCTGGTCTGTGAGGCCCCTGTCTTCTGGACTGTGGAAATATGTCGGATTCTTTAATTAGCATTATTAGGAATTTTTTTTTCTTCCACCGGATGCTCCATCCATTTCATCGGAGTTTCGGAATTAGAACTTGATCCCGAATGCCGCAGACGGAAGGCTGGAACTTGAAGAAGAATTAAGACGCCACTGACATCAAAGTGAAATTGTGCCATCTGAAAGCTTTTTCGTGTGGGTGGGGTCGTCACCGTATTGCAAAGTCATTATTTAATACTCACCCGCAAGTGCTGTCAACCTGTAAACCTCCTGAAATGGATATTCAAATATTCAAATGTCCCGGGAGGGTCAGGTCTCCAGCGGAGGAACCGGAAGAATTTTTGGACATTTAACAAAATAATCACTTTGCACCTGCAGACCATTTTTTGGTTACTTACAATATTATAAATTAGTGCACCCCCCCACACACACAGACACATTAAATATAATCGCAGCAGCTGTGAACTGCGCTGGAGTCTGTCTACAGTAGGTAATCAGTCTCCTGATCTTAGTGCCAGTCATGATATTGCAGCATGACAGACAGGTGAGCATTATGACGACAAATAGAGGCTATGATGAGTTAAGCTCTTGGCCTGCGGATCAAAAGGCCGACATCAGAAGCCGTCAAACCGCTGGTCTTTTTTTTTTCTCCTTTTAGAATAAGGAACATTCAGTTCATGTTATTTAAGGAACTACGTGTAGCGTAGTGCTTTACACCTCAAAGTTATCCCCAGTGCAGTAAAAAAAAACGAGAACCATATTCTGTTGCCGTTCCTGTAACTGTATAAATTCATTGCTGGAAATGAGCTTGGTTCACCAGATGAACACCTTGACCTGAAAATGCTGTCTTCCCAATAACCTACTTTCATGTGTGGCATGCAAATAGTCAGAATAGTGCTGAACTAAAGGCAAGAGCATAGCAAGACCCTGGGGTTAATCTTACGGAAATCGATGTTTATATGTACATTATTACAGGGTATAAAGCAAAGTGTTGCCATGGAGATGGAGCCTTCAAGAAATGCTTATCCCGAGTTAGTCGCATTCACCTGCTGGATTATTTTCTGTTATGTCATGGATGGCGACATGAGAGGATGACATCGTTAACGGAGAGCAGCAGATGATACCGCAGACAGCGGTCCTGCTCACCTCGTTCACACTCACTGATAGATAAGCAACATGTCACGGCTCGACGGCGCCCCTAGTGGTCGACCAAACCGGCGAAAAGAATAGAGCTTTTTCTGTTGAATTCATTATAGTCTTCAGCAGACTTCAGGTTTCGACCACAGCGCTATGATTTTTTTCGAACTGACGCTTTAAATTGATCAATTCTGAACTAAGCGGCATCACCACAAATGCCTTATCCCCAATGATTTAAGACCATTGTCTTAAAAGTCCATCCAACCAGTTTCTATACCTGTTTGTCTTATGCAGGGTCATGGGACTCTGGAGTCAATCACGGAAGCTGTGGGGACAGGCAGTGAATAACCCTGGATGGGACACCAGCCCATCACTGGGCACCCATAAATTATATGTTTCTTGGAATAAAATATTTATATACTGAGAATTTAAGGCCTATTTTAGGCAATGGACAGTAAGATGGTTTATTTTCTAACTAGATCAGAATTTGTGAAAGCTGGCTGTCACATAAATTATGGAAACTAAGGAACTATTAGGTTCAGTTGAATGGCCACAAACGGAGGTTTATGAAATCAACTGAAGACGTCAGCTTGAATAAGGCTCAGCTCTGATTTCTCTATATTAATTAATTTAATTTTAGGTCGGTGTCCTTTGACTTGGCCCACACCAGCGGCTGCACCTCGCGGTTAGAATGGGGAAACACTGAGCCCCATACTTATGGGCAGCGCGGGACGGCATGCAGGACCGTTCACCTTGCCGGTTCTCCATTCGCAGCAGCATCGTGTCCTTTCACTGTCACGTTACATAAGGAACAATGCAAAATCACCCTGAGAACACAGTTATTTTAGTGTCCACTCTTTCTGTGCAGCAGTACTGGCTGAGGCTATTTCTATATAAATGTCACTGAGTCTGTCAGGTTCCTCGGACAGGCAGTAAAATTAAAGGTTCCGCCTTAAGGACAGGGTTTTAACTGACAGAGTCCCCCCGCCCAATAAGCACCTGAGATCAGGCCTTTGTCATCGACCACTTGTGACAAATGACCCAGACAGTTCCCAAAGCACTGGGATGTAAAGGTAAACCGCTAACATGAATTTTCTTGCGTGCAGCATGTGACCAGGTCAAATGATGCCGAATGGGCTTAAGTACTTATGCAATATTATAAATTATATTTAATGCAACTAAAAACATTTACGTTACATTGCTCATAAAGCTCTTATTTGATTAACTAAGTTTTGCGCTATAATTTGATTTTTAAAAACGTAGCGAAATTCAGTATCACGGAAAAGCAAATGCTTTTTAAGGCAATTGTTTATTTAAGTTAAACGGTCTGTTGGATTTTTAAGCATTGCACATTTTTAACATTTCTATAGTTTTGTTTGTATTCCATTTCATGGAAATGACAGCAGACAGACCTATTGTCTTGTGGACCTGAAAATATCGAGAAACAATTCCGTATTGCTCTTTAAGCGAATTATTGCAATGCGCGAAAGGAAGGAAGCGGGGAAATGCAATTGTCCTGTCTGTAATGAGGCGCTGTATACAATATTTCAGTATTAGTCCTTGAGCAAATTAAAATATTGAGTTTGAGCAAATTATATTTTGGCCCGTTACCTCATCATAAACAGACAGGACATATTTAATCTAATAACACTTTCAGATTAATAATAATTTTAAAAAATGTATGCTCCTTTTAGGCGAAACTTTGTTTAAAAGACGCTCTTTGGAATCAAACTAAAATGCACAGACTGAGCCGAGAAATCGGACTCTAGATCAGTTATGAACGACTTGCTCCATCTAGTGTTAAGTCTGTGTTACGATCAACTAGGTATCTGGCATTCTGCACCTATTGCAATGCTCTGGTTTTATCCAACATCTAAGCGAAGATCCCAAAATTCATTATGTGATAAATGCAATCCCTACTTATTCCCATGTAAACAGAACCTGTGTACTGTTATAATTAGTTTAAGGTGCTGTTCAATTTAACCTTATCAGGGCCAAATCATGACGACACAGTAAATTCAGTCTTGATTAGTAGCTACACGTTTGCACGCTATTTATAGAAGCATCTGTGTATTTTTACATCAATTAGATATGCAGACGTGTATAGTACACTGACTGCAACGTGTTTGATGAGCGCTTCTAGTGACTTCCCTGTAACGACTGAGGCATTTGAATATATTAATAATTCAGCTTGTCTGAGTGTCCAGGGGAGTAGACTGTATTGTTTAATGGCCACTCTAATGCCCATTGTCATATCCGTTGATGCACGTTGATGCTTTCTTCTCGAAAGCGGATAGCCGATATAACTGGTTTACCCCATGCATTAGAGGATCGTTTTACAGCTGTTTTTTGTAATCTGAGAAAAAAAAGAAAAACTAATACAGATTTTGAGGTTAAGCAACATGTCTTAGTGAGCACGTTTGATTACTCTTTTCTTTTTTGCGGCTCTCATATGGTCGTTTAGGCTGCAGAATGTTTCATCAATGCTTGCCGGATCAACGGTGCTTTCGAATGAATCATTAATGAACATTTTTAAAAGTCGTAATGGCCTATCAGTGATGCCCATTAATGATCTCGAATCACCAGTAACTGGACGGATCCCGGTCCTTTGAGATTCACTTTAAATGTGGCTTAAACTTTGTAACGTCTTCCTCCTTCAGTACACTTAGGACTGTAAACGCGTTCGCACCAGAGTCACGCATTAAAGAAGTATGACTTTTCCTTTAAGGAGATCTACATCAGGTACGCAATTTTAATCTTCTTTTTTTTTGTAAAATAATGTTATTGTTACTTAGATCTGTTTTCTTCTTCATTTGAAAATAATCCTGTTTCTGGTATTTCTTGCACTTTATTGGAAGAACGCACCAAACGGCAGCTGTCCGACGTTCTGAAGTTGGAATTAACCTTTTAAAAACGAGACTATATTTTCTTAAATTTATTTTTGTAATTATTTAATTTAAATTCATACATGATGAACGGTGATTAATATGTGGCATTTATTTATATTGGTAATGTATTTTAAACTGTGATACCAGGTATAAATGATGAATACTGCTAGTATTATTCCACGTTATATAGCAAATATGTTCATGTGTTGTATTTAGTAAAAGACGCGTGGCGTGCTTGTTCTGATTCTCGTCCAATGTGGCTCCAACGAACGACCGTATACTTTAGAAAATGTAGACGTTGCCTGGTATGGAATGCCGTATTTTGATCTTCATATACAATTTTCACGTGTATATTTTCAAAAAGAATAAAAGAAAACTATATCTAAAGTTATATAATACACTGCAAGCGGCGTGCAATTTAATAGATATATTAATAATTTATAAAATAGTTATATTTACAAGTATAATAGAAAAAGTAAAAAAAAAACTGCAAATAGCACTCCAGGACTCTAGTGAATACCGGAAGGATTACAAATACTCATGTGCCGAATGTTTAACGATAAGCACCTTTGCATGACACTGCCAGATGCCTTGTAAAGTTTGTAATTTAGTTTGTAATGTAGTTCGTTATGTATATGTACCTTAGAGGTCCATGCCTATTGGATTTGTATCGGTTGATTATCAGGCAAATGGCGCATGTGAGTGTCCCTGTGATTGCGGTTGGCACCCCATCCTGGGGTATGTCCTGCCTTGCACCCCTAGCATCTGGGATAGGACCCCCACGACCCTGCGTAGAACAGACGGGTACAGAACATGAGTGGATGAATTTCATAGATCATATGTAACATAAAAGAGTGTCGTTGGCTGATAAGGAATGACAGTTCCCTGATCGTCTTTGGCCAAAATGTCTTTAAAAGGTTGGTCTAGAAAATGCACTTAAAGTCCTGAGAGTAGAGCCCCAATCGCAAGACCGATGCTGACTCTTTCAGATGCTGGGGGGGGGGGGGCAGTTCCCATGGCAAATTTGGCCTTTATGGTGGCTCTCCCAGTTCTTCTCTGCTGGTACTGAGTGATACTTTCTATGTGATTTTCCTCTCCCTGACATGTCGATTTAAATCCAGGATGCAGAGCAGCTCTGAAACAAAGGGAACTCCCTCCTTCCTGTAACAGCATTGTTCATCCTGGGCTGATGAACTGCAGCTTTACACATTTTAAGTATCTGGTGCATCACTGCAATGAAAAAAGGGAAGGTATACTTTGTCAGTATGTCTAGACTACAAAAAGCGACTTAAACTGGCCGTTAACTTTGCCGCATAATGACTATGGGTGTCCAGACATTGCAGGTTTAATCAAACTCAGTACAAGCTGAGTCAGTTTTGTAAACACAGGTTGCATTTATAAGCACCAAGTGGTGTTTTTAATGTTTGATTTGATGATTTTCCTGGAACTGTGGGTGGAGCCCATAGGGGGCTTTTATTCCTTTAATTTTTTGATGATATTATTATATTTAATAACTGAGGGTTTAGGTTCGCGGGCGGTTTGCTGCTTTGGTTGAGTGAAAGTCTGACATGATAAACGCAAAAAGAGCCCGGCTGAGTTTAGAATTTCATGGATGACAAACGCATCTCGTGCTGTTTCCTTTTGTTTAATAGAGAGCACAAAGACCCAAAGAGAACTTTGAATTTATCTGCTGTTGACTTTGTTTGTTTTACTAGAAAATATCCAAAATGCCTGAAGGCCGAGTGGATAGCGCACCATCAAGGTTGTGGGTTCGAGTCTCATATTTTCAGGACTTTCTCCCCCGGCGCAAAGACGCGCAGTTAGGCTAGTTGGAGTAGTTTTTTTTAAGAAATCCTGTTACTTTTAGCTTGTGGGGATATCTTTTATGTCTGCACAATCTAAACCTCAGTTTTTTTAAAAAAATCTGTGGATACGATCAAAAAACCAAAAATGCCAAAAGTATGTAGTTTGGTTACTTATGGTTAAGGATAGGGCTGGGTAGGGGTCATGTTGGTCATCATGTTGGAATTAGAGTTATATCCATAGAAATGAACGGAGAGTCCCCACAAAGATATAATTACAAACCTGTGTGTGTGCATGTATGAGTGCGTGCGTGTGTGTGCGTACATGCACGTGCGCGCGTGTGTGTGTGAGTGTTTGTAGCAATGTGGGTGTTTGTATGTGTGTGTGCACGTGTGTGCGAGCATGATGTGCGTGCATGTGTGTGTGTGTGTGTGCGAGCGGGTTTACGTATCCTTATGGGGACACAATGTCCCCATAACGTGATAAATATCCGTTTTTTTTCCCTTATGGGGACCGGTTTCCTGG
>JAODKE010000053.1:7790449-7802390 GCA_026779605.1 Mormyrus hasselquistii
GTGTGTGTGTGTGTGTGTGTGTGTGTCCTGTCACAGGCTCCGGGCCTCACCCGCCCACACAGCCCTGACTAAAATAAGCATGGGTATATGGGTATGTGAAACATTGTTTCAAAAGTTTGTGATTTGTAAAGCTGCTAATAATAGACAAAGTTTATTTATTTATTAATATGGAAATGAGATCGCGCAGAAGGCCATTTTGGTGGTTCTGTTAAGTATGAAGATTTCTTTAAATAGCCCACCACAATTTCTACATCAACACTGTCACTTATTATTGGGCATTATTTTCAGAACGTTAGTCGCAAAATACATGTTCTGAAACAAAGCATGTGTAACATTTGAGGTTCCACATTTTAAAAACCTAAAGAACCTGAATATAAATAAGTGCGTAGTGGGTGGCTTGGCCCAGATGCACGGAGAACCATGTATTGGCATGCAAATACTCTGCATTTAGGAGAGGATTTTTCAGTTTTAGCCCAAGAAACTACACATGAAGTAGATTACTGTACCTTTGCTGTATTTTTATTTTGGTGGGAGCTTTTTTAAAACATTAATTCATATAATTTCTTGGTTGTCAAATTACTTCTGAGCATAGGTAAGAAAGGATTGTGTGAAGTAGTCTCCTTTTTAAGAAGTTAATTCCAACTTCAGAACTTCAGGTAGCTGAAATTTGGGGGCGAAGTTCTCATAAAGTGCAAGATACGGCAGAAATAGGAGCGTTTTCAAATGGGGGAGTACTGGCGATAGAGCATGCTTTCCCATCCATGAACACCAACTCCTCTGCCGTTTGCCGTTTAATTGCCACCCGCAGATCTATATGTGGAAAAGCAACTGCTGCCCTAAGTACCTGAGTCGAAATTACAATTATTTGGTCAGGCCACATTCAGTGCTGGCACTTGCATGACTGGTTTGTTGGTTCTTTTAGCCAGACAAAATAATACGCGATGTGTGATCAGTATCAGCACATAAGGTGAGCAAGATTTTTTTATGCTATATGCTGATATTTAATGCTAATATGTTTTCTACGGGTACATTTTTATAAAATAGGCGTTATATTAGGTCTCATTGTAATAATTTCTTAAGTACGGAACAATCTTGCACATTTTTTTTCCAATGAACAGCGTGTTTATACAAATTCCATTAAGCTTTATTTTGTTAAACATTGCAAGAAAAAAAATCGAATCAGAAATGAATCAGGACAAACATCCTGTTGGTAATAGGTAAAAAAAAAAAAAAAGATCATATGATGTCAGATCCGCAGACATGAATGTGTTGACACCCGAGCGGTTCTGCAATAATGTTACAAACCATACACACCCAAGGAAGAAGCGACTATCCGGAGTACCCAGGGATTACCCCATGGGACTGTTATGTTTCCGGGCTGGGCTATGTCTAAAAACAATATATGTTGTTTTAATGTCGAAATATCTCAATTAACAATAAAATCGAGTCGTTGAACGTCACAGCAAACGCACACACACGTGCGGCACTAAGCAAAAGAAACGCACGAAAGCATGAAAACAGGACATACAGAAAACCGGCGTTAAAACATGCCGCCTGGGGAGGGCGCTGTTTAGCAGCGCTGGGCTTTGTGTTTTCAGTTTCTGTGGAAGACGATCGATCAACGGGCTGGATTTAATGATCATATAAAACCATGTCGCGGGCTGTCAAAAGCAGTGGCTCACAAAGTTTTACACTGACTCCCACCGCAGAAAGTATTGTGCTGTTTGCCTACCAATGGCAAAGAAGCGGCCAATGTTTTCTTAAAACTGCGTAGAAAACGTTGGCTATTGGTGCTTGTTTCAGAAGGCAGGGTTTCTTACTTAGCCAGATTTGACCGATTTAAGGTAGTCTGGGCTAAATGTCCATTTAAGATGAGGTACCTTAAATCCAACATGTGCTGCTAAGCAAGAAATCTTGCCTTCTGAAACAGGCCCCAGATAGCTAAAATGAAAGCCACAACTTTTAGCGTTATCTTGCTTTGTGTGTAGCCAAATGCTGTGTTCCATGTAAATCCTGAAGTTTCATTTTCTGAGCTCCTACCTAATTTTAACTGGAATGCCTCCTGAAGTCGGAATTCTGACTCGGATAGTTGGAGGTACCTCTTCAACCCCGACCTCAGAATGCAGGATGGCTGTGCCCTTTATCAATAGAACGTAAAGCTGTAGTTATATATTGTTTATTAGTACTTACGTCTTATTAATGGCTTATTACATCAGTTGTACACACAGTACTGTCCAACCACTATCTGTGGATGTGTTGCTATGGTGTTTCTATGCACAAAATAAATGTGCGGCTATCAACTGATATTGCTAAAAATGGCAGACAATTAACCAGACTAGAACTCGGGCCTGTTTCAGAAAGCAGGATTTCTTACTTAGCCGGATAACTTGTCAGATTTAAGGTAGTCTGGGTTAAATGTAAGTGAACCAAGATTAAGGACCATTTAAACTGGGATACCTTAAATCCGCCAAGTTATCCGGCTAAGCAAGAAATCCTGCTTTTTGAAACAGGTCCCTGGTATTGCTAAATGGCTTTCCAACTTTCTACACTGGAACACAGTTAACTCAGGTGTGACATCATTCTCAGCACCGACTTTCAACCCCCGAGGTGAATCGAACGCAGCATAAGCCTACATCCCCAACACAGGATATAATCGCTAGTTAGTACCTATCCGGTACTGAAACCAGGTTACTTGTTTGATATCATGGGCTACTGATAATATAGCCATATCGCATAAGAATACTGCACACGTTCCCAAATTGTGCATATGCGTGTGGTAAATCAATGAAAAGATGGCCGATGCCCCCCTGCCGATGTGATGTGACCCACATCGCACTAATGTCCGCTTTCATGGACGAGGTGGCGGCCCCTCCTAAAACGGCAGCAACCCGCGTTGCGCGGAAATAAACTGCATTTTGCATGGATGGCAAACTGAAAAGAAAAGAATAAGGTGATACTGAGAAAGCAAGGATGAGGTGAAAACGGGCAGTGGAGGAGGATACGGCGAAATGCACAAAAATATCAGATTTATATAAAACGGGTGAGAAAAGTTGTAGCCTGTTAACTGCACACCACTGCTCTGGGTCACGACTCCAGTAACAGCAGCGTGAGAGCGAAAAGCTATCCAGCTAACACGTGACTGGCCGTACAGTACGTCACTTCATTCTAGCCTTATTAGCATACTGTTCTTAATTGAGAAAATAAAAAATGAAAGTGAGATGATGTTGCTCAGTGCCGACATTATCATGCCTACCGAGAAACGCAATCTTATCCTTGGACTCTTATCGGTACTTTAACAAGGTTGAAGAGACTAGTCAATTGCTTAGAAAGTAGGTAAAATCTTAGTCCAGTATTCTTAACCTTTAAGACAGCGTAATACCTCTTTGTATTATCATTTTCAGCAGTTAGAATCAATTTTCAGCTAATGTATTAAATGTGTAGCCGCTCAAAGTTGGATACTGCTGAAGTGACCGATATCGATTTGCTACCAATAGGAATGTTTGGTCTGAAGAGTAAATTTTCTGCCATTTTCTGAAAGTAAAATCAATGTTCAGGTTTTTAGGGGTATCTTTTCTTGTAATGCCCCCATACTCCGCCCCTGTATGCTCCTTAATACTTTAATGTATCATCGCCTCGTGTACACGCCCTGTTTCAAATGCGCGTTGAATATATAGACGGTACCAAGAATTACTGCCATGTCATGCACTTTAAAGTCAATAAAAACAAAGTCCGTCTCTTAAAAGGGGTAGAAATGTAAATGTACTGGTGTAGGTTATGTTTCAGTCCTATAATTTTGTTAGTTTTTCTTAAATTAACAGTTCTTGTTATATTTTACTACCCTGCAGGCTGCGCCAGTTTCGCGTGTATACAGTCATTAACCGATTCCCTTCTAAAAATTAACGACCCGTAAATTAAGCAGGTATCAAGAGGTTTAACTGGGTAGTGCAGTTGGGTGGTACAATATTACTGTGGATGCCATATTTCCAGTCGTCATTACAATGGGCGAGACATGAAAAATGTATCTGAAACGAGTTGCAACCAGCTCACTATTGAAAATTTCCTGACGGTAGATTGAGCACTGATATTAAGGCTGGGAGTGGCGTCTTTAGGTGCTGGACAGATGAGATATGTCTTTTGAAATAAGAATAAGAATGTAGAAATGTGATGGAAGCCTTCAAAGTACTCTGTCAAAAAATACTTTATGTGACGACACAAAGAAATAAACGTTTTGAAATACTTGGGTACGCAATGTAAGTGTGCAGCGGAGCGTGTCTATGAACATGCGTGCGGCTGCCAGACATTGTCGATCTGGAGTGTCACTAGCAAACGGACAGGAGACTGGGATCTTCCAAAATCCAACGCATTTCCCCTTAACAGCACACTATAAAAACACAGACTACAAAATAATTAAACACATATTTAATGACATCTAAGAAAACGGAACCTCCAGTGCATCACATGTACACATACATAACTGGATCGCGCATCGTTGCCTGAATGTTTCTCCTCCGTCCGAACCCCCTCCCCCTCCCCCTCCACACACACACACACACATCGCACTGGATCTGCATAAGCAAAATAGGACTGGGAGCGAACACACGCAGACAAAGCTCCCCATGCGTTTGCACATGTCTTTCTTCATGTAGAGTACCTGGCACAGGCGGCGGCTCTATAGGGTATAGAAGAGACGTCATTTTTTCTTCACGGTCACTTCACCATTCATCTGTTGCATGCACGCTGTGTGATCTTATCGCCGTGACGCCGACATGCGGAGGAGCCTCGCACATAAAACCGATCAGACTCCGGGAGAGCCAGCACGTCCCAGGTAGCCTGCTTGATGACCACGGTCACGTTTGTTTGGGTGTCTGTCACTATCTCCCCGAGAACAGAGGGAACAAGTGCGAGCTGCTACCCAGCGGGCTGCCACAGCTGCCTGACTTCTGACTTCAGGACACGCAGAGGCGCCTTCAGCATACGTGTCGCTCTCATCTGGATATATCTGCTAGTGCGAACCGCAGCGATCATCCGTGTCCGTGCCTAGGAGACTGACCCGGCAGGCTTAGGAAGCCGCGCTTCCTCCCACTGCTCAATCTTGGCCAGATGCTCGGCATTCAGAGATGTAAATAATGCGTAAGAAAAAAACGTCTTCCACTTTGTTTCCCTTCTCCCTTCTTCCGTTCTTCCTATAATTTCTTCTTGCTTCACAAGGACTAATAAGTTTGCTGATCGCGTTATGCCCGGACTTAAACTGTCGACGCTGTTTTCAGCAGCCGCTTAAGAACCTGCAGCGGGGGTATCATGCTCATACAGAAGATGCGTGTTTCCCGTTGAAGACTACTCGTCGTCTCTATAGCCAAATTGACTGATTTTATCTTAAAATCTAAACAAGAAAACGCGAAGAGGACATTGTTCCTTCTGACATTTACTATTTCCCATCTTCAGTTTACTCAATACAGATATTTTTTTACCCTGGCGGAATGATTTTTTTCTGTAACTCATTTTTCTTTTCTCTCTATATATCGCACCCCCGTTACGTTCTTTTCTTGAACTACAGCTTTCGGGTGACAAAATAAATTGTTCCGTCTACCTGTTAGCAGGTGTTTCCCACGTTGCGCATTAACAGCCTTTAGATAACACCTACATGCTTCCATGAGTGCCGCCGGCTGATGCATCCAGCGAAATAAATTAAAGCGCCTTTTATTATTTTTTTTTCTGGAAAACATGATGGTTTTTATTTCTTGCGTGTCTTACAGGCTAACATACGGTTTTGAAGCCGATGCTTTTCGTTTGAGGAGAATTTGTGTACTTAACGCTGTATGAATGAGATTCCTGTTACCGACCATATTTTTTTGTTGAAGATTGCCTTCTCCCTGGAGAGAAAATGAATCGCTGCCGAGATACGCCCAGAAGCAAGTGTAATATAATAGTGAACATCATAGACATTTAAACCTGCGTTCATACTGGAAAGTACATGTGACTATCAGAACATTAAGTGTGGAATCGCTGTTTGTAATTTATAACAATGACTTTACTAGGCGTTTGAGATCTGTTCGGGAATACTGTTCTTCAAAGTGATAGGAATAATCAGGGAATAAAAATCCCGCGCTGGCGGGAGGGGGGTGGGAGAGGAAAATATTTTCATCTGGAAGTTGTTCTATCAAAAAGCCGTCAAACTGGCAATGGCCGCAGCGATCGCCAGCTCCCTTATTCGGCAGAAGAGGCAGGCGAGGGAGCGGGAGAAATCCAATGCCTGCCGCTGCGTTAGCAGCCCGAATAAGGCGAAGGGGAGCTGCGAGAAACCCAGCCGACTCAGTGTCTTTTCCCGCGTGAAACTCTTTGGGTCGAAGAAGCGGAGAAGGCGGCGACCAGGTCTGCTGTTCTTTTAAAAATCTGATTCGCATCATTAAGTAACACCCCATGAGTTTTTTTTCTCTCTTTGTATTTTCACCATTAACACCGTCATCCTCATCCCCATCATCATCGGCTGCACGTGATCCCCGTTCCAACTTTAAGCAAGAAGATTGTAACCCTTATTTAACCGTTCAAAATATCAAACTGGAGACATTTTCAAATCTGATTCGTAAGTTCATAATGTGCTTCATAAATATATTTATAAACATTTCAAATCTTGCGATATTTTACACGATTAATTATATAAACCCGCCCATCCATCTTCTAACCATTTATCTTTATAACTTAAGTCACAAATCATTACAATAGCACAGCAGGTGGTTTTATTCCCAGGTTTTAACAACATTAATTTGCAAGCACAGCATACAATTATGTCACGTAGACTGCAAGCCAGCCCACAAAGAGGATCCGTGCTCATCAGCTCATCGTCTCGTTTGTACTTTTATGGATGTCTGGCCATTGCAACTCAAAGCGAGGACAGTCTCGGAACATTTGAATCATTGTTCAGTTTCTGGGTGTAATAATTGTTATTTATATCGCTAGATTTGGTCTCATGGTGGTCCCCACATTGTAAATGTCAGGTAAATTAGTCATCATAAATAAACAGGCTCAGAGATGAGGTTCGTGTGGTAGAAAAGAAAGAAAAAAAATTACGAGAAATAGCATATTTCAGTGTCCCAGGTTAAGCACAAATAAACATGCTTCCATAACCTGGTACATTTTTGTCCTCTTTAGTTTTGGGGAGCAGTAAATTTGGGAGATGAAGGCGATTGTCAGACATGCCGTCATTTTCCCCTACATAACCAGTGATAAGTATAAAAGATCTTGCTGCACTTTCCAGCAGCATGTTGGCCCCGTAACTGTCAGCGTCTCCCTTTGTAACTCTTCTCGTTCGCCTTTCATCCTGGCATTCCTCGAAGTAACGGTTCTTGCACTGTTGCCCACACTGCTGACGAAGTTCAGTCTGGAGCTTCTTCAGTGCTTGTTTGTCTTGACACCTCTTGCTCTTCCAAGCTTATCTGAAGAGCTGTCCCATGTATAAATCCAGTCTTCCCTTCCCCCTCCTCTCCAGCCTACCCACTCCCTAGCAGGGTAAGGAAGGCGGCATTACATAACACGCATATGAAGCTGAGTGCGCCTCCACACCGCAGCTGCTGCCCAGGCTCGGCTGCCGGTGGCGTGGGGCAGGACTGGCTGCCCTCAGGTCCTCGGAACACCCAGGCGTTTTCCAGTAGGGGCCTTTTGCACTGACCTAAATTCTCTTCACATGTGGGTCTGCCGGTGAGAGGCTAGTCCTTGCTAAATTTGTGTCTGAACACTACCACCGACTCCAAACCTGCCAGTCCAGAACTCGTACAGAGAGCAGGCCCTGTCCAGTCCGCGTTGCCCCCGAACGAAATCTTATCCGCAGTCTGCTGCTCCAGTTGTTGGGCATTGTTGATGTATTTTCACTACCGTATTGCAAATGTAAGGCCATGACTCATGAATGCCTATACACACTGTTCCTAAAGCATATAAATATTAGGTTATTTGTGTTGTAGGTCATTACTTGTCACCAAATTTACTTTTAGAACAACCAAGAAGAAGGCAAATTATTGCGACCGAATTACCTCAGTTTTTAGCTCATAGCAGTGACGTAAAACAATCGCTCCCTCCATTTGGCTCATCATTTCAGCGCAGCCTGTTTGGCTGATCGGCTGATCGGCTGGCCGGCTGATCGGTTGCTCAGCTGCCCTTCCATCAGCCCAATAGCGGCAAGTGGGCTAGAATCCAGCTACTGAAGCTACGCTGCCCACAGTATGTTTGAAGTCTATAAAGATGGACGCTTCAAAAAGCTTGAGTCTACATCTTGAAACATGAAACAGGAAGTGCAATGGTGAAATAGTGAAAATAATTGGTGAATGTAAACTACCACAGACAGCATATTACTGGCACTAGTTTATTTGTTTGGTTTGTACTTTGTATTTTGAGCTAACCTGTTTTTAATACATCTGCCATCGCACAGGAGTAAAATGAGTATCAAGGTCTGGGCTATGTTACGCGGTAAGATGACATTCGACACTCGTAGTTCACATGCCGAATGCAGAGGAAGCGGGCAGGGGTCTGATCTGAGTGCCTTTGACAAGAGCCAAATCATTATAGCCAGAAGACTGGGTCACAGCGTCTGCAAAATGGCAAGGCTGGCGGGGCGCTCGCAATCAGCCGTGGTGAGTACCTACTCACATATGCTTTCACCCAGTCTGGCCATAATGGTTTGGCCCTCGTCAAAGTCAGTCAGATTTTTTCCCCTGCCCTTTCATTCAGCATTCGGCGTGTCGGCCACGAGTGCCGAATGTTAGATTCCCTCCTGATATATCCCAGACTTTTACACGCGCTGCTTTTTTATAGATAGTCAATACTGTTCGCTTCACGTTGGGGTGATCATAATGTTTTGGATCATCTGTGAATGTGCATATACAAACATTATACAGTATACACGTGATATGCAGTAATATATAATTTGGACAACAAGGTGTTCGAGGTACAGCGGCACTGGTGAAATAAGGTTTAGGATTCTAATGACAGAAGGATGTTTGGAATCACTTAAAGAAGGACTTGGATGTAGGACCTCTGAGAGACGGATGGAGGTCCTACTGAAAGGATTTTTGTCATAGTCTTCTGTTGGAAGATGGACAAAGGTTCCTATTAAGACTCTTCAGTGCTGTTTTACGACCATTCAGATGAGGCCTTTGTTCGCCCGACCGGCACCCTTTAGAAAACCTGTCCTACAGGGACAGGTAGGAGTCCGGCTGGCAGGCTCCGCCTCCTTATCCACATGTCACACCCCTTGCTCCACCCTTCCTGTGTCCACAGAGCCCCAGCTGAAGGGAATAGTGACGAAGCTATACAGTCGGCAAGGGTTCCACCTGCAGCTTCAGGCCGACGGAACCATAGATGGAACCAAGGAGGAAGACAACAGCTTCAGTAAGTCTGCTGGGGGCATGTCATGCTTATCTAGTTCAAAACATGCTCTTGTCCTAGAAGAAATAAATCATGATATGGGAATAGATATGTTCTTATTTGCAGTCATGGTATTTCCAAGTACTGTAAGTTTGCAGAGTTTTTGGACAAAATTATTATTTCTTTTCCATTTCTCTCCTTCTATAGTTCTATAAATGTGTGGTGTTGCCTTGCTAATTTGGAAAAAAATGAATACAATAGGTGGAAACTGAATACAGTGTGCATCTATTGCAAATCGGGCGAACCGTAGAATGGACCCAAACCAAAAGCAATAGGCCAAAGACGACGCGAATGGACATACTTGCTGTTATATGTTGTTGCTGTATAGCTAATGTTATTATCTTGTCCTCACTCGCCTTTCATCTGAAAATAATCAGAATGCATTATGAGATAAAACAACGACAGTTATGCTACCTTTTGCTTGCAGGATTGCTGTTGTTTTAGCATTAGTAGTATTCTTTGTAGTACACAAACATCCCCTAATTACAAACCAGGCTTCCAATAATGTTTATACTTTATCTGTATATACAATTTTAAATTGCAGAGGTGTACAAAGTACAGATACTACATTGCTGTGCTTGCATAGGTTTTTTTCTGGATTTGTACTTGAGTATTTTAAGTTGTTGCATTGTTTCTTTTTTTTCCAAATGATGTCAAATAATGGGTTTTTAGTCCGATACATTCTGCATGACCATCGTCACTCGCCCAGTTGAAAAAAAATGCTGTTGCATGCAGCACACCTGAGGCTGTGGAGTTTTGTATAAAATATGAATCACAATATTTCTCACCATTCTTGAGCAATTTATTTAGTTCTTTATGCAATCTATTTCTTTTCATATGTGGAGATGCACAATAATTCACTTAATAAATTGAAATTGCCCCCCAGTAGTTTGTTACTGAAATAATCGACATTGACTGATCAGGCATTTTCCATAGTAGGGGGTGAGAATTTTTGCTCATTTTCCACTTATTAGTCGTCTAAAAGTCTTGGCCTGAGAAATGTTTATAATTTATTAGTAAATCCTTAGTAGAAAGGCCTTAAATCAGTCTTTCAGTTTCCACAGAATAAAAAAGTTATTTTGCTACTAAGTGCCAGAAATCTCAGAAGATTCACGGCTTTTTCTGAATAAAATAAAAATTTGTAACTCAGTTTCTCTTATCGTGCACTGTAACTTATAATTCTGCATTCAAACCTGTTTGACTAATTATAAAAAGACAGGTTGCTTTCGACAAGATCAATAATTTCAATGAAATGTACTTTTAAAACCAGGTATTTTTTTCCTTGAGTAGTGTTTTACTGGATGACTTTTACTTGATTAACGTTTTGGTTTTGTAGTTGTACTTTTGCTTAAGTATGAAAAATTGAGTACTTTTTCCAGCATTTTTAAATTGGATGCAAAGTATATGCAAAGTCTGTGATTTTCAAACGATTTTTCATGGTCACAGGGGAACCCGCAGCCTACCACATGATGACAGAAATAGAGATTTATAATTTTATACTGTAAATGTTTAGGCTCACTATCATGAAGATAACTATAATAATTATAATGAATTCATTCAATTCTAAAAAACCATAAAAATGACACAACAACTATGACCGGCCTTCAAAGACTATATAGGCTGATATTACTGGCATTAAATCTTAAACTACACTATGGTCAATACAACTCAACCAAATACCCAGCAGTTACAATAGTCATCACTCAGAATAATGTGACACATTATGCCAGTTTAAAAATGCGATTACAAGTCGCCCGTTATCTAGCTTTATGGCGCAGCTATGAATCTGCAGTGTCTTCTACGCTCAGAAGTTGATTCTGTACTTTTGGTCTGTGCGTTTTTAATTTTCCCATTTTTGAAGAGCTAAATAACACAGTCGCAAAATTACGTTATGTAATCCTCTGTTAGACAAATGAGTTATTCCGTGTGCGGGCTCTTCTGTCTTTGGATGGGTTGTGGTCCATTGAACGTGCGACTGTCATGGAAGCCATCTGGCCTCTCTATTCTGCTCCCCAGATCAATTTCTCTAAGAGATGCAGTCCCGTAAATTCGCATATTAATCTCTCATTCTCTTCCGGGTGAATCCACAACCAGTTTATATCCAGTGGCCTGTTTGACTCCCGATCTACAAACCAACAGCGCCTTTCACCGTTACTTAATTAGAATGGTACTACTTCATTAACACACTATTTCATGTAAACATGAATTTGGGCAGATATTTCACACTCTGTTGCCTTTTGCCCTGCAGATGATAAACTTCCCAACCACTGCATTCAGAAACTTTTCTTGGAACCCTTCAAAGAACATTGTTGCAGTTTAGTGTTAGTAAGCAATGATGCTATGAGGGTATTCATCCCATTACTGGTATGTCTCATCAGTGCTAAATGGAAATGGTATTCTGACTTCGGTATATTAGAATAATTATCCATTCTCTAGAAAGAGTTTGAATTTGATTGTCGACTGATGTTGAGAAGATCATGATTTTGGATGGAGCGTACAAAAATAAAGGCAGTCCCTGGGTTAAGAATGG
>JAODKE010000053.1:7822080-7835237 GCA_026779605.1 Mormyrus hasselquistii
CTGAGACCCGCTCAGTCAGCAGGTGAAGGTCATGTCTGAGACCGCTCAGTCAGCAGGTGAAGGTCATGTCTGAGACCTGCTCAGTCAGCAGGTGAAGGTCATGTCTGAGACCCGCTCAATCAGCAGGTGAAGGTCATGTCTGAGACCCGCTCAGTCAGCAGGTGAAGATCATGTCTGAGACCCGCTCAGTCAGCAGGTGAAGATCATGTCTGAGACCCGCTCAGTCAGCAGGTGAAGGTCATGTCTGAGACCCGCTCAGTCAGCAGGTGAAGGTCATGTCTGAGACCCGCTCAGGTGAAGATCATGTCTGAGACCCACTCAGTCAGCAGGTGAAGGTCATGTCTGAGACCCGCTCAGTCAGCAGGTGACGGTCATGTCTGAGACCCGCTCAGTCAGCAGATGACGGTCATGTCTGAGACCCGCTCAGTCAGCAGGTGAAGGTCATGTCTGAGACCCGCTCAGTCAGCAGGTGACGGTCATGTCTGAGACCCGCTCAGTCAGCAGGTGAAGGTCATGTCTGAGACCCGCTCAGTCAGCAGGTGAAGGTCATGTCTGAGAATGCCTGTCCCGCCGTCACCTCTGCGCCTTTCACGTGTTTCGCTGAGGCTGGCTCCTACCTCGGCGAGCAGCGCAAACCCGAAGTGCTTTACGTTTTCATTTGAAATGTTTTCATGCTGAAAATCAAATGTTTTGTCAGACTGCGCATAATTTTCCAGATCTTGTGGCAGCGGCAACCAAATCCTGCTTCCGCAGTTAAATCTGCTGCTGCTCACATTCACTCCTCAGAATGAAAATGGCTGCCAGCCTGAGGTGATTTAATTTTCTGAATAAATGACCCTTGTTCCAGAAAAAGCATCGTGAGTCATGAAAGAGTCCGGCAGATGACATTTCTTACTGTCCCCACACCAGCACTCTTGCTGAGACTTACATATTTATACTTATTTGTTTGGCCTGCCTAGCTTAAGCAAGGTGAAAAATACGAAAGGTGGAAACAGCCATGGTAAACACACCAAGCAGCTCCGTTATAATGAGAGATTGTCAGTCTGATCACTGGGTCAGGGAGGAAGAACATAACAGAGTGTGGTTTGGCAACCTTTGCTTTAGTGTTGTGTAGTCAGTAGGCTAACCCACGATTTCCCTTGCATTAAGTGACCCCGATAACAACTGTTTTCATCAATCTGTATCACGGACCGCTTCTGTTTACAAGTGTGTGGCACATATACCTGTCGCGGAGTAAGGAATTCGATAAGTTGGATTCCAAGAACCCCTGAGCTCATTAATACCGAAATGCGAGGCTACCGTCTCCGACGTGGGAACGAACGGTTCATAATTTCCTGGCTAAACACGGCGCAGTGATTAATGCGGCCGGCGTATCTCAGCAGCTCACCCTAGCAACCGGAGAGCGGGGGGGCGGCCGCGGCACTCGGAGCTCACTAATGAATTGTTCAACTGCTTCTTACTGCAGTGAGACAAATGGGCAGGTTGGGTAGCGCAATCTTAACGTAGCGAATATTAAAGGGAAGACACGAGCGCCGTGGCTGCCACTTTCCGAGCTGTTTGTTTTACGTAATTCATCCACTGCTTAATTGTCTCATCGGACGCAAATTAGTGCATCTTCAGAGTCCTCGGGAATCATCTTAGCTACACTCCCTATTGTTTGCGTTATTATTCTGTATCGTCATTGTTTCGGTTTTTATCTTTCCTGTTGATGCTTAAGTAACTATAAAATATATAATCGTGACCAATCAGGTTAGAACTCTGATCGGCATCCTCCCTGACAGTAGATTAACGTTCGGTTTCTCGTTAATTGGTCTGACCTTCAGCTGCCGCACCGCTGAGCAGCGTTGTTACGTAAATCACCTTAAGAAAACAACCATGGATAATCGTTTCCAAAGAACAGTGATGAGTTTCCAGTGGTCTGAGGAGCTTAACTCCTTATTAGAGCTGGAATATTGCTCATCTCCAGTAATGAGAGAGGCTGTTTCCCTGTCTTGTAGTCACAACATAGACGTCTCCTGGGCTTCCATAGTACATGGATTACAGATCACGGTAATGACAGCAGGATATATTAACGTCCACGCCTTATTTTCCAAGCAGCTTTTCTTGCATTTCCCTATTTGTTTGGTAAAGCTGCCTGCTCTGTTTTGTGTCTAAGTACTAGTCGGCTTGATGTAACCTCCTCTGGGTGAAATCTGCCCCACCCTCAGAAGGCATTTCAATGCGGCCGGATGCAGAGCGCAGAGGGACATCTTTAGCGCATCTCGAAACGACGGCTGGTGTCTGTCATGCATTTTAAAGTTTTATATGCGGCTGAGGCGTGAAGCACGTCAGCGGCACTGCGCTGGGAGGTGCGATATCGCACTGAGTGTGCTGTACTTTAGCACTTAGTGCTTTAGTAGTCAAACACATCCCCGCTACTCTGTGGATATCATGGCTGATTCCCAGAATGCACATGGAGCATCTGAGTCGAGGGACTGGAGCCAGAGGTGGCATGACATCACCCCCTCCGCCCAATCACTGGGCGCCCAATCATGCCAGAGGTGGCATGACATCACCCCCTCCGCCCAATCACTGGGCGCCCAATCATGCCAGAGGGGCATGGCATCACCCCCTCCGCCCAATCACCATCACCACTTACGAGGGGCAAAGTTATCCTATTTGCTCACCTTTTCAAACAAAAAATGATATACACAGTCCTGTACAAAAGTCTTTAGCAAACAATGAAAATTCCGTTTAAATAATCTTCATTTTGGTATGAAACTATGATTTTATGTCTGTCAAAGTGTGTCAGCTTAGCCATTTCAAAAGCTCTCCCATAGCCACCCCAGTATTTGTAGAAACTATCCAATATAACCATGTATTTTTTGGCCACTTGCATGCAATTTTTAGCTTAATCAAAATCTATTTAACAAATTGTTAAATAATTCAGCGAGCTGGTCATGAAATATAATGAACACA
Organism: Mormyrus hasselquistii; assembly: GCA_026779605.1. Lineage (NCBI taxonomy): Eukaryota > Metazoa > Chordata > Actinopteri > Osteoglossiformes > Mormyridae > Mormyrus > Mormyrus hasselquistii. The sequence goes on from JAODKE010000053.1 coordinate 7,825,039, forward strand.
TGGAATGCTGGTGCCCCTGAGGAGAGGTTTGGGAGCTGAAGCTGTGTCCATCTAGCCATCCTGCAAGATATCAGTAACTATTTGGAGAACAGAAGAAATTCTTGTTGCTTTCAATTTTCGCATATATTGTAATGTTAAATTGTATTTTTTTTTTTTTTTTGTCGTCCTTTGCAAATATATACTCAGTACCCAGATAAATAGCTTTGAACATAACACTTAACAGGCCTGCCACTGGGGATACTGCCCTGACTGAACAGAGCGCGTCTACGTGTGGTGATGAAATTATGTGTTTGTGGGAGGATTATCGATGATCTCGGTCACATCAATGGGTGTTTCTCAATACTAATACTGTACTTGACCGTACTTGTGTTCTTCTGCACCCATTTGACATCATCTTCCATTCCTGAAGGACCAGTTCCAATACCAAGAACAGAAGTACAGAGGATGGTAATAATCCCCAGATTCAGTCATTCTTGCTCCGCCCCAAATATCAAGGATACGTCAGTTGCACCAAAGGAGACCAATCCCATGGTTCATTGCCACCCAAGTGTGTTCTTGAGAGGCGAGTTAGCAAGACGGCTCTCGGCCAAGAGCACAAGTACCATCTTTGCGTTCTTGGTACTGAGAAACACCTGAGTCAACAGTTGTAGCAGGAGTCGGACCTTCCAGAGGCAAAGTGCACAACCGGCAACAAGCCGTTTGTCAGTCGGCAGAGCTATAATTTAGACATTTTGGTAGAGAAAAGGAGGGTGGAAGTGCACAAGATGGAGGGAGAGGGAGATACCAGGGCAGCAAGATGAGAGAGCGAGGCAGAGCTCCTGAGACCAGCTCCCATGACGGCCCTCCTGCGCTCCGTCAGAGTCGACACGTTAGAGATCCCAGGCTTCGTTTTTAAACGAAGGAGCAACGGGGATAATTTGCACATGGCTGTGTAAAGCTGCAAGCTGGCATTTTCCTGCATGAAAAGTACGACGTTATCGCTCCTCCCGTGCGTGTGCCCAGATACAGATACTGTCTGCGTTTTTTTAATCCGTGATGCTGAGGTGAAGATATCAGTGCTGGTATCGCCGCTCATGTAAGTGTTCTCAGTGAAACGAAAGCCGTTGATGCACTGGGCAGAGTACAAGCCACTGAGGATGCCTTTGATCTTATCCACTTCTTCTCTCTCTCTCTCTTGCTTTTTTTTAACCCTTTCTTCCTGCTCTTCGCCTCTCGCTCAGGAACACTTCACACCAGAGTGCAAGTTCAAGGAATCAGTATTTGAGAACTACTATGTGACCTACTCCTCCATGATTTACCGGCAACAGCAGTCTGGCAGAGGCTGGTATCTGGGGCTGAACAAAGAGGGAGAGATCATGAAAGGAAACCACGTAAAGAAGAACAAACCAGCAGCTCACTTCCTTCCCAAACCCCTGAAAGGTGAGTGAGAGTCTGCCGTGCTTGTACAGCCTCCCAGGGCTTCAGATTGCTCATCTCCCATGACAGCTGCAATGTCCTTCTGAAACCCCCCTATGACGGCCTTCCCTGTGGGCATCAGAAGATATTAGGCAGGGTGTGGGAGATGAAGGAGCGGTACTCACATTCCCTCATTGGGTAAGAGGACAGTATTCCCATTTCGGTCTCTGAAAGACCAGGAGTCGGATTCCGGAAACCTTCTTAGCTCTACATCATTTGTAAGTTATACCTTAAGCTGTACCTTACCTTATTGAGCTTTTCCCCAAAACATCCTTAGCTAAGTATACCTTCTGTAAGAGATATAATGTTGGTGTTAATCACTCTCAGCTATCACATTACAATGTTAAAATAATTATTAAATATTAAAGATTTAACCATTTAAAAAAAGGCTTTCATAACTAAACTTAACCAAAGAAATAACTGATCCGTATGATAAAATGAGTTTGAATCTGATGCAGGACTACAATCTTCTCAGGTATGTGTTTCGTCGCATTCGGCATGCGCTGCGAATTGATCGCAGTGCCATGCGGGTTCATTATAAAAGATGAGGAGCGCACTCTTAATTATGTATTTTTTGGGACGGCGGGTGGTCTGGAGATGTTCCCCCTGTCCCCTCTATTTCCGACGCCCCTGGAATGCAGACACCTCCCCGATGTGCCAAAGTCACCGTATATCAAAAGTGTGGTTTGTGAGGACGATAAGAGTCGACACTGCAGGTTCATTTACATATAAGACTATTATTTTTTCCCCAAAAAAAGCACCCTGGAATAGTCCTTAGTAGTCAATACTAAAGCACATGGGACATTGTCTTGTGTTTATATAGACAACAACACAACTTATCTTTATGCCATTTCTCATCCCAGTATTTTATTTATTTATTACTTTATTTATTTATTACTTTTTATTTATTTATTACTTTAACTTGTGCTGCTAAAGAGAGTTGCTAAACTGTTTTTCACTGTTTTGTAATGGTGACAATAAAGACATATAATGACATATAATGTTAATACTACAATCTGGGGTGGCGGGTTCGAGTACCAATCGACAAATGTCATATTTATAGTTAGATAATTCAGTTTGCTTATTTGCAATTTTATGTTTACATTCTACCCAGTTCTGATTAATGCAATATTTTGAAGCATTCCTGCAGTGTTATATTTTTAAAGAACATCACTTCCTCTCATGCCACTGTCACTGCGTGGAGAGAATAATTGATTCTCGAACCATCGATGTCAACCAATCTGGCACCATCGCCATGGACAGCACCTAGTAACGTCACACTTAAGAAGCTATCCCTTATGCAACCTCTTAGAAACACGTAGGAAAATAAACTTTAGTAAGGTTTACCTTTCGAAAACATTCACCATTATCAGGAAACCCAACCCTGATCTCTTATTTTCACAAGATTTAGGATATAGCCCAGGAGTGGGCAATCTTATCTATAAAGGGCCTGTGTATTTGTAGGTTTTTGGGATAACCTTTACCTCAGCTGTTCAAACCCAGGTGTGAGCACCAGTCCTTTGATTAGTAACCTAATTAGTAACCTTCTCGAGTAAGATCGGCGATCCCGGGACACCTAGCCCTGCTAGTCCAGTTAGCAGAATCGGTCAAATCCATTGTCATTTTGAAGATGAACCAAATGTTGAACAAGGACAAACAGCAAATGCGATGATGAATTTTTTTATACGCAGTGTGTTATGACATCCTTTACAAGATGCCTTCAGCCATCGTCACACCCATGTAAATGGCTAAAGAAAAGCAATTGTGGGCACAAGCACCAGGACAGGAAGGGGTCCATCTTCCGCACGTCACGTTAAAGGAAAACCTGTGATGCGAGAGAAATGCATGCATCTGCTGCTAGTATAAGTGCCATTTCTACACTGGAAGGGGGCCCAGTTCCGGGTAATCCTATAAGTAAGTTATAGAATACGGTAACCAGGATTGCAATAAGAGAATACAATAAGAGATGCTGTCTCAAAGGGAGCCCAGTAATAATGGGTGTTGAGTAAAGGTTTCCCTTGGAAAGCTCTTGCGTGAGCACAGACGTCTTTCCTGCAGAGCGGGATGGCGGCCACCTCACTTTCTGGCTGATTACGAGTTGCTCATCCTGCTGTTTGTCATCTTCACTCCCGGCATAGCAGCTCATTAATTATCAAGCTTATCGGAGCAGCGCTTTCAAGTAAGATGGAATGAAACTTAAGGGCACACGAAATTATCCTGGTTCTGCTGTCTAGTCTCTTGGGGGAGGGAGGGGATTGTGAGTCAAGGCCAATAGTCAGGTGCCTATTTGTTCCAAAACATGACTGGGAAACACTCGAAAGCCGACAATAACTCAGAGGCATGGAGGCCCGTTAATTTGTTTTTCACTCGGCCTGGGTTTCGGCCAGCAAGGCTCATCTTCTTAGCCCCTGGTGAGTCTCTATCATCTCCAGCAGCTACTGTATGTGAAGGCAGGGTTAAGGGGCAGAGAACAAGGCGGCAGGCTCAGTTTCGGGGCGCATTGTTATTGGCCCTGAATGCCGCTGAATTTTGAGTTGAAACAAACGGTACAAGTGTGCGAATTGATAAGATATGCTCCGGAACTTACAGCCGTCACATTCGAGCGACGGGCCCAAAGAATTTCCGTTGAACTCAATAGAACTTAAAGAGTTTGACTCTCTAGACAGCAAGCAGACGGTACCTGACAAAAAGAATATTTATATTGCGAATGTAAAAGATCCAGATATTCTTTCATGAAGGAGGGACCTCAGGCAGAGCTTTAAAGGGCGTGACGTCTGATTGAGTGACTTCAGAGGACGGCTGCCGTGGGGGCTGCCGCGTGTAATGGCAGAAGAGAGGGAACACGCGGAGCCCCCGTGCTAGAGACGCACCCTGCAGCGGCAATGCTAAGGGCAGGATCCTACAAGCCACCCCTCTGTATATCGGGGAAATCCACTTAACGTGTGTAGTTAATATAGTCTGCCATTACTTACTAGGATTTCCACCAGGAAGTATCTGCCTATTTTGCACTTAGGAATCAGTTCATTTCAATGGGTTAAGTTAATGCTTATTTCCACAGACAGTTTACATGTAGATACCTTGGTCTGTCTATCATATTCCAGTCTGTTACCCGTGATGTTCTATTGACAAACTGAGTACTGACTCATCGTCTTGTTAATCCCATGAGCCATATCAATTGGCTTAAGTGTGTGAAGACTGATTCTGTAACAATGTTAAATGCTGGTGTACGCCTATGGATTTAAATGCAGTATAGGTGGTTTTAACAGTGGATGGCTGAGACCACTGCTTCAGTCATCTCCTGGATCTCCTCATTGAACGTCCATGTACCTTGAAGGCTATGCTGCTGGTTCTCTCCTTTCCATTTTCCCCCCCGGGGGCTTCCAAATTCCCCCTCAGGATTAAAAAAGTACAGCCCCTCCCCAGCTTACGACGGAGTTAGATTCCGATAAACCAACAATCATGGGGCGAAAATATTGTAAAGCAAAAAAGCATGTTGATACAGTACACTGTGCTGAGAAACATCATAGCCTAGCCTAGCCTACCTTAAAAACATGCTTAGAGCACTTACATTAGGCAACAGTTGGGCAAAATCATTAACGCAAAGCATATTTTATAATAAAACGTTGAACATCTCATGTAATTTATTGAATAATATACCGAATGTGAAAAACTGGTGTCTGTCTGGCCTGCAATGTGGCCAGCATCTAATCTGAGACTCCCTCCATCTTCTCCATCTCCAGTGGCCATGTATAGGGAGCCCTCACTGCACGACCTGACAGAGTTCTCACGGTCTGGAAGCGGCACACCCACGAAGAGCCGGAGCGCGTCGGCCATGCTGAACGGCTGCAAGGTCGTGAGCCAGAATGAGTCCACGTAGCCGGGCCGCAGGGCCCTGGGCTTGGGCAAGACTCCTACTCTTACCTCTGGATGTTGATGACTTCAAGCAGACGTCCCTTTTGCCCACTCAAACCACCATCGGTTCAGGACAGAGATAAGCGCAGCACAACCTAATCAGACTAACAGTATTGTTTCATTATTTTTTCTTTGTTATTCTTTGTTGATATTATTCTTTTTCAAAATCTGCATTTATGACAATTTGCTTCCTGACGAAAGGTCAGAAAAGCCACTTATCTTTGGTAGTTTACTCTTGTAAAGCTGAGTCATTATCGCATTTTGCGGTTTCCTCCCCTTGAGGATTCCTACTTTATTTGACCGAGGTAGATAGCAGTAGTGTCACTGGTTACGTCTATTGTGGCGATATGGCCTGTTTTGGCCCACGAGTCCCTTGGCAAAGGGAGGCAGTGACCTTGCAGTGTTTACATTTTAACCATCCTCTTGCATGAGAAATACAAAGACTTTCAGATGACCTGATATAAAATAGGGGATTGGGTGGGGCCTGTTGTGTCTTAAGACTTAGAAGCCGTGCCTCCTCCCGCTTGCTAATTTACGAAATTAGCTGTGAGTTAATTTTTTTCGTCCCTCATTTTTTGCCTCCTCGGTGTGGATGCGTCGCCGTTTCGCCAGGTCTCGTTTCCCGAGGCGGTGGTGTGACTGATTTACTTTGTGCCGGAGCACAGATGCATGTTCCGTAACAGTGTGGAAAAAAAAAAAAACGACAAACGAGATGAGGAGAACGACGGTAGATTGCACGCGGCTCAGTATTATTTGAAGCGTTTCGAGATGCGATCCGGCTTGATCATCGTGAGTTCCCTTTCGTTTAAATTGTGTCAGGTTACGCCCGTCACAGGCGTCTGTTTGCCGCCGAACGTTTGCGTCAGACCACAACCTTTGTTGAAAACCAATGAATGACTCTACTCACCACTGATATCAGGAGAGGTCCTCACCCCAGCCACTGTTTTCTAGTTAAAAAGTGGTCACAATTTTGTATGAAAACAAAGTGAATACTGTGGAATTTCAAGTGGCTGAACATTTTTATAAGTTGCGTCTGATTTGTAAGAATAGACTAAAGTTTAAAGGGAGAAAGAACCCTCCCCTTTCTGGCACTAGACGTGGACAAACAAACCGTCGTATACAGCAAAACCCTTTTTTTGTGGGCTAAGTACTCCATACCTTGACCGACATATCTCCTTCATGCGTGCTTACAGGGAGGTTCTTGTTTATAATCTAGACTCAGTTAATTTTTTAGGTGAACGTATCTGTTGCATGGGAAACAGCTGGGACTTCTGGGATAGAGCTGCATGATGTAGGCTATGTGTACTAACCCATGTTGGATCATTTGTTCCAATCGTATCAGGATCGAACCATATGACATCCAAGCAGTCATTCGGCTTGGTACCTTCCAGACGTTTATTATTTGTTGTATACACAAAAATGCACTGAATAAAATGTTTATATTAAGATATACTTTTAAAAATGCTCCTTGTGTTTTCTTTCCCTGCCGTGAAAGCCGCGGAGGCCAGCTTGAAGCCCTCCAACCCTTGAGGTGTGAGGTAGCAGGGCAGCCCACTGATGCGGTTTAGGTCACGTCATCATAATGTATGACCACGACACGGAGACGCACAGAATAAGGGTGATACTCTGAAAACAGTGTGTGCTTGCATTCTCCTGTACCTCTGTGATGTCATCTTCCATCACTGAAGACCAGTTCCAATACTCAAGAGCAGAAGGATGATAAAAATCGCCTGATGTCGTTCTTGTACCACTGCAAATACCAGGGATACATCGGTTGCATAAACACCAAAACAGACCAATCCCATGATTCACTGCGCCTCAAGTTTGTTCTCGGGAGGCAAATTATAAAGACCAAGACCGGACATTCTTTGCAGTCTTGCTACTGAGAAACACCCCAAGACGCTAATTAAGCCATGGCCCGTTCATTCTTAGAAAGTCCGCGGAGAATTCTACCTTTCATGGTTTTACACTGCAGTTTCACACGTCAAATGAATCTGCTCGTACCATTTCTCATGAAATGTAGCTTAGCTGAGCATGGAGGCTGTGAAAACCCAGATTCGAACCAACGGTGTGCCTTGCTCCTGTGACAACAGAACCCATAAACCGCCCACATTTAAAGGTACATACGCTTGCATTTTATAGCTCGCTTTCATGGTTTATATGAAAAGGGATGAGTGCAGGATGGCCCACATAAATGTAAATAGAGAATGTGGGGGAGGGGCCCAGTGGCTCGGAGTTTGTCTGTCTCCAGAGGGGGAATCCAGCCATCGTAAAAGGTTTTATTGCTATCGTCCCTCTAGCCGCCTGATTGCACGCAAAACGGTGCGTTCGACTTTTATTTCAAAAGTAAACCGGCCCGATTTTTTGCGCCAAAGGTTGCAGTGCCCCCCCGAAATGCAATGGCAGTTTCTTTTTATGGGTTTACGTGGCCCTTTGTTTTCCTTCAAATCCCTTATCCTGGCTTTCTCTGAAAAGGCAACCCCGGTAATGAGCTCTGGTGCAGCCAGAACTCCTCTTCTCGCATGATTCCATCGCCAAGCTTTTCCACCGAGAACAATGCAGGCCGCAGGACTCGCTGGAACACTGCCAGGTTTTAAATGATCAGTCTGATATTCTACATACAATATGGTTCATAATATACACAAATGTAAAAAAAAAGCAGTATAATTAATACTAAGTTCATTACATACTAAACGCCTTTTAATTAGGCTTTCTGAAAATGACCGCAATCACCGTGAAGATGGTGATGATTAAGTTGGTAGCTTTATGCAGCAGAATATGTCCAATATGCCATAACCCATCCAGTCACCCTGATATATTCCCCCTGTTGTTTATCAGTCCACGCTGTATCACACAGAGCTCTGAAACATCACTGTAATCACTCAACAGATGCATCATATCTTACGCACAATAGATACAAGGCATCTGACACCATCCAGACCTCATCCTACTATTTCAGTCTTACTGTCAGAGACCGTGGCGAAGACCTCCTGGCAACAGCAGCCTAATCTCTCAGAGGCAGGTTAATGCATCGGCTATCCCAGGCTATATTCCAGGACTCTGGCAAATATCAGGACCCAGCCTACACTTCAACAAAAATCAAATAATTAGTTAAAGGCAAATGATATTTGAACCCAGGGGCCAGTAAACAGCAATGATGCTCCACCGCAAATTTGCGACTAATGAATTCTAAACCCTGCGGCTGGTGCTAACATTGGTTAGCAAGATTACTGTCTGCCTTTGGCTAGCTACCTATTACTAGAACAAGAGCACATTGTGTGTTTAATGTACCCTGTCATCTATATTTGTAGCACACTTTAGCGCAACCATGCAAGCTACACAGTGTTTATGTTTTTTGTGGAGCCAGAGGGTGGGGAGTGAGGAGGTAAATAGCCAAGTAGATGCCATGCGACTATTTTCAGACAGGTGCAAATAGCCCCTCCATTAGTTAAATCGGTATCTCCTGAGTGTCCGTGCCTACAACCCCCAGATACTGTAAGTTATGCTGCGTTCCATTTACCTCAAAGGTCAGGACTAAAAACTGCAAATCACGTCACGCACGAGTAAACAGCGTTTCAGTACAGCAAGTCAGGCAGCCATTTAGCAATAATAGGACCCGTTTCAAAAAACAAGATTTCTTGCTTAGCCAGATAACTTGTCAGATTTAATTTACTGCAGTTTGTCTTTGTTCAGCTACATTTAGCCCAGACTACCTTAAATGTGACAGGTTCTCCACTTAAACGAGAAATACTGCTTAAGGAGATGTGCCTGGCTAACTGTTAGCAATGTCACTGGAAAACAACACATTACGCCGTATTCTGCACGTAAAAACACCACAGCAATCCAAGTCACCAGATAGAGGTTGGACCAGTTTAATGAGCCACAAATAAGACATTCGTGCTAACAAACAGTATAAAACTACAGCTTTAACGTCTGTTGATAAAGGGCGCCGCCATCTTGGTTTCTCAGCTCGGGTTGTGTCAATTTTCAGAGTTCACGAGTCGGAATTCCGACTTGAGGGGAGCGTTTTGACTAGAAACTCAGAATTTACGAGTTTCGAGTTCAGTTGCAACACAGCATTAATCTATCCCTGCCTCTGTTCCCCATTTGTCAGAGGGCAGACATAGCTATTAATTACTTAGGAGACCCACTGTTCTCTGAAGATCTCTAACAGGAGATGTTCTCATCTATGAATAGTCAGGAACCATGTGTACTAAAGGGTCACTGACGTAAAAATATATAGGGGAGAACATGAGGAACGGACACCATTCCTTGGGGCAGAGAAACACACGCAGGCCGGGCTTTCCAGAATCATGGCTCCCTGCCACAGAACCCCAAAACAAGAAGATACAGCATAAAAAAGTGAACTTAATGCAAGGTAGGATCAAGGTGCAAGGGACACTCGAACAAATGCAAAATGTGTTGCCTCCACAAATGCATGAGCGTGATGTGATGCATGCAATTTGGAAACCAGCTGAACTCTCATCATCTACATATTCAGTTCATTCATATATTTGTATGAGAAAATAAAGAGAAGTTGCCAAGTGTTAATTCAACGCAATTCAGCAGTAAGACAGCAGAGACTGGCAGCCCCTGTGACCCCTTATTCCACCTTCCATCCATCCATTTTCTGTAACTACGTTTCCTATTCAGGGTCATGGGAAGTCTGGAGCATCTCCCCCATGCTGTGGGCACAAGGCAGGCGACAACCCAGTATGGGGCGCCAGCCAATCACAGGGCACACTCACACACCATTCACTCACACACCATTCACTCACACACCATTCACTCACACACCAGTCACTCACACACCATTCACTCACACACCATTC
>JAODKE010000053.1:7835337-7847277 GCA_026779605.1 Mormyrus hasselquistii
TCACTCACACACCAGTCACTCACACACCATTCACTCACACACCATTCACTCACACACCAGTCACTCACACACCATTCCAATTAAATACTGGACGTTGTTTGAGTCAGAAATTTCTACATCACTGTTGGGGTGGCACAGTGGTGGAGCGATTAGTATTGTTGCCTTGGTCCTCGGGGACCAGGGTTTGAGTCTCTGCCAGGATTCTGTGCGTGTGGAGTTTGCCCGTTTCCTCCAGGTACTCTGGCCATGTCCATCTGTCTGCCTTAAAAAAGCTCCGATATAACCTTCTGCCTCTTCGTTTTTCCTGAAGTGGTGAGGCTTGCTCACCTTGCTATACACTTTTATTGCCTTGTGTAACATGTTGACATTTGGCTAATGCTGCTGATGACACAATATTAAATTTACAGTCTAATAACACAGTTAGATATCGATTATTGCCTTTCCAAAACTCATAGTTTTGTTTTAAACACGTGAATATAATTCAGGCTTTTATTAATGAGGTTTAACTGGATTGCATTAGAGAATTTGTAGCTAATTTCTTTGTGCTTGTTTACCTCTGTATTCTTAATGATGCTCGAAAGTTACCCAGTCTTGGGTATTGGATTGGGCCTGTGCTATAGTTCCGCTAACTCCAGTAATACACCCATATACATTTTGAATTGACCACTGCCAATCAATAAATCAATACCTAATAAATACCTCATCAAGTTCTTAAAGTTAAATAATTAATTAAGTGAATTAATTAATCAAGTGAGCTATTTGTGAAATGTAATGAATCCATGAAATGATGGCAGTGCCCCTGAGGAGAGGTTTGGGAACTGAAGCAGCGTTAATCTGTCCATGTGACTAGATATTGTTACTTTTTATTGTCTTATTATTCATCAAAGCATGTGCGGTAATTAATATGAAGGATCAACAGGCAGCTGGAGAGGGAACAGCGGCGCAGACCAGCGCAGGTAAGGAGAATCCTGCATCAACGTTAAAAGGGAAATTCCACAGATCTTGGTGCCAAATGGTTGCAGATCTGGGTCAAATGCTGAGGGAAGTTTGGCTCTAACTTAAAATTTTTGCAATAGTTTAGAGGCCATTTCCCGGAGGGGGGTGAGGGGGTGGGGTGGGGGGTGTGGCCTCTCTGTCCACTGATCCCATTAAAAGGCTATGATGCTGCATCTGCATGCCTTGGGCTGGTTCCCTATCTCCGCTGTTTGCATTCCGCTATTGGATGACAATGCCCAATATCCTCACTACAGATTTTGTCAAATTTGAATGGATGAAGTCGGAGTTAAAACTAATCCCTGAACACTGTCTAAGCCTCCAGGAAAGAAAGCTCAGTTTTTCTTTGCCACTGCAAAAAAAAAAAATAAATAGCAGAGAAGCAAAATGTTTAGTAGTTTCATTCGTGCCAATTTTTCACGTGGAGATTCATAAAACAAGCGCGTGACCCTTTATGTTCACAATGCTTCACGTTTATTGCTTATTTTGGAGCGCACTTCTCGCTTGGCACTTATGAATACATATATTTTTCTTGCACTTTTATTGGGTGCAGCAATTTCACAGTTGATAATTGAGAAGATGTTGCTTTACCCCAACACATACGATGCTTAATATGTTGGTCTTTAAATATAAATATCATTCCCAAAACCATAAATGCTTTTTGAATTAAAATAGCACCGCTGAAAAACTATGAGCTGTCTGTTTTATGTATATATTAAAGAGTTACACAAGTATCACAGCCAGTGCGGTGACCATTATTTCTTGCTTATTAATTTTTTATACTGCTTCATATTTTATACATAAGTAAGATTTCAAAAAAAAAAATGATAGAGTAACTCTAGATTTGAAGAAAAAGAAAAAGAGAGAAAGGAGGAAAAAATTATTAATATTTATAATTCAATCTTACACTTTGCAAATCAAGCTTATTTCATGATGGAAAATCACAGATGGGACCAATGATGTCATTACATTGACAGGAAAAGTTTAGCGATGTGTTGCTAACTCTTCCCACAAAAGTAAAGCTTCCTTGGGGACATTGACCATGCATGCTGGGATAAAATATTTGCCATATTTATTTCTTTTCACCCACAGAAAATCGTGGCAAGCACGTTTATGTGCCTTAATGTTCAACAGAGCTATGTCATCTTGAGTTTGAGCTCCTGGTAAGATCAGTCTGGGGCAAGACTAAAAAAAAAAAAAAAAAAAACTGGAATCCAACAAATACTCCCATTGAAAGATACCTGGAAGAACCAGTGCATCCTGGAGCCAGGCTTGGGTGTGGTGTTCGCCAGCGAGTGCCTTGTGGCCAAACTACCCACGCCACCCAGGCTGAAATGGCTATATTGAGGCCTTTTATGGGAAAACCACCAACAAAATGAAAGGTTGGGATAGGAGCAGTGACGTTTGAGCAGTACACAGGAGTGGGAAGACCTAGATGAAATAGATCTGGGCCATAGACACTGGAATAAGGTGAAAAAATTACCTCACAGCAAAGAAAGGAGCCTCAGCTTGTGTGGCAGATGGAGGTATGACCTCTTGGTAGGGGGTGGAGTCTGTCCTACTCTGGAGCTGCCCGTGGTGAAAGAGCGGAGGCTGAAGTGCCAAGTTGATGGCTGTGCAGCTGGAGTTGATGAGAGGGTTGCCTCAATGTGACTGAGAGGAAAATTCTGTTGTTAGTCTGTATGCACTGACCTGCGGTGTCGAGTGCCCACCCTTCTTAGTGAAAGTGGGTGAGGTGGTGAAAACGGTACTGCACATCAACTCTGGGGTTCAATTTGACGGTAGGACCTTAATACTGGCGTGAAGACCAGAAGGATATTCCTAAATATACATGGTACCAGACTACCCAGGGCTAAATTTATAAATCGTAGTTGTGTCGCCTGACTTGCGGGCATCTTGGGTAAATAGAGAGCTGGACCTATCAACCGTTCATCACTTGATGCCGGATTCGGTGTTTGGGGAGAAGGTCAGATGGGCCAGGACTTTGCTCAGGCTGTGTTCAGCTTGGGTAGGGAAGTGCTGACTAAGTCTGGAGATATTATCCAGTGGTAGAAAGAGCACAGAGGAACACCTTAACCCTGTGGTTGTGCCCTCTCACCAGGAGGCAGTGAATCTGAATCTATCCCTGCAGTTAAGGTCGCTACAGTGGACAGTGGACAGAGGCTGCACTAGAGAGACTGCAGGGGCAGGAGATATCTCAGGACTGCCAGATCTTCTCCAAAAGTTGAAACACGTTTCCAAGTCTTTAGTCATGTACGGGTCGATCAGGAGCAAACATGGCCTAAAAATGGAGCTGCTTTTCTTCGAGATGAGTCAGCTTGTGGTTCGGGCACCTTGACCGAGGCCCCTTGTTGGAGGATCTTCATTGAAAGTTCTCTGGTAGGGCCTGTCTGGCATTGCGCTGATGTGACCCTCACCAGAAAGAACAGCGAGAAGATGAGATATTTCTATTAATGTTTTACATATATTGTTAACATTCATTTGTAAAAGTATTTAACTGAAAAATAATATAAAAAATTCTTTAAAATGAAATAGCATTCATAGAGTAATCGTTAGCATGCTGCAGTTAAACCAGTCTTTGGTGAAACACTCAGTAAGGGGAGTTGATTTCTTCCCTAGTTCACACTCTTGTGCTGGATACAGAAGTGTTGACACTCCTGGGAGTGAAAAACGACTCCAATAACATCATGTCAGCCCACATGGCTGAGCAATATTTGCTGCACGCTTTTTCTCTATTCACATGTCCCTTTAACCTGTAAGAAATGGCTCTTTCAGAATCTGCAAAGGGCATGAACCTGCAGATTAGTAGCTACAATCTCATTATGAGGTGTGTTATGTGTCTGGGTGTTTTCATCTGATCCTCCTGTGTGCCACCCCCCCGTTACCTCATGTTAATTCCAGATTGTGATCACCTGTTGCCTGTTGCTTTTTTCTGCTTGTCTTGTGTATTTAAGTCCGCGTTCAAGTCTGTTTCCCCAGATCAGTCATTGATGATGTCTGTCGCCGTTTTTTTCCCCAAAATAAACCCATTTCATTTTGGATCCTCGTCTGCCTGCCTCGTCCTTCCCTGCCTCCTGCCTGCTCGCCGGACAGTGGTCATAACAGAAAGTGTACAATAGATGACAATATCAAATGGTCTATGGTTCACATATACAGTGGTCGTGGAAAGTCTTGGGACGCTTGCTTAATTCAGGAATAAATATGACAAATTTATTGGTATTATAGGAAAAATCATTGATTTATTCATTTGCTGACAAAAAAATAAAATATATTTCACATTAGAAACAACCAGTACTTTTATGTAAAACCCCCACATCAACTGGTCATTGGGAAAGGTCCAGTCATGGTCAGGGAGATACTATGCTAACTGTCTGACAACGAATTTAGAATTTAGAATCATTTAGAATTTGTCAGACAGTTAGCATAGAATCTTCTGTGATCCAGTCCTGGTCGGTGAAATGCTATGCTAACTGTCTGTCAGTGCCTTGCAGAGTACGTGTTACATAGAAAGCTCGCAGCCTGAAGGAGGCACCCTGATTCCTGTGGGGTGCCGCGACTGATGATGTGTTAAGCAAGGCAAAGGCATTCAGGGTCCCCCAAGCTGGAACTCAAGCCCATCATCCAGCTGGTAGAGGGGGCTGTTCTACCCAAGGGGCGGCTCTTGCGCACGGGAAGCCTTGGCTCAAAGACTGTTCTGTCCGTTGAATTCTCCAGTCGCTTCCAGGAGAAGGATGGGGGATGATGTCTTTGCATTACCTCCAAAGCCCTGAATGCCACCAGCAGGAGGTGCCAGAAACCGCTGCCCCTCATCCCCACATGTCTTGGAACTGCTCTGAACAGTCTGGGTCTTCACAAAACTTGACCTACAGGGGGCCCTCAACTGGACCGTTATCTGTGCTGGGGATGAGCGAAAGTTGGCCTTCATCACAACGACCGGTCAGTATGAGCAACAAGCTATTCCATCTTCCAGACCTTTGGAAGTCCAATTCGTCATCATCTACATCGACAATATCCTCATCTACTCCGCTTCACCGGCGCGGCATGTTCGAGCATGCTCACTGAGTTCTTCAGCGGCCCCACGACCGTCACCTCTTCCACGAAGGTGAGAAATGTGAGGCCCGTCGGTCAGTAATCACTTAGGATACAAGATCCGGCCTGGGGAAGTGGGCATGGATGAGAACAAAGCGAAGGCCGTCTGAGACTGACGGCAGCCCTGGACCATCCAGGACCTGCAGAGCTTCCTGGGTTTATCAGCACTTCATCAGGAGGTTCTGCTCCATCACCACCCTGCCGACCCGTTCCCTCTGGACCTTCCCCCTGTGCCTGCCTCCAGGCTCATGTCTACGCTCTAGGATTGACTTCCCTGGCTTCTGATTCCCTTTGCACTGCGGGGCAAATTTTCTTCTGCCTGCTGATGCCAGTTCTGTTTGCCCGTGTCGTGCAATAAAGCCCCGCGCATCGCATTCTGCTTTTCTGTTCACAACAAGAACATTAATTTCTGGTAGTGATAAACTGAAACCCAAATTATAGTTCTAGAAGAGTTGTTCCGAGTTAAAACATTCCTTGCCAAGCAGTCTCACTGGGTGCTTTTTAATTAGTAACACCTTTGCAATAACATAAAACACCAAACATTTATGTTTAGTGTCCCTTAGGGAGCCAAAATGGCAAGAATAAAACTGGATGAGTCAGTCAAAAAAAAAAAAATTATGACACTTAATAAAAGGAAATGCCTGTGAAAAATATCTGCAGATATGGTAAACACTGCTTGTCAATTGGCTTTTATGAAACCAATAAATATGGATCATTTCTATTAAATTAAACAAGTGTCCCAAGACTTTGTGAGTGCTGTACATGCTGTCTTATGGATAAAATGATCTCCATGGTTGTAAAGCAAGATAAAAGGGACATCAGCTGGTACAGAGAACCTAGAATTGGCCTAAATAGAAGACACGGATGAAAAAGGGCGAGGAATCTGCAGTAAGTTCACACCTCGTAACACGGAGCACTGGACTATCCGCGGACCCCGAGGAAGAAGGTGGCGGGTCAAAGCCCCGGCGGAATCTTCAGGGCGTCGAAGTCGAATCCCTGCTTGAAAATAGAGCTCAGTATAGCCATGGCAGGCGATTAGCGTGCGATTGGCCCAGGAAAGGGGCCGCGCCCCACAAGGGCCACAGAGGCGCGCGAGCGATCGAAAAGCCCGTCGATCCAATAGCGACGGCGAACGAGTCTCGCGGAGTGCAGGCGTGCTCAGGAGAAGGATTTACGCATCTCGGCGCTGAGATGGCATGATGGCCTGCATTTTAACAGATAGCTAAGATGGAAAAGAATGGACTCGGCCACATCTATCTCCCTCAATAGCACATCAGCAGCTGCCGGTACAGAAATAGCAAAAAGATAAAGTGCCCTGAAGAACAAAGACACTCTGCAAATCCACCTCATATGGAAACAAGCCTGCAGTTTCTCCTAATCAAGGGCAGACTCTGCTTGACCTGGGCCGGTCGACGTTCCCAAGCAGGAATCCTTCCTTGAAAAGCAGGAATGTAATTCCGCCCTTACAGCCTCCTGTACAATTCATCCTCTTATTATGAATAGTCATTAATGCATTAAGAATGAGGATTAATAATCCATTATCTGGATGGAGCGTAGGAATAATGATCACTAAAAATAAAAAGGTACAAAGGTGTTCCAGAAACATCAGGAAGCTAATTACACAAGAAGCCATTTTACTAATATAAAAATAATCATAAGTATGCAAATGCTAAGATAATCGTTTTAAGTTTTCTGAATCTGTATACGCATTCAATTAAACTCAGAATTATATTAAAGCTATTAATATATTATGAAAACTCTATGTTATGGGTGTGCGACTTTGTACTTTATGGAGTTTGTGTCTGTTTCCGGAAGGTTGCCGGTTTGAATCCCATGGTCAGCAGAGTAATCACTTCACTGTTGGGCACTTGAGCAAGGTCCTTAACCCCATGCACTGCTCCAGGGACACTGGAAAAATGGATGACCCTGCACTCTGACAATACGCTTCACTAAGCCACACATATGTGTGTCTCACAGGAAAGCAAAGCGGGATATGTGAGATCGATGCAGTTTCTAGGTGTCTGTAATTGGCAAAATAGTATCAACATCATTATCATCGTTGCTTTAGCCTACAGGGTTAACTGTCACTTGGGATGATAACACTTCGTTGTGTCTTTTCTTAATAACAGCTTGACCCCAATATACATGATTTTTCTAATATATTTTTCTCACGTTCTGAACCTCATATGTGATTTGCCCAGATTTGTACTCTACAGCGTTCCAGGAGTGGTTCTAACTTTTTATAATAAAATAATAAAACTAAATTAATATATCCTAATACATAATCAGATAAATAAGCAAGCACCAAACACAAGACCATGGTGAGGAAAAAACCATGAGGCTGTGAAAAGGTTGATCAAGGCG
Source organism: Mormyrus hasselquistii (assembly GCA_026779605.1). Taxonomy (NCBI): domain Eukaryota; kingdom Metazoa; phylum Chordata; class Actinopteri; order Osteoglossiformes; family Mormyridae; genus Mormyrus; species Mormyrus hasselquistii. The sequence continues at coordinate 7,842,784 of JAODKE010000053.1, forward strand.
GCGGCTGGTCGCTGGCGTCTAGGGGCCGCGATGAAAGTGAAAACTGACAGCAATAGGAACTATGGATGGGCTTGACACTGTTTTGGCTTTTGTTGTGTGTTTGTCTTACAATGTAATGTTCAAAAAAAAGTAATATAAAGCTAACTTAATAAAAGGCAAATTCATTTAAAAACTACCTGATATATAAATATATAACTGGTAACTAAATAACCACAAAGCACAGTTTTTGTCCAAAATACAGAAGAATAAATTTTGAATGGGGTATATATTATGCATTGTTATATAGATTTAGGCTCAGACACTGATACACTACCAGGAGTATTTGCACAAACTGAGATTCCACATTTGCAATGTTACTTAATATTTACTAAAAATACACTCAATATTCTTTGCTAACAAATACATTTACAGTAAATCCTCCATTTGAATATTTTAGTTAACAAGAAAATGTCATATCTTTGATTCATCAAAGTAACCTCCTCTAGCAGTTATAACAGTAAAGAAAATTTGAGGCATTCTTTCTGCAAGGGACATTAAATACTGCTCTGTTTCATGGGATGAATCGGGTAACTAGTGCATTTAGAGTTAAAGGACGGCCTAGAATTTGACTCTGCCGTCACACAACCAGTTAACAGGATGTCAGACATGCACTCTTACATACTCCTTCCATGTTATAAAGGAAACTTGCTTTATTTGACTTATATTTTCATAGTTGTTCACTCGACTTTCCAGTGTTTAAGAAGAATAAAAATAATAAATAGGAAAGCCATAAAAATGTGATGTGTGCAAAACATTTTGACTGGTGCTGTATATTAGTTATTACCATACACAGTATTAAGAATTGGACGAGAGCAACCCCCAGCTTCCAGCATAGAAATGATTGAAACTTTATTTTGACTAGTGTTGGCTCTAGCAGGATAAGACCAAGCTGAGTTCAGAGACGTATCATGCGTCATTGCATACATTTGACTGAATCAATTTACCACCGTAAAACCCATAATATTTGTGCACTTCACTCCATCTTCTGGCATTGTGGGCATGTTTTGCTTAGGAAAGAACTTCAGGGGGGGGGGCGTATATTCCATCGGTGGATCTGCGTCAGTTCTTACTGTCGCAGAAAATTTTGGTCAAAGTGCTAAAAGAGAATAATAGAACTATTCAAACATATGAAAAATATAAATAATGCAAATGACATTTTCAAACATGGACATTAAAACATTCACAAAGAGTAAGGATAACATCAAAGCTCCATATTATGACTTGGAAGATTCCGGGAAAAACACATTAATTAACTTTCACATCTCCAATTGATCCCCCCAGTCATTCTGGACATGGTACAACTTGTAACGGGTACAGCTTAGATGGCTGCTCTGAATGACAGGGCTGTCCAGGGAATACAATGCTGTCGTTTTCAAAAGCACCAAATCTAGTGTAACTTTATTTCTTACGCAGTCTGTATCATCCTGAACTGTGTAAGTCACTCACATTTCTACCTTCCATCCATAAGGTTTCTGTATGTAACACGTCTTCTTGTGAATTAATTCGGCGTTTGAATCAAAAGATTGCTGGCTGTAACAGCCGGCTACCCTACCCATAATAATAGCTAACGTGTGAAGATGCATCGTGTCATCATAGTGAGCCTCAGTCGATAACCCGCTTGCCTGCAAGCGGCAAAATAAAGAGGCACTGGGTGAGGCACTGGGTGAGGCACTGCTTCCCTGCAGTGAGGGGGGGTCACAGAACTTAGACACTTGCAGATGAACTTGGTGGAGGATGATCCATAGTGTTTGCCGCTTCAGTCATGGGATATGAAGGTCATTACGTAATCTACTGTTTCCTGACCCAGTCCTTCGGGGCCCACAGACGGTCCGCATTTCTGCTTCCTCCCGGCTGCCTGCCAGACAGTCCACACTTACCGGGAGCTGGGAGGGAGCAAAAACGTGGACTGTCTGACCGGATTAGGAAACCCTGACAATCTGTGACTGCCACTGGGCATCAGGTATTTGGGAAGAACAGATACTAATAAGTGGAATGCCCCAAACATAGGCATTTTCACTCAACCATTTCTGTACTGCAGTTTTAACTTAATTTAACATTTTTCCAGCCAAGATGTATCTTTTACAGAACTTTCTGGCACTTTTAGGGCCACATTTCCTATGCACTCATCTCCAGGTGTGTACAGTACATTTAGATAAATTAAAATATATATAGATGCATATGAGTAATAAATGAAATGTTGTGGCTGTACCATTTAGCATCTTCACTTTTAGTTCCTGTTTATTTTCTTTCTTTCTTTTTTTGGCCACCAGGTAGAGATTAGCACCCTGTACAATCCTGCTTTTGCTTTTTAACTGCTCCTCCAGTGCCTGTCTCCCTGAGTTACACTCGGGGTCGAAATAGCTGAAAGCACGACGGGCCCCTCCGAGTTTGTGCAAGCCTCACGACTGACGGAGATGCATTTCAGGAGCCGCACGCCCCTGACTGGTGCGCCGTGTCGGGGCCGGCTTAACACAGTCACCGTGACTCATACTTAGCAGGTAATAGCTAATTGGAGTTGAGGAGGAGAGTACGCGAGTGGCAGTGAACAGATGAGAAGAAACATTCCTTTCCGTTGACGTAGAGAGGATCCAGTTAGTGAAACATGAAAACACGTACAGCTGTCGCTGTGCTCGCACAGAGCATGAGAGACTGAAGGTAAACACGAGATTTGCATCTCTCACTAGACACATGGCGGCTCGGCACCTCTGTTATAAATAGGCTTATTAGCGCTAACAGCCAACAATTGATCAAGCAGAGCGTTTTTCTGCGGAGAGTTTGCTCTCCTTTCTGGTATTCCGTCTTGCTCCTGTGGATACAGCAGTTTCCTTGCTGATATAGCGTGTGTGTGTGTGTTTGTCTTTCTGTGTGTGTTTGGGTGTGTGTCTGTGTGTGTTTGTCTGTGTGTGTTTGGATGCATGTTTGTGTGTGTGTGTGTGTGTGTCTGTGTGTGTGTGTGTCTGTGTGTGTGGGATTCAATTTCATGCTGCCTTTTTCTTCTTTGCTCAGAGAATTTTTATCCAAAGGAACTGATTTGCAAACCATGCTGCTGCATATAGTAATAGCAATAAAACAACCATGATTAAATCTTAGTTATTTTTACCCCTTTATAGGTACAAAAAACCTGTGGGACATTTTGAAACACAGACAAATCCACGAAACCTCTTAACCTCTTTCTAAAATACAACATGCTAAAAGACTGCAGCTCGACTGTTGCCCGACTGCGTGCAAGTGCTTAGCAGAGCATATGGCTGCGAAATACCGGCACGTCACACCGTGACACAAAATGCAGTGGTCCCTGGGAGTTAATGCTCCAAGACAGCAGTTTTAAGTTTGACATCTTACAGACAGAAAAATCCCTAGAGATCTCACACCTACACTTGCATGTTCACTTACAACTCATCTAACAACTACTGCAAGTGCTGTTCAGAAGGATGTCAAATTAGCGGAACAAAGATTCCCTGAGATAGATTGTGTTTAGTTTGGGAGGAAGAGAGTTAACTCTAAATTTAGCACAATGCATTGTCAATGCCCAATCAAAAGCCTTAAAATGAGACTCCAATATTCATCAAAAGATAAACAGGAATTTTAGGAACAAACAGAGGAACAAACAGACACTTCAATAGGAACAACCACTACTGTGGTTTCAGAATCATGTACAGAGGAAGCATATCTCCAGTCATTTGAAGGCAATTTTTAACTCTCCGCCAAGAAATGGTGCTATTTTCCTTAGAGCATAATCCCACAATCTTTTCAAAGCACGAGTTATTTTGGCTGACCTCTCCTCCTCAGAGATCTCCTGGAATAATTGCTTTCATGTTCTGACCGGTGCTGTCAACAACGAGATGTTATTTTTGCAAGGGATACGAATATAAACTGCAAGTGCATTTCAAATGAAAAACGTTTTTAAAGAGCCGTGGATACCATTACCCTTCTAAATCAATACATCAGACAGCACCAATAGATAATCACTGTGCAACAATACATGAATTCTGAGGTTAATAACTATGTATTTCTAAGTAACATGTTATGTAAAGTGTTTTTGTTAACAATGCGGCACCCTCTTAAGTAACATATAACGATTTCCAAATTTTACATGGCTTAGAAAGGTGCTTGCCATGTATGAATATGTATAATTACAGTACAATGCATTTATTTTTACATAGCTCCTTTCGCAACAAGGTTGCCCCAAAGCGCTTTACGTGGCTGTGTTGTGATACATAAGACATAATTAGAGAGAGAGATACAGAACGGAGAAAAGGAAGGAAAGAAACTTGAATAAAGAAAGTCAGAAGACAACAGAGGAGAGGAACCAAAAACTCCCAAGTGAGGAGAAAAAAACCTCTGGGGGGTCCAAGGTCAATTGGCTATCCCCCCCCCCGCCCCTCCCCCCCCCCCCCTCCCCCCCCCCCCCTGCGCCCCCACCACCCCAAATCACAGCCGCATCAGTAGGCACAT
>JAODKE010000053.1:7847377-7872338 GCA_026779605.1 Mormyrus hasselquistii
ACTCCCAAGTGAGGAGAAAAAAACCTCTGGGGGGTCCAAGGTCAATTGGCGAACCCCCCCCCCACCTTTCCCCCCGCCCCCCCGGGCATACTAACATTACTGAAAACAGTTAATTAGTGTGACAATAACTTTAACTTAAGTTTTATTATCATAGCAGGTATAAGAATGAACAAACTCTAAGGAGGAATACGTGACGATGTACTTATCAAATTTTTCTATTTGTTTTTCCTTATTTTAGTTCCTGGCCGTGTGTTTTTAGAGGAGCATGTTTCCCAGGGTAATTTATCAAGGGATGCACAGAGGAATCTAGATCTGTATATGGGATGTGACTAGTCCGGTGCTTGAAGGCTAAGATGAGTTAATAAAGAAGTTTGGGTAATGATGACTGGAGTTAATGCTCTTTGCTCTCCATAGCCAATATTGGGTTATGCTTTACATTAACTGCACAATGCATTTGTAGAACATTCAGTGCAACATCATAATGCATTTATAACACATTCGTAGAACATTCACAAGCAGTGTGTAAGTTTATCGTAATATCCTAACATACCTTAACATGAAATATACAATTAACAACAAGCATCAAACGATAAAAGCAAACACTCTCATCAGATAATGTTTGTTGTTAATGTATATTAAATCTGTTAAGGCATGTTAGGATGTATACTTACACGCTGCTTATGAATGTTCTATGAATGCACTATGTAGGTGCTATCGAATGTTCTACAAATGCATCATAAATGCATTATGAAGGTGCAGCCAATGTAATGTATTATCCAACAGCATCAGCTACATTAAGTAAGCCAATGTTTTAATACTACTAATGCTACTAATTTTCAACCTCTGGGTAAAGCACAGTTGCTAGGATTAAGAAGTATAGTCTTGGATTAGCTGGGACAATTAGTCTAAGTCAAATTCACCGTTCTGAATGGAACGAGCCAAGCCTTTGTTCCGCAACAACAAACAATACGGTACAGTAAAACATAACTAAGGCAGACATCTGTTTATACGAGCCTGTGTATCAGCAGGTACAAATATGCAGCAACGCAGGAATAATCAAGGTAAGGTTGGGAAGAGAGACTTCAAAACTGAAAAATGACCCCCTCTAAAGGCCTTTATTTATACAACGGAAAGCGATGCGGCCGAGAGAGTCCGTGACAGGATGTGGGGGGTGGGGGGGGGGGGGGTGACCTCAGTGTCACTGGCCAGTTGTTGTGATCATCACCTCCTGCTGGTCTCGTTGTAGCAGGTAAGCGAGCACATGGACTCAGAAGCAGCCCGTGCGGATCGAGGAAGCCGGGCAGGAGGGAGGTGGGCGTTGCGAGAGACAGAAGGGACGTTGCTATGGTGTTTAAGGGAATTAACGCTCGGTTCGTATTGCGGGCCCGAGGAAACAGGATGTTCCGGTTCCACTGCTTTCTGGCTAATGCCAGCGAACGGGCTCTGGGCGGCCCCCGCTCCGCTACACGAAACCCCGTCCGCCACGCGTGATGCGAGCCCTTTTCACTCGAGGTTGTGTTGATGACTGAGAAAGCTTTAGGGAACGAGAAGCCAAGCGCGGCGCTGTGCTGAAATGTGCAATTCAGCACTCAGCTTTCGTCGCATTCGGGGTTTTTCTGTACATGAATTGCATCATTTTCTATCTTCATCCCATCTGTTTCATATCAGTAACTGTATTTCATCTTTTCATCTATCCATCTATCCATCTCCCAGCCTCTTATCCCTGTGCGGGTCACAGGGGAGCTGAACCCAATCTCTGGCAGCAGAGGCGGGGATATACCACAGACATGAGGCCAATTCACTGCACCCGGTAATTCAGAGAGGTGGGATTCAAACCCACAAACATAGCGGTGGGAGGTGTTACTGCGCCACCATGCTGCACATTGCTGGATTTCATTGTAAGATTGTTAAGATTAGCATCATTCTCTGGGTGTTATATTAGACTTCTTGCATGTGACTATGGCCAGATCCACCTGAACTAAGACCTACCCAATACTGAACCACTGCAACACATCCCCAGCAATTGGTCAGTTAGTTACCCCAGCACTTACCTAGTCCTGTGCACTGCATTCAAAGACTGCAGCATACTGAGTGTTTCCCATGTTTCATCGATCTCTGTGTCTGACTGGTGATTTTGAGTTCCCGGACTCCTGCTTGGATTTGGCTACGTCGCCGATTGCCTCCTCATTATCGACTATCGACCGTCCACTTGTAGCTGCGTCTTTGCCTTTGGATTTACCCTTCGGCTTGTTTCACTCCTCCGCCTCTCTGCTTTCAGTCATGCCTGTTTGCAACGACGATTTGAGCCTCCAGACTAGACATCAATTCACCCTGCGAATGGATCCCATCAGTCTGTTCATTACAGCATTTACCAAAATAATATACCTGCCGATATTTAAGTTTAACAAATGCGGGAGTGGGGAGGGGGGTTAGACAAGCAAACAAACAAAAATAAATAAAAACAAACAAACAAACAAATACATAGGCAGGAAAAACATATAAACAAGGATAGATCACTAAACAGTTTTAGATAGATAGATAGATAGATAGACAGATAGATAGATAGATAGATAGATAGATAGATAGATAGATAGATAGATAGATAGATAGATAGCTTTATTTGTGTATCTCTTTCGATGTCTGTTTTGGCATAAAGTGAATTAGCTCATTCATTCAGCCAGCTAAGTTGGCTGCCTAATTTAATGAGCTTTCCACTGGCCTGCCGGCCTGCGCAGACAGCAGATGCAACCACCCCTTGAATTAGGTTGTGGGTTGTCATTTCATGGTGATATATCAGTTTGAAATTGTATGTATGGATTGTGTGACTAGATTGTGTTTCATAGATGATCTTGACGACAATGGTGATGCGTGTATGTCGATTATTCATAATGTTGAGCGTCATGCAAATTTCAGGAGGTTTCCGGGAGATGGCTTGAAAATACAGGAGAAACCTAGGAAAATTGGGAGAGCTGTCAGGTATACTGAATGAGTAATCGATATAACCAAGAAAGAGCAAGAACTGAACTGAAGGCGATTCGCAGCTCACAGACATACATGGAGATGCTTACAGATGCATATTCAGTTGATGTCATGAAGCGGCCCGAGTTCTACTATCCTCCTAATAGTAAGTAGAGTGCTTATATCCTGCTGGAGGTAGCTGAGGTCTCCTCCAAATTCGAAAAGTGTAGAGAATTTCAAGCTTAATTTGCTTTTGTGCCGCGAGGTTTGACTTTGAGCAAGATTAGTTTTAACATCCCTATATAGGTAAAAGATGAGGCTGTCTCTTATTTCTCGGTGACCTCTGCTTTGCTGACAGCCTGTGGGCACAGTGGTATTTGCGTAGATGGGGACTCCAAGGCTGGCTTTTCTGCTGCTGTTGGGTCAGGTCATTCCCAAAGAGAGATGATGCGGGTCGAGGCCACTGCTGATATCGCAACTGGCTTATATTGACCCGGGTCCAACCCGGCACTGTGTTCCTGCTCACCTACACCCACTGGCTACTGGTGTCACTGCTAGGGACAAATTAGCCCCCTTTCAACCGCTGCAAACAGAACTTTTATGTAATATCTGAACATCACTAAAATACGCAGAGAAACGTTAATCACTGATCAACATTAGCGAGGTGTGTTATATTAAAACGTAGGAAAGTAATTATGACGGTACAAAAATCTAAATACACATAACATAATGCAGCTTGAAAATATACGCAGTGTATGAATAAAGCACAATGAACTTATAAATCCTGGTTCATAATGGGTTTAGAAAAGGAAACAATACAAATGTATTGGACAGACCTTTGACATAGCTACATATTGCCCTTAAACAAACATATTACATATTTAAAGTGTCTACATTACTTTTTATTGGACAGTCATTGTCCTCAATGTACCTCCGTGGAATGATCTCTTGCCCTGGCTGCATTCTGGCTTGGAAACTCTATCAACAAGCCAAAGCGGTCTATAAATCAAGCCAGGGAGAATTTGGTTAACAATGTTGTCAATGATTGAAAGGTTTCAACTGGCGATGTACGATGGCTCCAATTGATCTTTTAAATGCAAGCAGCGCTTCCCTTTTCCCGCCCATCTGCCGGCCAATTATCTCATTGGCCAAAAATATTCTCCCACCCACCTGCTCTCCATCTTCAGTTTACTTCCCAGTGACACAGACGGTGCCCTAAGAGTTCAAACCATAATGCATAAAAGCATAGATTAAGTATGTATCAATAGGAGGGAGCCGCTACGTCAATAGTAATGCGGCTCTCACCCGTTGCATAGTAGCAAACACAGAGGCACAGGGACCATAACCCAGACAAAGGTAGGTGGAAAGATCAATGCAGGGATCACGAGGTTCAAGTGTGCAGCACGCAAGAAAAGAAAGACAAATGTAATCAGGTTGTTGTGGACTTAATTGTTAGCCTTTCGGGAAGAGGGGAACACTGAAAGGTCGTTCACCAGAGGTGCACAGATTGGAGGCCATTTTCTGTAAAGAAATATCTCAGAACAATCCTTTCGTCTCAGCTTTTTTTTTCTTCTTTTTTTTCTAAATGTGCTATAATGCATGCATGTATAATTCTACCTGCAATGTTAGCATCGCATATTGATTAAGGCATGCATGCAAATGTGGTGCACCCACACAATTGCCCCAACAAAAATAAGATTTACTCTGCAGAACAGAAAGATTGTACGCTTGCTCTTGCCAGTCACTCCATACGCACCGAGGGTTAACCCCTTGCTATACGTCCCGAGCGATAGTGAGTGTTACTGCGAGGCTCATCACCGCTACGCACATCATGGAGACAACAGGCAGCCCAAAATACACTCACTACTGATACTTTATGAAGTAAAATCAGGGTTAAAATGCATTTGTACCATGCTGACATGTGACTTTGCTTACACAGAATATTATGTTTCCTAGCAACCAAAAGGAACACTAGTTGTCGATGGTGTTTTTTAACCAAAATGTTAGGAAATATAAGAATGGGTTGGAAACAGGTATTCAATTTTATTCTTTATAGTTGCACATAAAAGTCAGCCCATTTAAGTGGTAAAGTGTTATGTTTAAATTAGGAAAACAAATTTCATCGGCCATGAACAGGCATTCCAACATAAATAGAATTTAATTGTTTTCGATTCTTGTATTAGCAGCTCTTAGTAATAAGTATGTAGTGTTAAGTTTAGTTCGGGGCCGTGGTAGCCAGTTTTCTTGGGCGACGTAAAATCGGCAGGTTCCTTTCTGTGAAAGAACCAGCACCAGCTGCATTGCATCTCATGCCACATGCGAGTGGGAAATCGCCAAGCTGTAAAATATTGATTATGGGACCGACGTGGCTAAAAGGCTCTGAGGCTGAGGAGAGCGGGCTCCTGACTGAACCGCTGCTCCTTTGTGGACGGAATGGAATTCACCAAATAGCCAGTGGATTAACCACCATTTTGTGAGTATTGTACACAGACAGCAGTTATGGGAAAACACATAACTCAATAACAAATGATAAAGTGAGGTAGCTTTTCAGGCCTATATTACTGCACATTGAACTTACCAGTCCGGTTTTTACTTGCAGTGTCTATGGGGTTTAAATAAGTCCATTCAGAGGTCAGAGCAGAGTTGGAAACTTGTATTTTCTGTTAGTTCTAATCAGAGATCGCAAAGATACCCGTAGCTTTTTAGTGAGAATACAATATGCATTGAACTGGCACCTCAGTAGCATTGACGTCTGCTATTGGCATTTCATCCTTAGGTTAGCGAAAGAGGTAATTAAGCAGAATGTCTATGTTAAAGAAAATGTTAAGCAGAATAAATAACATTATAGAATAGTTAAAATGCTAAAGCATTAGATCTTAATAATATAAATAATCTCCCACTGTTCATTTTTCTTATTTATTTTTAATGGTCAAAAAATCCAGTGGCATCACTTACCACGCTCATTAATGCCTACTCGTTCAAAATGTTAAGCTATACTGGGAGGTTAGACGTTATACATAAATCAGGAGATAAATCGTACTACTATATATAACTATATTTCAAAAATAATTTTCTGCAGGGAGAGAGTAAATTAATACATTATGCAAGTGGTAGAAATATTAAATCTTTACATTCAGCCACAAAAATACAACAGTAATTTTGTTATAAATATTTTTAGCTACGCAAATACAAGTTTATGTCAGAAGTGTAAGAATGTAAGAAAGAGATAAACAGCTGAAACTGCCAGGCTGATGTGTGACTAAAGGTTTGACGTGCCACTGTACAAAGTCTCTTTTTATTTCTCTTTTTCGGGGCCAAGGGTGAAAGGCAGATGTCCATTTTGTGGGCAAATGAGACAAGGGGAGCCCTCTGGAGGACAAAGGGTGAACTGACCACTTAGGAGAACACAGGCTTTACCTATCAAGTCTTATTTAAACAACACATGCTTTTTTTTTTTTTTTTTTAGGTGTTTACATGTGCGGTAAACTGTCAGACAGCTGGGGCTTTGCAGAACCTGAATGGTGATTAAATGTTATTTGGTGTCACAGAATGTAACAGCGTACAATAGAATAAGAACCACAGAAATCTGCTCCTTCTAGGTTTTCTAGGACATTCTTTCTGATGGAAAGTGACACCATTTTCTTGTTGAGTGGCATGACTTTAGAATAGAGTCACGCTGTTTTTTTCTTTTTTTCCCTGATCCTTGCTGTGTGATGTTTCATCTTAATGGTAAAAGAGCACAGGAGCCCCTGACTGTAGCTGAGAGACATTAGCTGAGAAATCCTCAGATATTCATCCATTTCTACGCTCGTCACGGAGCTCGTTCGACGGCGGGAGGGAGAGGCCAGTCACGCAGTCGCCGGGACAGACGACACCCTGCAGATCATTTCCCTGCAGACACCAGAACTGTAAAACAGTCCCTGATGAGACTCCTCGAAAGAACAAGGCTGCTTCTCCCGTACTAGATGTTTATCAGCATGCCACTGATGACAGGCAAATGAACAGTAGGACCTCATACTTAATCATGTTAGTAACACTTTTCTTGAAGCTGCCATCTGTTAGGCATTATAAATACCTTCATAATGCATTATAATGATCAACATAAGAATTATTAAGACCTTACCGCATCTTCTATTAACAGTCTTTAGGCATTATAGTGTGGAGTATAATCTCCAAAGAAATCCTAATCTGTATTGCACTATAGATCATAATACACTATAATGGCAAGTATAAAAATTAAAGGTTGCTTTGTATTGCATTATGAAGTTATCTGTAGTGCATTATAAATGAGAGCTTCATAAAGCAATTATAATGCATAATAAACAGGAGTATACTATATTCATTTTTATTAATATTTATAGCCATGTTTATAATGCTTTATGAATGTGTTTTCAATGTATTCTAGACATGGCATTCATAGAAAGTGTTACCTGTCATGTTCTGCCCAGCATGTCCACCTGATTCTCCTGTCTCCTACGTACCGTGGCCCTTACAAGCTATGCCTGTTACTTGTTTGTCTTACCACGAGTTCCTAACCCTTATGTTAGTCACTCCCAGCTGCCTCTCATGAACTCCCTTGTTAGTCTCATATATTCGTGCTTCCCAGTCCTGTGCTCTCCAGTCCACTCATTTACGTTGTTCCATTGTGTTGCCTGTGGCCTTTCTTGTTCCACTCCTCTTGTTTTGAATAAAACCCCTCTTGTCTTGCCACAACACTTGCTCCTGGTCTTTCACCCCTCATGTCATGACAGAATGACTGGACTCAGGAAGAAACTTTGTGACTATGACACCAGCCCCAGCTTCCAGGCTTCCCTACACCCTGCAAACTGGATTCCCCATGTTCCTCAGATCGGAGGATCAGCAAGGTCTTGAGAGCCATGGAATCCGCCAGAGCCACCCTGCCTGCAAACAGCCAACTTCTTCATCCTCCTGGACCAACACCTAACGTGGAGGTGCAACCCCACGGTGTAGAAGGTGCTTGAGGCAAATGGCACTCTTCCTGCAGGCAGGGGTGGTATTAGCAAGGCTCTCCCTGGACGCAGACCCTCAGGAGGCACAGGAGCTATGGTGTCATATACAGGAAATGGAGCGACTCCTCCCACAGCTTGCTGCAGATTCACCTACTGGCTCACCCCAGCTTGCCACAGATCCTTCCACCACTTCCTTGCAGCTCGCTGTTATTCCATCAGCTAGTTCAAGTCACAAGAGGTGGTGGATATCGCCCTGCCTGACCCATTGCTTCCAGAGTCGTGCCCAGGAGAGGTTACCACCATGCCTTTAGCACCCAGCCCAGGGGAGAATGTTGCTGTGCCTCCAGTGTTTGGCCCTGAAGAGGTCACCATACCTTCAGCTTAGGTGGGCTGGCTGCCACACCTCCATAACCTGGCCCAGTGGGGGGCGCCGCTCTCCCCCTTTCCTAAGGTCTGGCCCAAGATGGGCCGTACTCGTCCCCCATATCGACTGGGAGAAGAGACTGATTGATGCCTGGGGCCCTTCTTGTATCCTATAGTGGCCGCAATTTGACTTGTCGGCTGGGAGTTCCCCCACTCCAGAAGAGATACCCAACCTGTCCAATGTGCCTGCAGAATAGCAGAACTATGGAAGAAGTGTTCAATAAGTCCTGTGCTTCTTCTCTTCTGCCGCATAGTCTTTTCCACTGTTCAGGTACAAGCCCCCGAGGGCGTGAGAGGTCCGCAATGGAGGAATACATAGGGGAGACCCTAGTCGTCGGTATCATCTTAGGGATCTACATCAGTGTTTCCCAACCTAGTCAAGAACCATTATCCCCTATCTTTGTTCTCATTGCTCGACTAATTACAGGGAGCTACAATCTTCACCAAGCTGCATCTTCGAAACGAAGATGAAAACCATTTGGTCCGGATGAAGATCGCCTTCAACACACCCGCATGACACTTTGAGTATTTTGTGATGCCCTTCGGCCCTACAAACGCTGCTGCAGTATTCCAGAACTTGGTTACCAATGTTCTATGTGACCTGCTCAATAGATTCATATTTGTTTACAGCAATGACATCTTGATTTTTAACGAAAAGAACAGGACCACGTGCAACATGCTGACAAAGTACTCCAGAGGCTCTTTCTAAATAAACTGTATATTAAGGCAGCCAGTACTGACTAGCCAGTACTCAGATCATGGAAAGACCTACAACATTTCTTGAGGTTTACAAACTTTCACCGGTGTTTTATGTAGGGGAACAGCGTGGTTGGTGGACTAACTGCTCTCATGTCTTCTGTGGTCACCTTTCAAAGGAACCTGGATGCTCAAGATTCACTTCACTACTGCTCCCATTTTGCAACTACCTGACCCCTCAAAAGAGTTCATTGTCGAAGTTGGGATGGGGGTGGGAACCGTCCTGTCCCAACGCTCAATGACAGATCCACCAGTGTGCCTTCTTTTCCCTAAAAACTAAGTCTGGCAGAGAAGAACTACGACATTACAGACTGGGATTTGTTGGTGGTTAAGCTGCCTTTAGAAGAATGGTGTCATTAGCTGTAGGGCACAAAGGAGCCATTTCTGGTGGTCTGATCATAAGAACCTTGAATACCTATGGTCCGCTAAACACTTGAATGTTTGACAAGCTAGATGGTTGCTATTTCTTGCTCAGTTTTTTTTTTTGCCAGACTTAGTTTCTTTCAGATCCAGGACTAAGAGTCACAAATGTCTCAGTTCGAAGAGGAGGAGAGTAGGGAGGACCGGAGCCCCGTTTGGGACCACCCACTGCTTTTTCGCCGTCTGGGGGTGGGGGAGGGTACTGTACTGTCAAGGACCACCCCAGAAGTATCCCACTTCCCACTTGCACCCACTACAGCCATGCCGCCTGGGGGATCCCCGTCATTCGGATACGCATGACCGAGAGAACCTGGCATCTTCATGATTGCCCAGGTGGCTCCACTTTAATTGTGGGCAACGAATATAGGCAACAAATCAGTTGCCTATATGGGGAGCTCAGGCTCCCCTGCTTGTTGTTACCTGAATTTAAGCATTCTGAGTCTGCTACTCTGTGCTCCGACCTCTGCTTTGTTCCTTAGACCCCAAGACCTGCCTAGCCTGTCAGAGCCTGATGCTGATCTCATGACCGTTCCCAGGATTCTGATTGTCGCCTCCACCCATCTAGGACTGGCGCCAGTTGCCCTTCCCTTACAATGGCTTCCACTGTCATAGTTTTACAACATTTATATTGGAAAAACCCTCCTGCTTTACGAATTCTCAACAAATGAGCAATAATTTAGAACAAATCAGCTCGTAAATCCAAGAACTACCTGTAAATACATATTATAACATCTAACAAGCAGCATAAAAAAGCAACGTCCTCACTCACACAGGTGGCTCATGCATATCACAGTACTAGATTATGCTTTATTATTTGTAGCTTGGGTCTGAGCAAATGATTCTCCTTTCACTGGCTATAACTGGGCCATTGTGAAACATAGTAATGAAATTTGGATGCTAGAGGTGAATTACATTCTTACTGATGAAAAATTAGGAAACAGCCCTCCTGGTTTGTTCCACAGTTCTGAGTATATCTCTTGGTTAGCAGGTAGATAAGATCTGAAAATGACTCTTGGACTCGGTAACCCACTTGTCCCCTCCTTCTTATGAGAACCTTTGTATTTCAATTCTATATTTAGTGGAGTGCCCTGTGATGGATTGGCACCCCATCCTGGGTTATCCCCTGCTTTGCACCCCTAAGGATAAAGTCTCGAACCCCCTGCGACCCTGAATAAGATAAGCGGTTACAGAAAATGGATGGATGAATGGAATGATGGATAGATGGATGGATTGATTTAGTGCCGTGGCACAGTGTGTCTTTTGGTAGCATCATTGATAGTGTGTGTGTGTGTATCTGTGTGTTTATCAGTCTGAACTTGTTACTTTTTAGCATTTGGGAACTTTTCTGGTCCCCACAATATAAATCTATAAAATAATAATAAAAGTCTGTGAATGCAATCAAAAAACTAAAAAATGCAAAAAAGAATGTATTATTTTGGTCACTTATGGTTAAGGTTATGGCTGGGTAAGGATTAAGGTTATGCCCAAAGAAAGGAATGAAAGGATCTCACAAAGAAATGAATACAGACACATGTGTGCGGCCTGCCATGGACTCATGTGTGCGGCCTGCCATGGACCCATGTGTGCGGCCTGCCATGGACTGGCCTTGTGTCTGGGACCGGCTGCAGCCTCCCATATGACCCTGTACTGCTGAAGGTGGGTTTATTTGCCTTTTCAACAACGTGTGCCACGATCAGGGCTGTTACAAAGCCCCTTTTAGGGTCTGCTAGCTGTAATTTAGAGACACATGGTGAACATTCACTTACTGGCTTCGATAAAGGATGGTAAGTGACGCGCTGAGTGTGAGGATGCATGGAGAGTGGGCTGCTAGCACAGATGGCTAATAGACTGGCACACACAGCCAGAAAAGGGATATGGCTAAAGATGGTCTCCAATGTTCAAGAAGAGTCTGGCACAGGCATTAATTAAGGGCCGATTTGTATAGAAGCAGCCTCCTCAATCTCTGTCAGGGGGAGACCATTTCTGGAGTAGACTGTGGGCCCATGGATTTTTAATGACCTCATTGACGTTGGAGCCACACTGCCCCGGTAAATGAAGCATACTGACGGCCAGATATCCATTTCCTGTCCATTTTCTCACTCTAGAATCACTGAAGGTGGATGTTTTTTTTTTAATCTAGAACAGAGATGGGGATGGTTATCTATGGAGAGCCGGCGTAGGTACGGGTTTTCGGGATGACCTTTCAATCGGCCAATAATAAAGCAGGGATTCTCAACTCCAGTCCCGGGGACCCACTGTCATTGGCTGATTGAGAGGTCATCCCGAAAGCCTGGCCAGTTACGAGTATCCTTATCAGTGGTGGAAAAGTTCAAGGTGGTAAAGGGCAGGGCTGTGATGATGTACAGAGTGGGCTGTAATAAAAAGGCCAGAGGGGCAAGTGTCACTATCAGATCAGGACGCTGACATATCTGTCGAACCGGCAGAGAGCATGCTGAAATTTAAAGGACAGCATCAGAGACTTGTGCACGGGGAGACCGGGGCTCAGATCCACTGACTTCCAGCAGACCCAAAGCAGAAGAGTGACAAGATCCAAGCCGAAGTCTGAGGCCTGGAGGAGGAAGGGGCGAAAAAGGAAGATCACCTGGCCTGAACATCGGGACAGGAGCCCTTTTCTATCTCTTTCCTGCTTTGACTGATGTACGATATCCCTCCAACACCAACAGACCTGCGCAGATGGGGACTGAGGGAGGAGTAACTATGCAAGTTATGTGGAAGGAGAGGAGTGTTGGAGCACATACTGATGTGTACAAGACTGCACTTACCCAGGAAAGATACAGACAGCATCACAACAGGGTTCTCAGAGCACTGGATGACATCCTGGAACAGAAGAGATAGATAAAGCATCAGACCCATATGACATCAAATTCAGATGGCACAGTCATGGGAGAGAAGGATGCACCAGGGAAGGAAGTTTATTTTTCCTCTGATCGTCCAGATAACCCTGAGGCCCACTGTAGTCATGTGATCTAAGAGGGTTATCCTGATTGGACTGACAGTCTCATGGGAAGATGGCTGCCAAGAAGCCTCAGACAGGAAAGCCACTAAGTACCAAGACCTGGCCCAACAATGCAGAGACAAATGGTGGCAGGACTGGCTATTCCCAGTTGAAGCTGGCTGTAAGAATTTCCCGGCACAGTCTGTGCAGAGAACGTTCACAGCTCTGGGACCAGTGGGAAGAGAAAGGAAGACAGCTGCAAGCAGGATGGGGGAGGCAGTGGAGGGAGTCTCTTGTTGGCACTGGAATAGGTGTGAAGAGTCGAGCTGGAAGCCAGGAGAAAATGGGCAGTGACCGACCACCACTGCCGTCCTGCCAATCGGAGGGCGTCAAGGGGCAGGGTCGAACTTTCAGATGAAACTTGGAAGCCATCTGATGACACCTTCTGCTGGCCGACAGCTACAGTCGCAAGAAAGTGACGAAGGTATGTAATGGCACGTCAAGGTCTTAGGGGGCCATGGCCAACACCCAATGAAAATAACTTTCATTTTGACATAATAAAACACAAACAAATAATAATAATAATAATAACGATAATAATAATGACACTTTATCCCTTTCACTATCTCGCTCTCCATGACGTCCATGGGAGTTTCAGTTACTCAAACATGTTCTGAGGGCAGAAGGAAAATGATTGGTTCAGAGAGATAACCAATCAAATTGTAGAGGAGGTGGGTTAAAGCAACTACAGGACGTGGGACCAACCTATCAGATGCCTTACTCCTGCTTCCTCTAGTTACTCGTACCCGCCTCCTGTACAATCTGATTGGTTATCTCTCTGAACCAATCATTTTTCATTCTGCCCTCAGAGCGTTTGAGTAAGTAAAACTCCCGTGAGCCTCCATGACACACAGACACACAGGTAGGAGAAATAGGCTTGGCAGCAAAAGACAGCCACCTGCAGCATCGCCCATGGAGCTGGGGATTTTAGTAGTCTTCAGCTTGTTTACACGCTACAAGAGAGTGACAGAATTCCTGAAATTCAGTCATGGCTATTGGTTTTGGTGCCACCCCAAGATTTTCAATGGCCCCATCTGGCCACCACAATGAAAAATTTCTGGGGTGTGTCAATGAAGATACAAGCATCTATATGCATCTAATAATTAATATGCCATATAGGTAACAAAGAAAAAACACATTTGGATGAACACCATGCAAGATTTTGTACCTCGTAATCTTAAATTCAGAATTTTTGTACTCATTCTCAGTCATTTCTAAAATCCTACCACTGAGATAAACAACTAGTCTCCTCCCTCCCCTGATGATTATATTGGACTGTGAGAAATCCTCAGACAGATGGGAAAAGTACAGATCCATTGCCTGAAATTAATAGGGTCAAATTCATCACAAAGCAATCAGAGTTTCCATGGTAACATCACTCACCCCAGTTTCAGGGCGTGATCCAAGCTATTGAGCCACATGGCTCTCTCTCCCTGAGGTTAGCCATTGGGTAGCATTGGGAATCGCTACACTGAGATTCAGGGACACACAGCGCATGGTTGGCATGTTGACATCATAAACGATGAGCTATTCCCTGAATGTTCTGCCATAAGTAGTTCACTCTCGAGGAAGTGCAAACGTAGCTTTTGTTGACCCAGCACCAGCGCAGAGGTTCTCATCATTTGACAACCAGGGTACCCTGCCACTGAGACCTGCAGTCAACAATACCGGACCGAGGTTTCGCATTGTGAAAATTCAGCACTGTGTTTATGCATGAGACCGGAACTGCAACATAAACATTGATTTTCAGACTCAGTTTGCAGACTAGAAATCAATAAATGTGCCACAGAAACATTATTTTAATGAAATACTATACCAGCAGCCTCTATTGTACTGATGGAGAAAATTAACACTAAGTTATATATTCTAAATGAATTTTCACAACATATATTGTAGTTTTTTTAAAAAAGCAGTCATCCTGTAAGATGAACGGTCAACAGCAGTCATCCTGCTTTTCAGAAACAACAAGAGAATCAGTCTCCTTCCATTATTCCATCCTCTCAATTATGCACAGAGTAGCTAAAAACACAGCCTGGCCAGTCTTACCATTACATCTGAAGTCCCAGGGCAACTGTGCGTGGTGAGTACAAAAAAAACTCTTTAATTCTAAGGGAAGTTTCTTTTGTTATGTTGTGTGGGTAAAGAATCATGCATATTTATCATGCAATTTGCAGTGATCAGAACATCTACCATACATACATACAAGGCATTTGCCACACGATCACACCGTATCTGACAAAAGTTGAACTTTGCAGAATTTTGCAGTAGCGCCTATATATATATAGCTATTACTTACTACCAGATCCACGTATACATTTGTTACAAAATTGCATGCATGTGTATGAAAAAGGTTATCTGTGTAAAATGAATTCAAGTTTAGCACCCTCTGGAACAATTCACGCACCCAGATCTGACACAGACCAATGGGATCCTCCGGTCTCCAAGGCTATGTGCTCATTAGTTCTGGGTTATGGCAGGTCCCCCCAGACCAGCAGGTACACAGTTTAGTGCCTCGCAATTTTGTGGCCGATCCCATTTTCTCTCTTACTTACTCCCTCAACCTGCAGAAATGGAGCCACGCACATTTATGGAGGCTGGATTTTTCCTCAAAGGGGCAACAACAACACCCCAGACTGTAAGCTTGATAGAATTTTTTTTTTCTGATTGATGCTGGAAGACCTTGACAGAAATCTACTCATAGTGGGAAAAAAACTGCCCTGGTGACACAGTGATTCCAGAATCGCTCCGAAACAATTCGTGATTATGAGCATGAATTTAGTTTTTGATAGCTAATACTTTGTGGGCAAGACTAATTTGGCTAAGCAATAGATATGTGTATATACTTGGACACCGAGGGTCGTTTACGGAGGCTAGTGTTAATACACGCGACAATCGATGGCTAGATGGTACAATAAATATTGACGAAAGAGCCAACAAATCAAGAGATCACTGTAGGTAACTGAACATTTCCATTCTTATATGAATTGGCTGACACTTGATAATTGTACACGGAGATAGCACAATGGTCTAACCTCCACATTCATAGTTTGCTATATATGAGTTCTGTTATGATAGTAATGGTAATTTTTAAATGCATTATCCATAGCAATGACTACACTATGCCTTTTCAAACAATATCTATTAAGGAAACAACCGTTTATAAATATGCCCTGTCTAAAATGTTGTGTTAAAATATTGATGGCAATGTGACTGATTGCAATATATTTATATTGCCGTTATCAGTGTCTATTTTCCACTCTACGCGTGATGGCAACTCACCAGGAAAAGGGTTAGGAAATGATGATGATGATGAAGAGGATGAGTATGAAGGCATATCATTTCCCCCCCCACATCTGTCTATGATGTTTATAAACAAGCTCAGATATCATATGAAGCATCTTTCATCAGTGGGTCTATATTTTTTTTTTTTTTTTTTTTTTTTTTTTTTTTAAATAGAACGATTTTAACAAATAGTCGCAATGTGCATATGCAGCTTGCCACAAGGGGGCGTAACGCCCGGGAGAAGCTTTTCCCACAATCAGTCACCGAAAGGCCCGTAGTGCAGCAGCACAGAGACCAGCAAGGATGACGCTTTACTGGGAATGTCTAAGGCATGAGTTGTGTGTATGTTTTCTGTAAAGGGCGTGTGAGGCCGAATGCACCAATACCCTCAGTGTGTACGTTCTAGCGAACCCTTGCTGGAACTCTGCTCTGTGTGCTGTATGCCGGCACCTCCTTCCCATTAACTATTAATGCAAAGTCCATTACAGCTGCACTGGTCAGGTCCTCTGGCTTTAAACTATGTACCTCGTGAGCCTTGATTGGTGACAGGAGGGTAACAAGGAATGCTGGCTTGACTTCATAAAGTCGTACAAATGATCCGACTGACAGGTTCCGTTACTGACTTGTGCACAGCACTGATATTCTTGATGGTTATTACTACAACAACAACAACAACAACAGTAACAGTTGGGTAACACTTTACTTACATGTGTTTTAGTAATTTATAAACACATTCATAGTGCATTATAATGCATTCATAAAGTAGTATAAAGATAGTTATAAATATTTATAAAAAAGACATAACACATTAAATCCATGTTTATTATGCATTATGACTGCCTTATAAGATACCTTCATAATGCAGAACAAAGCATCATTAATGCTTATACTGACCACTATAATGCATTCTAAATGTATCTATAGTGCATTATAAATGAGAGCTTCTTAAAGCATTCATAATGCATAATACAGCAACAATATTGATAATAATGAATGATATTAACGCCAGTATTCAGATACAGTTCTCAGCCATGCTATATGACTCCTCAAATTACGTATGGTGCTCACTGGACTCAAGGAGTGAAGCTGAAAGTCACTTGAAACATAAAACTACTGCTGTGCTCTGCTCCCACTGCAGCAACGGTCAGACTCAGAGTAGAATTAGCGACATGAGACAAATAGCTAGGCAGCGCTCCACAGCGGGGTCCTGCCTCCGTCCGGGACACGGCTTTCACCGGTGCAGGCTACGCTGCCGTTGTCGCCGTTATTGTCGTTCATCGGGGGCCAGCTGGCCTGACGTCACAAGCTTGGTGTACCAGCCAGCAGCTCAGACTGTGCCCAGCCAGTGAAGGAGACGCACCGGTAATGGGCAGAATCATAAATCTCGCTAAGGCGGAACCCACCATGGCAGCGAGACCATTCGTCTGAACATTTTCCAACAAACTTTATTGCCTTTGATTGGAAAGAAATCAGATTCAGCTGCCTAAACGACCGGTAATGGTGTCCCACCAGGACCACCCACACTCAGTACCATTTTTATAAGTGTAATTTAGGACTCAGACTTGCATTTCTGTCAAATAATAACACAAGTAAATAGCAACTCAAATAAAGAAACCCCTTGTGTATCATTGAATTCCTAAGCATTATCGTAATGAATCTTGCAGAGGAATGTATTCAGAGTAATTAATGATCATTTATTCACATGTAACCAAAACTGAATCCAAACTCTCAAGTCGTTAAAACAGGCAGTGAAAAGTAATACTGGGGCAGAAAAAAGCAAAATCATAATCCAGAAGAAACTGAAAAATAAATTGTTGTATTGTGGATGGACAGGCAGCTAACAGGGATTCCTCAGATGAAACTCACAGTTCCTCACACTGAGCTATAGAATGGGAGCAGTATCATTGTTTTACACAGAAAATGATTTACAGTTGAGTTCAACAGACAGGTGATGAAGATTGGGGACGGGCAGCAGGTCGATCCAATGGTCTGTGCTGAACCCCAGATCCGTGGGCTGATAAGTTCGTCGACACGGAAGTGCTCCCCTCTCTATGGGTGGCACCTGACATACTGGACCTCTGCTGAGATGGACAGCCATGTTGGCGTCAGGCAGGTGAAAGTGGTCCCAGTAAAAATCTGCTATATGAAACTGGTCCATGACACTGGAACCCACTGTGGTTCTTTAGTACCAAACCCCTCCCCCCCAGTCCACCAGGTACTGGAACTTTCTGTGACAGCATTGGGAGCCCAGGTGGGCACAGAGTGATCAGGCCAATTCGCCACTGACGTCCAATGGAAGAGGTTTGCTGGGGGTCATTGATAGATGCAATCCTTGCCAATTTTTTTTTCTTGTCTTTTTGCCAAGATCTTGTGCCATTATTTCTTCTCCTTCTCCTATGACTGGGCAAATGAAGCCTCGAGGCTTTTGCCAAAATGTTCTAGAACGTGTATCGAAGCTCCGAACCTTTTTAAACCTAGTGTGGCACCTAGTGGTCCTCAAAAAATATAGCAACCATTTATAAAATACACAATATTGTATCCTTATTCAAATCAACATGTCACCTTGGCAATTTACAAATATTCATATTAATTTATGCACATTTATTGCCATTGTATTACATGAGGTCAGTGAATGAACAATATTATAAATCATTTGTGATGTCATGAATATTAGGTTCATTTAATGAAATTGTGCTCTACATATGGATTGTGCAGGTGTGATATGAACTGATGGATTGGGGGAATGCAATTGCGTTGAACTGTTTTCTAGACTTTTATTCAAGGATAAAATGTGTTCAACTGTGCCAGGTTGCAGGTGGCTCGTTCGGCTGCTTAGAGCCTCCCCAGCCACGGAGGACCTCCTGTCACATGGGACAGAGGAGGGAGGCAGGAAGCTGGTGTGCCTGTGTAGTGAGCTGCCAGCATTAATATGCTGGGAAGCAAACCTTGTGGTTCACCTATTAAATGAGTGAATCCCTGTGCTGGGAATATGGTCTTCCTTCAGATGCTTACACTCAAAGTTATTTATGCAGAACTATACTGTGGCAGAGAAGGCAATAACAATATCCATCCATCCATTTTCTGCAACTGTTGGTACTGTTCAGGGTGGCAGGGTTCTGGAGCCTGTGGGTACAAGGTAGGGAACAACCCAGGATGGGGCGCCAACCCATCGCAGGGCAAACTGACACATCAGTCACTCACACATGCACACCTACGGGCAATTTGGTAACTCCAATTAGCCTCGGCATGTCTTTGGACTGTCGGGGGAAACCGGAGAACCTGGAGGAAACGCCAGGGAGAAACAATGCATGATTATGATTATGAGGGGAAACGACACGGGGTCTGTTTGTACCTTAAAATGAAGCAGATCCGTAGATCCGAGGCTGTGGAGACACAGAAATCCAGTCTTTTTAAATCAGATTTGAGTAACTTTCATATGTGGTCCTAGACTGGTTATGCATCTGAGTCGTGGTCATGCGACGTGAAGGATCAGATCAGGATTCACTTGGTTCTTGCCAACACGTGCTGAGCGCTGTCGTCATCAGCCAGCACCGGGAGTGTGGCGAAATGACAATGGAGGAGAGCTACAGCTGTGACAGCAGTCAGTGGAAGGATGGGACAGTTGGCGACTTACTAAGTACTTGGGGAGATTAATGAGTTCAGGTCAAACTAGAAGGAATCTACTGAAATCGAGTAGCGTTTGAATCAGTTGCCAAAGAAATGGCAAAGCGTAGCCACAAACTAATGTGGCTACAATGCCGAAGAAAAATAAAGAATCTTAAGTCTTAAGTTCGAGAAGGCGAGGGGTCGAGTCAGCGTAGCAGTCATGGTCATGGTTCTGCAAAACTGAATCAGTGTGTACACAGGGAGAACATGCAAACTCCACACTCATGGAGCCATGAACCCTGGTCACAGAGGTAAGAGGGAACAGTGCCAGCCACTGCCGCCCAACGCCGCAGCTTAGCCTTCGTTATCATATCATCGTCGTCATTCCCTAAAGGCGCTGGTTGCTGTTGCGAGTAGCAGAAAAGAGGACAAAAGGGGACAAATACCACGCAACAGTGAGGTGGACGAGGACTGTGAAAGCAGACTGTCCACCCGAAACCTGGACTTATGCTCAACTTCTGTATACACCATAACGTTTTCATTGAGATATTCCTCACTTACTGCAATGCAATCTTATCTCCATAGCTATATTAAGGCTATATGTGGTACGAAACAGATCTTGGGCTAAATTTGGACCGGCTCTGAATCACCCTGTATCACCATTTTGTACTCCTGCATCCTGCAAACAAACTGTTTACCACCTACCTTCAGCTACTTGTCTTGTTTGCATTTGAGTCCAACCCACGCCAATCCTTGCCAGCAGGGGGAGTAAGATTTTGGCGATAGTCCAAAATGCCTTTTGTAGTTTCGCATGAGTTGTCTCCCAGACTCGATTGCTCCACTGGAACCACTTTTCCAGTGAAGTGAGTTAAGAGGTTTCTGCATCCTATGGGTAGTGAGAGCCTGATAGGCTGGAAGGAGGTGTGTACCAGGGAATTCTGTCCAGGTGATGTACCAGATTTATTCGGATTGGTTCATAGCGGCGCTAATCTGTGATAATAGGTAATCTCTTGGTTAAGACACTTTGTCTGTTCAATTGATCTGGGACGGTATCTTGATATCGAGTCCACATTCACCTCCAAGCTTGCACAGAAACGTGTCCATATCCTGGAGGCAAACTTTGAACCACAGAATGATATCATATCCTCAGGGATAGAAAAAGAATAACATTCTGCGGGGCGGAGACCACAGAAGGGATGAATTTGATGCATTGTGACTAGGATGGTAGTGTCTCCTAGCAAGGAAGGCAGATTGGCAATGATATCCACCACTGCTTTTCAAATTGTTCACCGTTTTGAATATAAGCTTCTATGGATATTGCAGAAGCTGAGCTGTAAAATGCTGTCAACAGTCACCAAACTGGCAACTTGGATTGCGGCTGGGAAGTTTTGTAGGGCCAACTTGAAAGAGTAATTCCACCAACACATTGATTGTCTGACACAAGAAAGAGCATCTTTTCAAGGAGGATTGCAAACTGGAAGCTGCCAGGGAGTGAGTGGTCACATGCTGGACAGCCTGGGTTGGGTAAGTTACTTTACAAATGTAATCTGGTACAGTCGTTAGATACCTCTTGAGAAATGTAATCAGTAACATAGCAAACTACGTATCTCAAAATATAAGTAATGAAACTAATTGGCTTTAGGATTACACCGATGCCAACAGACAATAGTAAAGAAATTTATTAGGCAACAGAACATGTGTTGTTAAAATAATATACGCAGACAGACACACACACACAAATACATACATACAGCCATGGAAAAAATTAAGAGACCACAGACCAATTTTTTGTTTCACTGATTTTTCAATTTATGGGTGTGTGTCTGTGAATAATATATATTTTGTGCAAACTGCAGTCTGGTTCTTTCCTGTTTCTCATTAATGAAAGACTTCTTCCTTGCTTTATGGGACCTCAGTCCTGCTTCTAGGAGCCTGACCTGTCCTAACGGTGTATTTCACAGCTGCACTTTTGTTTCTCATTCCTTTTGAAGGTCACTTGAAATCATCCTATATGATTCATGGGAAACTTTCGACTAACTGTCATCTCTGGCATTGGAATGCCCCTTCTGCCTTCTGCCTGGTCGGTTCAGGTGTCTCCTGTTTCACTTTCTTCTTGTGTGCTGCTGTCTTAGAAATTTTGAGCCTGGAAGCAGCCGGCCTCACAGTGTAGCCTTCTACCGGGAACCAAGATTTCCAAGATTAAACCAAGTAGGAGGGACTTATGCCTCAAATGGGAGGGACTTATGCCACAAGTAGGAAGGACATATGCCACAAGTAGGAGGGACTTATGTCTCAGCAGGGATTTATGCCACAAGTAGGAGGGACTTACGCCACAAGTAGGAGGGATTTATACCGCAAGAAGGAAGGATTTATGCCTCAGATAGGAGGGACTTTTGCCACAGTTAGGAGGGACTTATGCCACAAGTATGAAGGACTTGTGCGTCAAACAGGAGGACCTTATGCCACAAGTAAGAGGGACTTATTCCTCAGATAGAAGGGACTTTTGCCTCAAGTAGGGGGATTGTCTGCCAGTTGTCTGCCAGATGCACTGGATGGCACAGATTGGCACGTTCTGCCGCAGCAATGACAACTACAGTGCCTTTGTGGAAGGAGTCTGCTTTATTATCAGTACATGCTACACGTTACCTACATAGTGTTTATTTTTTTACCGCTGGAAGAGATTGTACCTAAGGATAGCATCAAGATAAATCCTAACCAGAAGCTGTGGGTGGACAAAAACAATTCTGAACAAGTCGAAGGTATGCACTGACACCTGCACCACCGGCCTTTAACCGGATTTATGTTTGACAAGAGCCTGACCGATACAGGATTTTTAAATACTGATCTTGAAGACTGAAGATTGAAAAATCCAGCAATGACATATCAGTTGGTCTTCATTGTGTTTGTTGTCTTCTGGAAACAGAAAACATAAACAAATATTTTCCCAAACGTTTGTTATGCGCAGTTAAAAGTCCTAACCAACACAGCATGACATACTGTAATACTACTCAAAAATAAACTTGTTTTATTGTCATAAATAGTACTTTTAACACAAGTACAAGAAATTATATCGCAGCGCTTACAAGGTGAGCAAATCCCGGCACGCCTGTGGGCAATTGTAAATAGCCCCTTGTTGTACTGGGATTAATAGTTGTGTTTTATGATTGTGGCGTGTATGTTTGTCTGTGTCTTATGTGAACCCCGTCCGATCCTCATATGTCTTTAGCATTGTGTAAATTAGCCACCGTGTGTCTACCTCACAGTCCGGTGTCTCACCTCCCTGCGTTTTTTCATTATATTCAGTTGAGTGCTCGTTTGAATGCCTGAGTTCGCTTTTTAAGGGCTCTCATAAAAGCGCTGTGCTCCTCCCCACAAGCAGCTTCCTCGCCAGCTTCGCATTCTTTATAAACGTATCAGAAAACCACCCTTCGTGTTCAGATTTATAATAATGTAACCTAGCTGTGTTCCTCCCCACAAGCAGCCTCCTTGACATTTACCGCCTCGGTTTACCAATTACAATATTAAAATTTTGATAAGAGCTAAATGCATGTTTCGAGCACATATATATATATATATATATATATATATATATATATATATATATATATATATATTGTGATTTAGCAGGCGGGCCCTGTGTGGCTTCGTACACACCGCAGCATGTGGTGAAGAAAGACGATACAGAGAGAAAGAGAAAAGTCAGTTTAAGCAATTTAACTCCAAGCACATGCGGCAGACTCTCCAGAAAATCACAGATTACAAGAGGTGCCCCTATACTTCAGCTAACATGACTACAGAGTTATGGTCTCGTCACATGTTTGGAAGAATTTGTATTTGCTCTTGACTCTGGATTGAAGTCCAGACCACATCTCCAGCCTGTCCACGGCTTCAGCGCCCCACCCAACCCTTGATTTCCTCCGTTAGCTTGAGTATTTTCGAACATGGTGCTCACACCTACCCAATCCTCATGGTCTCATGCCCTCATCTTGTCTCAAGTCAGCAATTATCCATTTTGCATATATAAACCATTAAGAGTTCCTGTGTTTTTACATCCAGTAGAACGAAGCACATTGTCGAATGCAAATACTGCAAAAACGTGGATAAACGAAGGGTCTGGCTTGACTTCCTTTCTCTATCAACATTTGCAAAGTAAATATAAATACAGGTGAGCAGGCTAATGCTAGCAAACCCGGTTTGCGGAGAGGCAGGGACTTGTTAAGTGTTCGGCTAAAATTAGTTTTACACAGCAATCTAGCGAAAGCTATCCAGCTTATTGTTGTGCTTTATTCATTCCCATGTCCGAATTTCTCTTGGTCTCCAGAGAGACTTAGCCAGGTGTTGAGCAGTCCTGGAGCATTTAGGTTTAAAGGGGAGACTGGAGACAATTGATGAACGGGGTCAGTTTAGGCTTTTTTATTGTCTTATCATTATACCGTCCAGATAAGACAGAGCATTGAACAATGAAACTGATTTGAAGATAGACTATTTTGAAGGACGACTGGCCTTGAACATGGTCTGACATCTTTTAATTCTGTGTCTTGTTTTGATCAAATTCGTGGACAAAAGACTATAGCAACATTAAGTAAAATGGTTTGTAAATAATATACATACATATAATATAATAATATAATATAATATATTACAAAAATGAAATAAAGACCAGATGTTACAATCTTAGCAGATTTGTCCCGTTGAGTTCTACCCCAGTAAACCAGAGCTCCCAGAACACTACACACTTTCCATTTACCTCTTTCCTTCCATGCACATTAACTTCTTCTTCCATGGCGACAATCAAGATTGCCCCAGTAGGATGAAATTGCTAGTCCCAGCACAGCACAGACCTACTTCCTCATATAATGGTATTCTCATTCAGGTCAGGCCCTGTCGGTCTGCAGAGAGCACACCCTCCCCACGAGAAGAGCAATCACCCAGCACTACTCAAACTGAATCTTTAACTGTGCTGGCCCTAGTGAACCGGTGATGGCATTAGGTCCCATGGGTTGACAGACTCCCGTCAGACTGCCACTTTTCAGCTCCACCACAAGACAGCCATCTTGAGTCTCCTCGCGTGAGACATCAGAATGAGGTGTCATGCTCAGCGGCTGCTCACTGTTAGCTCCCCGCGCGAGAGCGTCCTCCGTAAAGAGATCTGGAGGGTCCGTGCACCTATCCATCCATTTGCCGACCCCTCATCCGGAACGATACAAACAGAAGCATTTCACGTCTAGAAATGTTTCAAAACCCCAGTTACGTTATTGGCCATACTTACTGATACTCAACCAAATGCAAATACAGCAATGAGAATGTGGCAGGAGCATTGGGAACAAACCGTCACGTGCAAAATGACTCTGGGCCAACAGAATATCACATAACGATCATTAATCGGATGTGGTTTCGTTTTTTGTCGATACTGACTTTGAGCTGTAAGGTGGAAAAAAGAGAAAAAGGTAAAACAAAAAAAAACTAATTACAGGACAGTAAAAAAAATTTATATAACTTAATACTTTTTTTGTAATCAATCATCATATAT